>CAJGYO010000010.1:56058627-56274565 GCA_904845875.1 Miscanthus lutarioriparius
AGGAAATATTTTAGGGGGGCTGAACAACACATATCTCCAACTGCTGCTCGATCTTAAGTCTCAGCCCCCCTATACTATAAAACTTTACCTAAAAATTCATGGGGGTTCCACTGCTCCGGTATGGGTAGGGCTGCCCCACCGTTGGATCCGCCCTTGCCACCACTATATCTGGATCAGCACAGATTTCAAACAGTTCCCAAAATTCCACTTTCAGAGGTATTTCTCCCAACCAAGGGTCCTTGTTGGCTGCTCTGCCCCCCCCACACTCTTAACTCTTATCCCTCTACCAATCTAAAACCAATTTTTGTTGAAAAAAAAACTGAAACCAATTTCTCAGATCCAGCAAGCTCCTATCCTCCAAAATTGGGAACCACTTCTTCTCTTAATCTAAAAAAAATACTTTTCTGTCCCAGGTATTTCCATCTCAACAACTTGCAACATATGCTATCATCTCCTCTCTCAAGCCTATCCAACCACTTACACATCAAACATATATTCATAGCCCTTATATCCATGAAGCCCAGCCCACCAAATTCCTTAGGTTTGTCAAGAGGTTCCCATTTTACCATGTGATACTTCCTCTTCTTATTAGTTCCTTGCCAAAAGAATCTTGATCTGATCATATCCAGTTGCTGGTAATTACCTTCATATAGCACATATATTCCCATCATGTACATTGGGATACTGGAAAGACAGGAGTTAATGAGTATGGATTTGACACCTGATGACAGAAAATCACACTGCCAAGTACCCAGCCTCTTGACTAGCTGGGTTGCTGTCAGTATTCTTCTTCTTCATGAACCCTGATTGAAAATTTTCTATGCTGGGTTGCTGGACTAGCTGTGGCTTCCCAGAGTGCTCGGTGCAGCGGGTATTGTAACTTAATCAATAGCAAGCGGCAAAAGAACTCAAACTCAATCCACAATCCGTCTCGCTCGATGTACTTTGGACAAGAGGTGCCACACTATGCTTTCACTCACAAGTCTCAAGTAAGGAGTCAATGGATGGATGTCAACTTTGGAGTGCAGAGCAGCCAAGAAGGATGGAATCAGGAGCCACCTAGCAGGATCTTGTATATAGAAGCTCTCTGAAAGAAGTCTTGCTAGTCACGGATTGAAGTGGAAGAGGTCCATTTTGTTGCCTGGATGGTCATGTAGGCTTTACGTCATCGTCATGCATGTTTATTTGACAGTGCTTAAGAATCACACTGACCAAATAGCAAGTAGAATGCACACGTGCAAACACCCTCACAAATATAATGCTTTGAAGGCTGCAAAATCCAATCGCCGTTGGCAACAAGATCTAGTACAAGCTGAAAGAAAATTGGCCAAAGAAATCCCGAAAGTAGATGCAAACCCACACAATCCTTCACCGCCAGAAGAAAGCCAACCAACTATTTTTGTTGGCAAACATACTAACTGCCAATACGAAGAGAGCCAACCCCTATGTCAGACCATATCTTGCTAGCATTTCGCTAATGCCGTATCAGCGAGGTAGAAAGAAGTTGAAGATACTGTATCCAATGCGCCATCGCCGCTACCACCTTGTCAATATATATCACTACCGGAATCAGTAACTTTGCCGTGTGTCCAGAGCACACGTCGAAGCCCAAAAAACACTCGACAAAGGCTTTGCCGAGTGTTACACTCGGCAAACGGCACTCGGCGAACAAAGACTCGGCAAAGCTGTCTTTGCCGAGTGTTTTTTGTCGAGCATTTGCCGAGTGCTAAACCGACACTCGGCAAAGAATTTTCAAAAAATATAAAAAAACCGCGCCACCAGGCCGCCACCACCACCCCGCCGCGGCCGCCACCACGTCCCTGTGCAAAAGGGGTAAGAAGAGGGAGAGAGGGCGGGGGAGCTCACCGTAGGGGCCCGCGCGCCGCTGCCCTCGATGGGGAAGCTCCTCGTGGCCCCACGTCGCCACTCCCGCGTGGGGGAGGTCACCCCTGGACCACGCGCCGCCGCTCTCGGCCAGGGGGCTGCAGCTCGCCCCTAGCCCGCGCGCCGCCGACGGGGCTTGGGGTGCCGTCCCCTCCGCCGGGGCAGGGGGGCCGGGAGAGGGAGGGAGGGGGCCAGCGTCGGGAGCCAGCAGCGGGGGCCGGTGGCGCCTACGCAAAAGGGGTAAGAAGAGGGAGAGAGGGCAGAGGAGCTCACCGTAGGGGCCCACGTGCCGCCGCCCTCGATGGGGAAGCTCCTCGCGGCCCCGCACCGCCAATCCCACGGGGGGAGCTCACCCCTGGACCACACGCCGCCGCTCCCGGCCAGGGGACTGCAGCTCGCCCCTGGCCCGCGCGCCGCCGATGGGGCTTGGGGGTGCCGTCCCCTCCGTCGGGGCAGGGGGGCCGAGAGAGGGAGGGAGGGGAGGGGCGGCAGCGGGGTGCGTTTATGCGTGGGGGCGGCGGCGGGGTGCGTGAGTTATAGTATAGGAGTTTTGCCGAGTGTCCTAGATCTGACACTCGGCAAAGCAGTGTTTGCCGAGTGCCAGATTGGGGGCACTCGACAAACCTTTTTCCCCCTCCTCTTTCTTCTTTTCCATAACGTGTTTTTCTAAATTTGTTCCGATGTACTTTGAAAATATCTGGTCAAATTGACTCAACAATATATATATGATTTTTCTACGAATATTATTCCATTATTTCATGCGGTTATAGCTCAAATTCAATTTATATCAATTAAAATTCTATAATTGTACTTAATAAATTAAAATTATCAAACGGATCCAAAAAAATTACCAAAAATTCACATGAAACAATCTATGTTCTCTATTGCCTATAGAAAAAGTTTTGACGTCAAACCCTAATTCGACCGTCACTTTGACTCCAAATCTTACCGAATCGTTCTCAGTGCTACGATTCTTCTTCTGAGATACTTCGGTTTGTAAACATCGTATGTGATAAATTGTGTGAAACATTCTCAATTTTTTACCATAGCCTCCATGTATGATATCATCACATCATGACAAATCTCATGATTTTCAGACTTCGTTTGCATTTTTTAGAATTTAAAAATCATTCGGCCACACGTTCGTAGTCATGTTTTCTAAACAAGATGTTCAAAATTTCTTTCCATTTTCCCGTGTAAAGCCTCACACTGGACTCAATAACATGAATATCATTTTTCTACTCATTTTATTCTATTATTTGAATCACTTACAGTTCAAATTTGACTTAATTCAAAAAATTGCTTGAAATGCAATAAATTAATTAAATATAGCAAATAGATCTAGAAATATACCAAATTTTAACATGGAGTACCACATATTCTATGTGGAGTGTAGAAAAATTTTCAAGGTTAGAAGAAGGAAAAACTTATTTCTTTGCCGAGCGTCTACAAAAACACTCGGCAAACTTACTTCTTTGTCGAGTGCAAAAAAAACACTCGGCAAACTTACTTTTCTGTCGAGTGTTTTTTTTCAGCACTTAGCAAAGAGTTTGTTTGCCGAGTGCAATTATTTTGCCGTGTGTTTTTTTCGCAGCACTCGACAAAAGCTTATTTGCCGAGTGCCCGAGGGAATGCACTCGGTAAACATAAAAACACTCGGCAAAAAGCCGGTTTCCAGTAGTGCATTGCGAAGAAATCAGACCCTAGATAAAACAAAAACTGTAAAAAAACTAAATCTGTGAAATAAAAGGACATGTGTGATGATGTGTCTCATTTGCACCGGCGAGCACTACTAGATTTAGGCGCTTTGCCGAGTGCCTAATGCACTCGGCAAAGGCTACTTTATCCTTGGCAAAGCCTTTGCCGAGGGCAGCACTCGGCAAAGAGCCTCCGGTAAAAAATCCGTCGGCAAAGAATTCTTTGCCGAGCGCCTTTTATCGGGCACTTGGCAAAGTCTTTGCCGAGTGCAATCTTGGCACTCGGCAAAGAAAAGTGACCGTCACGGCGCCGGTTGCGTTAGCACATGCTTTTCCGAGTGCCATGTCAGAGGCGCTCGACAACGATTTTTTATTTTTTTTTCAAAATTTCTTTGCTGAGTGCCCTACCGGGGAGGCACTCGACAAAGATTTTTTTTAATAATTTCTTTGCCGAGTGCCCTGCCAGGTCGGCGCTCGGCAAATATTTTTTAATTTTTTTCGTAATTTCTTTGCCGAGTGTCCTGTCAGGGCGGCACTCGGCAAATATTTTTTTAAAAAAAACCTTGGCCGAGTGCCCTGGCCCTGGCACTCGGCAAAGCTATACAGAATTCCCAGCTTTGTCGAGTGCCAGGGACAGGGCACTCGGCAAAGAGGCTAATTTTTTTTGATTCTATATTCACAAACACAACATATAAGAGATATATATAACATCTGTGACATCACAAACACAATATAGCACATATATATCACATCCATCTCATCACAAAGGCAATACGACATATATATCACATGTCGATCACACAATATCTCACATACACGACATCACAAGCATAATAGGTCCAATATCCATCGAAACAAGTCGATAGTTGATCACAGTGCATCACATGTCCATCAAGTGGTGAAAAAGAGATACAAACTACCGGTGGGGAGGAAACTGAGTGCTTGGTGAAGGAAAAGTGCCGTCGCCTGCTTGCGCCTGAGATGGGTTATTCGAACCCACCGACGGAGGCTGCATAAAGGACAAGAGATTGCATCTGTTAGAGTGGTCATCTAATGAAAGCACTAGTCGAAGCAATTTGGTTTCATACTCATAGGACTAGCTATAACTGGCGGCGACGGTGGAGCGAACTACGACACAACTACACCGTGCATTTGCCCAAAGTTCTATAGGAACATCGTAATCTCCGCCAGCTGCTTGGCCTGCCTTTCCCGCTCAGCCCGCTCATCCTGTCTTTCCCGCTCGGCCTGCTTGGTCCTCGCCGCCAAGTCCCGCAGCTCCTGAGCCATCCTCTCGTTCTTGGCCTGCAACATTTCAATCGAATATTTCAGTAATGCAAAGGTAACTAAGTTATTTAAAGATCAATGTACGAAGAGTTAAACGAGACTAACCTAGAGTGCGTCGACCCGCTGCTGTGAAGGGGATGGCCGTTGGCGTATGGCCAGGCCTCCGCTCGGGGTCTGTGCTCGGATCTGGGAGAGGGAGGGAATCTCGCTGGGCTCGAGGGTGCCATCGCCAATCCAGTACCGCCCATGCTTCTTGCCTTGTCTGAGCCTCATGACCATCGTCCCATCGATGTTGTCGGTGCTCGGATCCCAGTCTGGCCCATGGACCGACCTTGCCTCCGACGCGTATGAACTGATGCGAGTGTGGACGCTCGGGTTGCTTTAGGACTCAGGCGGGTCATCCAGGGTGAAGGTGACAGCGGACGTCGCCTTACCCTTGCGGGCTAGACCATATGCCATGAAATTGGAGATGGACTGCCCACCTTGTGACGCTGACTGCGAGAAAGACAACAAGATGATTAGAAGAAACATGCAGAATGGAGCGTCAGAATACTAAAAATTCACGTACCCATGCTTGCTTGTACGCACCGAGGCTACGGCTGCCTTGATGGTGTGTAGGGCCTGTCGCTGCCATACGCCCTCCCGCCCCGCCTCGTGGTCCTGGATATAACCCTCAGTGAACCACCTATCCACGATCATCTCCCAGCAGTCCCGATACGACTCACACCACCATGGAATTATCTACATGTCATAAAGAATTTGAGATGTAAGAAGACCAAATTAAAGCTACTTAATCTCAAAACAAATCAGTATTATTCTTCTTCATTTACCTCAAGGTACTGTTCCTGGGTCAGCGTCCTCTGTCTTGCCTGTGTCTTGGTGATCTTCTCACCAAGGTGCGTGGCGTAGTACTTGACGATGCAAGTGAGGCGCTCCTCGTAGTGCATGTCGGTGATTCGCTTCTGGCACTTTTCACCATCACCTTCTCTCGCCTGTCCTCCCCGTCCCCTCTTCACATCCGAAAAAAGTCTGCAGACAGACACAATGTATCAATTCATTATGTCAAAAAAGTCAAATGAATGCGATGTATTGATCAAAGTTGTGCGAGCGAGACTTACCCAGAACTCTCTCCTCACCCGCTCCTCGCTTATCTCCACATGCGTCGGGGCATCTTTGTAGTGGTCCCACGATTTGGTCGGCTCGATGTTCCCCTTGTGCGTGACAATGCGGGGTAAAAGTGCTCGCACACAAGACCCGAGGATGTGGTTGGGGTTGCGTGAGTCACCAGGCGACACAACCAGCCAGTGCCTGCACAAGTCATTAACAAACATTATTAGTTTCTCTGACAATTTTCAACAGGTTATATGAAGTAGCTGTGATAAAATCTAAAGTTACTTACCTGTCCCCCTGGGGGCGGATCACTGGGCGTAGGGGAAGAAGCGGAGGCCCAGGGAGTTTCGAGGGACCTCGCAAGTAGATCCTGGCCATAGCGGAGGAGTCCGAACCACTGTGTGCCTCTCCAGCCCGCCGCCCGCCAGTGCTCTCGCCTCGTCGTCCGTCCGCTCGCCGAACTAGCTCCTCCTCATCCGAGGAGTCCGAGGTACGGCGCTCCTCCTCCAGCACGTCACGCGGCCTAACTAGAGGAGGCCAGCCCCTCCTGCTGCCGCTGCCGCTACCGCTGCTCCTGGCCCTCTGCCTCCTCCCATCCGACAACCCCTCTTCTGCATCCGGATTTGCATCGTGTGCCCTCATGAACCTCGAGTTCACGTTCCTTGGCACACGACTGCCCGCCATCTTTGTTCAATCACCTGCAATTAAAAAGAAATAAACAAGACATCTTGGACCGAAGCGGACCATGGAAACTAACCCATCTACGCATCCGCGGGCTATCCAAAAAACATGGAGAATCTGAAATAGATACGGTCGCAGATATACAAAGATCTGCATACCTACAACCGTATCTCTTTCGGACGGGAGACACCTAACTAGGTTACGCGACCAAATTTCGGACGGGAGACACCTAACTAGGTTACGCGACCAAAGACCACATACGGATAGAGGGGTTATACCTAGGGTGCCGGTGAGGTTAGGGTAGCAGGGCGGTGGAGAGTCGGTGCAGTGGCGAGTCAACGCGGTGCAGGAAGACCCGCAGCACCGACGAAGACGATCGGGGTCGCCGAGTCCCTCCCACAGGTCCTCCTGCAAAAAAGAGCAAAAATGGTTAGTGTCGACTCAAAATTTCGGCAGCGCCTCCCCTGCACGGGGAGGTTCCCAAAACCTGCAAAAAACATGGCACAAAGGCCAACAACCACATATATACCAAACATGGGCACGAATGCCAACAACCACCAATATATCAAGAGGAGCCATATACTTTAGTTCTCTTTCCATGCAGATGAAAGTATTGAAGTAGTACAACAATAATTACTACTAACCCTACAACTACTACTAACACTACTACTAACAACTACTTAACTACTAACAGTACTAATACTAAGAACTACTTAACTATTAACAACTACTACTACTAACCACTACTACTTACTAACTACTACTATTTACTAACTACTACTACTACTAACCCTACAACTAACACTACTAACTACTACTACTAACCACTACTACTTACTAACTACTACTATTTACTAACTACTACTACTACTAACCCTACAACTAACACTACTAACTACTACAACTAACACTACTAACTACTACTACTAACACTACAATTAACTACTACTAACACTACTAACTACTACTACTACTAACCCTACAACTACTACTAACACTACTACTAGCAACTACTTAACTACTAACAGTACTAATACTAAGAACTACTTAACTATTAACAGCTACTACTACTAACCACTACTACTTACTAACTACTACTATTTACTAACTACTACTACTACTAACCCTACAACTAACACTACTAACTACTACTAACAACCACTACTACTTACTAACTACTACTATTTACTAACTACTACAACTACTAACCCTACAACTAACACTACTAACTACTACAACTAACACTACAACTAACACTACTAACTACTACTACTAACACTACAACTAACTACTACTAACACTACTAACTACTACTACTAACACTACAAGGGTAGGGCTTACCTTGGCGGCAAGAACGGCAAGAGCGAGGGCCGGCGACGACGGCGGGGATGACCGCAGCAGCGCAAGGATCAACGGGCAGTCGGAACGGTGCGAGGATCGACGAGCGGTCAGGTCAGCACCTTCCTCTTCTTCCTCCTCCCCCTTCTCTTTCTTCCTCTTCCTCCTCGTCCCCCTTCTCTTTCTTCCTCTTGCTCCTCTCCTTCTCCCTCTGCTGGCCGACCGCAGGGCACGGCGGGGCCGGTGGAGCTTGGGGCCGGCGGGGGAGCTCAGGGCCGGGGGAGCTCTGGGCGGCTCGGGGTCGGCTGTGTGTGTCATCCTGGGGGAGCTCGGAGTCTGGGCGCCATGCGAGCTCAGGGGGCATGAGGGCACCGGGCGAGGGCTGGCCGCCGGGCATCAGGGCGAGCGCGTCGGGACGGGCGGGGAAGTGGACGGGCGGGCTCGACAGGACCTCATGGGAGGGGGGACGACGAGCAGGGTGGCAGCGGTAAAGGAAGGTAGGGAAACGTGGGCGGGTGGGAGAGGAGTGAGGAGGGGGTGGGGTTGGGCCGGCCCGTTCTGGGCCTTTAGGTTAAAAGATTTGCCGAGTGCCGGGCCCAGCAACACTCGACAAAGGGTTTTTTATTTTTTATTTTTTAAATTCTTTGCCGAGTGCCCTGTGACCTGGCACTCGGCAAAGGCTTCTTTGCCGAGTGCTAAGATTGGCACTCGGCAAATTTTTTTTTGTTTTTTTTGCCCCATTTTTTCTGGGGCCTTGCTACAGTAATTAAAACTCCATTTCAAAATTTAGGATAATTTTGAGTTTTTTTACTATATTTTCTTAATTATTTTTGTTTCGTTGAATTTTTCCGACTATTTCAAATTTGAACTGCATGTACATGAAATAATGGAATTTGGTCATTCAAAAAATGGTATTCATGATGTTTGGCGTATGTTGAGGCCGTATCCAGGACCTCGCATGAAGTTACGACCATGTTGGTGTTGTAACATGACGAGTTACTTGCGGGAAAAATGTTTTTAAATTATATAAAATCCAAACGAAGTCCGAAAATGATGAAACTTGTCGAGGTGTGTTGTCATCGCATGTGGAGCCTGTGGTAAAAAATTGAGAAAGTTTAGAGCAAGTTGTGACGTCGGATGCCTAAAACCCAAACATTTCCACATGTGATCTCCGATGGGCATCCGACGTCACAACTTGCTCCAAACTTTCTCAATTTTTTACCACGGCCTCCACATGCGATAACAAGACACCTCGACAAGTTTCGTGATTTTTAGACTTCGTTTGGATTTTATATAATTTAAATACACTTTTCCCGCAAGTACATCGTCATGTTACGACAACAAGATGCTCGTAATTTCATGCGAGTTCCTGAATACGGCCTCAACATACGCCAAACATCATGAATACCATTTTTTGAATGACCAAATTTCATTATTTCATATACATGCAGTTCAAATTTGGAGTAGTCGGAAAAATTCAACGAAACAAAAATAATTAAAGAAATATAGCACAAAAAGTCAAAATTGTCCCAAGTTTTGAAGTTGAGATTTATTTACTGTATCAAGGCTCCAGAAAAAAATTGGGAAGAAAAAAACAAAAAAAATATTGTTTGCCGAGTGTCGGCGCACGTGACACTCGGCAAAGAGGCCTTTGCCGAGTGCCGGCGCACGTGGCACTCGGCAAAGGCTGTCGCCCTAGCCGACCCTAATCCTGCCACGTGGCAGGCCTTTGCCGAGTGCTTGGCAGTCGGCAAAGGTGGCTCATTTGCCAAGGGCCTAACGGCAGGGCACTCGGCAAAAGGGACGACCACGGATGCCGTTTGTCCAGGCCCCCCTTTGCCGAGTGCCCCTCTTTACCGAGTGCCTGGCACTCGGCAAAGATCCCCTTTGCCGAGTGCTTCTTTTTGCCGACTGCCCGACACTCGGCAAAGATATTTTTGCCAACTGCCCGACACTCGGCAAAGAAATCTTTGCCGAGTGCTTGGTCTGGCACTCGGCAAAGAACCTCTTTGCCGAGTGCCCGTGGTTTGACACTTGGCAAAGCTTGCGGCACTCGGCAAAGGCAATGTTTCCCGTAGTGCGTGTTCGGGCACGCTGTCTGGCCATATGGAACCGTGTCTTGGCCTTCAGTTCCCGCCTGAGGACGATCTCGTCCTGCGATAGCTGCCGGGACTCCTGTGCCACATCAAGTTCGTAGATCACCACTCTCGCGGCGGCGAGCTGTAGCCTGATAGTTCCCACGTTGGAAGCATTCCAGCTCTGGAGAGACCTCGCAACATATCTAAGCTTGTGGTCGAGGGAACGACAAGTTATGTACATCTTCGTCCACTTTTTCAGGTTGTCAATTGAGAATGAAAATGATCCTCCGGACATAGAGTCATAGATTATGATGGCCTAAGTTATGGAATGAAAAGCGAGTTTCAGCTGTGTGTAATACAATGCTCACTATTGTTGCAGGCGTACCTCAAATACCACTAGATGCCTGAACCTGACATCCTACAACTACCTCGGTTTTGCTGCAGCAGATGAGTACTGCATTCCACGCGTTGTCGAGTCTCTCAAGAAATACTCAGCAAGCACCTGCAGTGGTCGTGTCGAGGGCGGTACGACTGACATTATCATCCACATGCATATTTATATATTTTATTAACAACTTTTTATTTAGGAACACAGGCACAACCAAGCTTCACACTGAGCTGGAGGAGCTGGTTGCACGTTTTGTTGGAAAGCCTGCTGCTGTCCTATTTGGCATGGGCTATGTTACAAACTCTGCCACCATTCCCTGCCTAATTGGAAAGGTTTGTTCAAATGCTTATATATTGTCAAATGTCTGAATTATCAGCCCGGGTGGGCTCCGCTTAGGCCACGGTTGGGCCAGCTGGGCTGACCCTGGGCATTAGGCCCATGATATATATCCACTTAACTAATATTGTGACCAGACGCAGAGGTGATTACTACTCTGTAGGTTCTAAATTGTAAGTCGGCTTTTGTTACACAGTTTTTATATGTATGTAGAAAAGTAAGAACGACTTCGTCTCAAAAAAAAAGTAAGAATGACTTACAATTTGAAATAGAGGGAGTATATTTACTATGCATATGGCTAAAATGAGAGGTGGTTACATTTTTTCCCCTTTTTGTGATATTCTAGGGTGGGCTGATAATTAGTGACTCTCTGAACCACAACTCAATTGTCAATGGCGCAAGAGGATCTGATGCAACTGTTAGGGTTTTCCAGCATAACTGTAAGCTGCTTTGCCTCTGAACAATGCATAGCAGTCTTTGGTCTCTGTTCATGTGAATTATCATTGTAAATGAACTCTTGCAGCCCCTGCTAATCTGGAAAAGGTCCTGAGAGAGCAGGTAGCTGGTGGTCAGCCACAGACACGCAGAGCATGGAAGAAGATCATTATCATTGTTGAGGGTATCTACAGCATGGAAGGGGAGCTGTGTAAACTCCCTGAAATCATAGCTGTTTGCAAGAAATACAAGGTCTGGAGAATTTTTCTTGTAGTTCTCATTGAAATTTTGTCAAATAATTTTTTTCTTTACTATTCTTTGTCCGGCGACACAAAATAGTCATCCATTTACTCCTTGTTCTGTCAAATTAACAGGCTTACACGTATCTGGATGAGGCCCATAGCATTGGTGCTGTTGGGCGGTCTGGCCTGGGGTGTTTGTGAACTCCTTGGGGTTGACCCAGCTGATGTAGACATAATGATGGGTACTTTCACCAAGTCTTTTGGATCATGTGGTGGATATATTGCTGCATCAAAGGTGTATACTACTGAAAGCAAGCATATTAGAACTGTAGCACTAGCACCTGGTAAGACTGCGTTGAAGATTGGCTAATTCTTCTTCTGCTACAACTTTCAGGATATAATTCAGCACCTGAAGCAGAGTTGTCCAGCTTATCTGTATGCTACTTCCATGTCACCGCCAGCAGTGCAACAAGTTATCTCTGCTATTAAAGTTATCCTTGGGGAGGATGGCTCCAACAGAGGTACTAAACGAGCTTTCTTAACACATTTCGTTTTCCCTTTTCATTTGCAGCTGTGTTTCACTATAATGTTCAACTGAATAATTCCTTGTTTTCCCCTTGTGATATGTTGAAGGTGTCCAAAAACTTGCGTGCATCCGTGAAAGCAGTAATTTCTTCAGGTCAGAGCTCAAGAAGATGGGGTTTGAGGTTCTTGGTGACAATGACTCTCCTGTCATGCCTATAATGCTCTACAATCCGGCTAAGATTCCTGAATTTTCTAGGGAGTGTTTTAGACAAAAGGTTAGTGCGTGATAGAGTGTATCCGAAGATTCTGAAGATCCAAATAGCACTGTGCTTTATTTTGATATAGTTTTCTTTCAGAATGAGAATTGTGGTGCTAATAGCAATATAATCTGCATGTATGTAGTCCATATCCATCACTATTTGCGCCATCGGTTTCATTCTTCCTATTTGTCATGCAAGTGATAACAACAACTTGTGTTGCAGGTTGCTGTTATTACTGTGGCATTTCCTGTGACACCCCTTCTTCTTGCAAGAGCACGTATCTGCATTTCTGCTTCACACACTAGGGAAGACCTGATGAAAGCTCTTGATGTGAGTGTTTTTTTATGCATAAATACTTCATTATACACTAAATACAGCCAAACTGACGTGTTTCTTTTTTGTGCAACCCACTTTCAGGTTATCAGCAGAGTCGGTGATCTTGTGGGCATCAAATATTTCCCTGCAGAACCACCAAAGATTCCCGAAGCTGATGCTGAAATTACCTCATGACCATGAGGAGTGATTGAAGTCCCTTTTTAAGTCATCAATAAATCATTATGGAAACAAACACGCATTGAACAGTTTCATTGGGATCTTGGCCCCGTTCGCTTAGAGAAATCTGGATGAATCTGAAGAAATCTGTGAGAGGAATCAGCCGGCTACAGTGCTTTTTCAGCCGGCTACCGTGCTTTTTTGGGTCGGCCGAACGCACCCAAGGGGATATACACGAGAGTCCAGATCCGTCGTATTAGCAGAATACTTGTTTATTGATTGTACAATTATATCCTTCGAAATGTGTGTAACTGGTTCAAGTTCACTTCTGTTGTTAATCTATTCAAGATATGTGCATTACTGGGATTTTCTACAGGCATGCCATGGACAACTACTAAGGCCAGTTGCTTTCCTTTTTTTTCGTATCACTCTCTGTGAAGAGAATGGCTTCGGTACTCTTTTTTTTTTTTAAAAAAGAACAAAGAACAAATCTTAAAGCAACATTGTAAATGATACAGTACCAAGTGAATGTATTTGAACTTGTTTTCATCATCTTTCAACATATATACGAGCTCGGTGAGCATATTGATGGATATTTAATGCTGTCATCGCTGTGTCGAAAAGAATAGGCTCCGCCAATCCCATAGCACTTCGTGATTTTTCTTTTTTAGAAAAATTATTTCCACAACTTTCTTTGTTTGAAATTTACAAAGTTATACACATAACTTTTGCGTATAATATTTTATTATGAGCCGACATAATTTATTATCATAACTTAGTTAATATATTTTTAATAATATTATGTGGACAACTTATCACGATAACTTTTATACGTAACTTTTAAAGGCCAACTTTTGTTCATAACTACCGGTGGACAAACTTATTCATAATAACTTCTCATATTTTCATAACTTTTTTTTGAAAGTTACAAAGTTATACACAAATTATGTGCATAACTTTTTACATAACAACTTATCATCACATTTTTTTAACTTTTCTTTTTTTAGAAAAAAAATTCATAATTTTTTATTAGAAAATTAAGTTATGCTCACAACTTATATGCATAACTTTTTAGGTGACAAATTAACATCATAATTTTTGTAGATTTGTGGTCATAAGATTCAATAGTTCGAAAGAAGAGGAAAAATGAAAAAGAGAGAAAATGTTAAAAACAAGTGAAAGCATCTAGGCCCCTAGTTGGGTTTTGGTGATTAATGACAATACAAGATTATTATGACTAACGTATATTTTGCAGAGGCAATTTAAGTTAGGTCATGGTAATAGCAATTGAGTGGGCAATCATGGTTGTCATGCCCCTACGATGGAAATCGTTTCGGTTTTCAAAGAATGGACGACAAGGTTAAGGATGGACTAGTTCTAAGTGTCGTTTAGTGTTGAAAATACACTTAGAGTAGTTTATGACTTTGCTTTTTCTTTGGCCGTACTATTAAGGGGATATGGACTAGTAGCTTGACCTAGGTGAGTCTAGTGAGTTAGGTGTGGTGCACACTTATCAAATTTAGCACTAGGTAGCTCCGGAGTAGCCCTAAGATCAATTGAAGCAAACTTCATTCACATATGATTTCGAGTTAGAAGTGAATGGAGGGTCAAATAACTGACCGGACGCTGGTCTGGTTGTGACCGGACGCTGAAGGGTGAGTCCGGTCAGTTCATTTGTCAACTGGAGCCGTCTGGTTGCGACCGGACGCTCAGTAAAAAGTGATCGGACGCTGGGTTTCTGTGTCCGGTCAACTCCAGAGAGGGAGATTCCTGATCGGACGCGTCCGGTCAGTGCTGACCGGACGCTGGTTAGGATTCGGTAATTGACCAGACACTGAACAGCGAAGTGACCGGACTCTGGGTGCCAGCGTCCGGTCAACATCAGTAAGGTTGCAGAGAGCAGTTTTCGTGACCGGACGCAGGTCAGAGTCCGGTCAGAACTTAACGGCTCTTTCTAACCCAGTGGCGGGGATAACTGACCGGAGCGTCCGGTCACCCCGCAGAGTGATGACTCAGCCTTCAAACGTTATGTTTTGAATAAGGGGTATAAATACTTACTCCGCTCGTCCAAAGGAGGTCTCTTGTCCATTTGTTTAGCTGAGAAACACCCTTGAGAGTGCAAAGAAGAGCAAGAGCCTAGTGAGGTGATTGAGATTTGAGAATCCAAGATTAAGGTCTCATTAGTGCAAGGAGAGTAGCAAGTGTGCATCCACCCTTCTCATTAGGCTTGTTGTGGT
Organism: Miscanthus lutarioriparius; assembly: GCA_904845875.1. Classification (NCBI taxonomy): domain Eukaryota; kingdom Viridiplantae; phylum Streptophyta; class Magnoliopsida; order Poales; family Poaceae; genus Miscanthus; species Miscanthus lutarioriparius. The sequence continues at coordinate 56,073,615 of CAJGYO010000010.1, forward strand.
CAAGTGAGAGTTCGTGCTTGTTACTCTTGGTGATCGCCATCACCTAGACGACTTGGTGGTGATCGGGAGTTTGGTGATCATCCGGCGGAGCTTGTGGATGACCCAACTCAAGTTATGGGCAATTCACCACGACGGAGTGTCGAAAAATCAGCCCATAGAGAGCATTTGATCCTTGCGCGGATCAAGGGGGAGCTACACCCTTACGTGGGTGCCCCAACGAAGACTAGTGGGGAGTGACGACTCTCCGATACCTCGGCAAAACATCGCCGCGTTCCTTCTCCCCTCTTTACTTTAAGCATTTACATTTGAGCAATTCATTTCTTATCTTTACATTCTTAGAATTGCCATACTAGAGTAGGATTAGAACCTAGGGTGCAAAACTTTTATGCGGTAGAATAATAGGAACACAAGGGGTGTAGGATTTAATTATTGCAAAGAATTTTAGAATTAGCCCAATTCACCTTCCTCTTGGACATCTTGATCCTTTCAACAAGAAAAAAAACATGTGCACAACATCATATTATACATCTACAGCTAGTATATGAATACATATAGTTTCATCTAAATCTAAAATAGTTAGGTTAATGTGTATAAAAAATAAAAAAAGCAAAGGAAAAAATAGAAAAAAATAAAAATAAAAAGGAGAAAGCCAGACCTGGTTCTTCTGGATAGAATGCAAAAGGGGCCGCTGTTGTTCCTGAGTCCACATGCTCAGAGACGGAGTGGTGGAGAGTGACCGCTCGTGGTGGAGAGTGACATGGTCCACTAAATTGGATTAATTGTCTCCTCAAGCTGCGTTACCATGGGCCGCGATGTTTCGAACGGCCCAACTAGAATGTCCACGCTCGCCTATGTTCGGCTGTCGTCTCCTAGTCTCCACAAACATCATTTCCACTCGCTTCGAGCTCCCCGCGCCAGCACAACGTGCTCCACTGTGGCCGCGTTGCCACTATGCTCTCCACCGGCCTAGCCGGTCACCATCCCCTCTCTGCACTGCACTAGAGCACCACCGCCTGCCTTCCACCCTCTTCACCGTAGTTCACCGAGTGCTCGCCATTCCACAGCACCGTCCTCTCGCCGCTCACCTTTCCCTAACGCTGGGGCCGCTCGCCTGGGCACTACATCTGCCTGCCCACTAGCATCCTCCCCCTGCGCGCCACTCCGCGTATCGAGCTTCGCGTCGACGAGCCTCTATTCTCCTAAGCAGTAAGGAGATGTTGCGCTGAAAGTGCATGTTGCAAGCATATGTTTCAAGTGTTTCAGATATTTCATAGGTATGTTGCAAGTGTTTTTAGATGGATGTTACAAAAGTAGATCGGGATGTTGCAATGGTTTGTACATGTATGTTGCAAGCGTGTTTCGTCTGTTTTTCAGACGTACGTATTTGTTATCTGGATATTGCATATGTTTGACACATATATTACAAGTGTTTTTATCTGCATGTTGCGTATGTTTGCAATAATTTTCAAATATTTTCAGGTGTTTTTGCAAGTGTTTCAGACGCATGTTTCAAGTATTTCATCTGTCTTCTTTGTATGTTGCAAGTGTTGTATCTGAATGTTTTCAAAGTAGACCGGGATATTGGGTGTTGCACATGGGATGCGCGTGGGAAGTGGCTGGTGACACGGGCAGCATCTAAGGTGGCTGGCGGCGCGGGCGACATATGCGGCAACACGGGCCCGCTGCTAGGGCGCTTGGTCGCAAGTCCATCGCAGCTGGGGCACTCGCTCGCTGTGCAAGCTCCTTCTCTTGCACGCGTGCACCATGCGACGCTAACGCCCTAGATCGGACGTCCGGACACTAGCAAGTCCGTTTGAGAAAAAGACACCTGTTGATACCATGCTTTTATCTAAACTTGACGGTCTCTTTAATTTAATTAACGTATTTCAGCATTGATTTAAATGGCTTGGTTATGGGGAATTGTATTGTCCATTTTCCACCCCTCACACAAAAACTTAACACTCCATCGTTGGATACTTTCTTGGTCTAAAATACTGTAACTGTCAAACTTATTAGGGGTTTTGGATTAGGACGTTCGGATGCTAATGAGAAGGATTAAACATGAGCTAATTATAAAACTAATAATTACATATGGAGATTAATTTACGAGATGAATCTATTAAACCTATTTAATCCATTAGTAGCACATGTTTACTGTAGCACCGCATTACCAAATCATAGACTAATTAGGTTTAATAGATTCGTTTCGTAAATTAGTCTCAATCTATATAATTAGTTTATATTTAATACTCTAAATTAGTGTCAAACATCAAATATGATCGGAATTAAAATTTAGTCCCTGAAACCAAACTGGCCTTTAAAGTTGGTGTTACATAAAAAATAGCATCGAGATTTATATCTTTAAAATGAGTTTATTATAAAAATATATTTTATTTTAAAATAAATATTATTGTATCACTCTACTGAGTGATAAGACAAGAAGACAAGAGAAGAGGAGAAAAAACAACGACAGAGAGACGTACCAACCTCGGCAACTGCGACGACCCGTACGAGGAGGAAGAAGTCGACTAGCGTGGCGGAGGCGGCGGCGATTCCAGGCCACCTTCCAATACCCGCCACCCTCACGCGAGAAATTCCCAGGTATTCTCCCTGCAAATTCCATCCTCCTCGCCCCCTTCTCCGATCCGATCGATCGCGGATCGCTGCGTTTCGTGATTCCTCAGGTTTATTGAGGATTTTTTTAGTTGGTTGCCTTTTTCCCCCTCTTGTTGGCGCCGGGGGAATTTGAGGGTTTAGTCTTGGGGTTGATCGGAGGCGAAAGCTGCGACATTCGTGTATCTAGGCCAACGATTCTCACTGCTGTGGCTCGCGATTTTCCAATTTCGTGTAATTTGCCTTCCTTTTCTGGTTTCTTTGGTAGGGCTCCGATTCTGAGCCATGAAATGGATGCATCTTCTGATCTTGTAGTTTTGGGGAGTTCGTCTCTCATAGGAGAGATTCTTTGGTTGGGATTGTCCTCGGATTGATCCAGAAACATCGGAAACGGAAAACGATCCCGGCTTGCCCTCTTTTCAAGTCCAATTTACGTTTTTTTTTTCAGAACATACGATTTCTGTCAGTCTAAGTTGTGGACTCTGTGAGCTGGTGCTAATTTAACTGCTTTCTTCTAAACAAACCATTATCTGCTGTCTGATCCGTATTCTGTGTTAACTCTTGTCGATTAGTAGCACTTTACAACCAAGTGCTGCTTTGTGCAAACTGGCCCGCAAATTCATGTTCATTCCTGCAAATATTAATTAGTTAATTAATGCCTATATCTGATATAAATTTTTGTCCATGTTGTTTGTTTGTGAGCAGGCAGCCATTTGGGGAGCTGCACGAGTAATGGAGATTTATTAGGATTCCAGGGGGCATCACAATGGCATACTTCCCTGAGGAAGTAGTAGAGTACATCCTTGGCTATGTAACCTCGCACCGGGACCGCAACGCGGCGTCCCTGGTGTGCCGGGCATGGTATGACATTGAGCGCCATGGCCGCCGTTCGGTGCTTGTAAGCAACTGTTACGCGGTGCTCCCAGAGCGTGTACATATGCGGTTTCCCAACATGCGTGCACTGAGCGTGAAGGGCAAACCGCACTTTGCTGACTTCAACCTTGTCCCGGCGGGTTGGGGTGCCACTGCAGAGCCATGGGTGGATGCGTGCGCCCGTGCATGCCCAGGTCTTGAGGAGCTCCGGCTGAAGCGTATGGTTGTGACTGATGAATGCCTCAAGTCGCTTTCTCTATCCTTTATCAACTTTAAATCACTTGTCCTTGTCTGCTGCGAGGGGTTCAGTACTGCTGGGCTTGCTGATATTGCCACCAATTGCAGGTGAGAATTCTGAAAACTTGGACATTATCATGTTTGAGAAAGTGCCTAGTGCCATTATTTTAGTTCATCCAGCATGGCCATTTGATTAACAACAATTCATTTCAGTATAATGCTTGCAATCTTCATGCTGCTGCTGCTGAGTTTATTGTTTGTGCACCATTTTATACCAGATTATGTATGCCTTTTCCATCTCTGTATACTTCCTTGGCTCTTGATTATTAGAAGTTATCTACTGTGTGTTTATAGATAAAGATTTCCCAATGTGAATAATCGATGCAATGCAAAATCTATGCAACAGAAGTTATCTATAATTCCTGTTCTCATCTACAGGATTTCAACATGTTTTCGTTAGTTCTTGGCAGTTTCTCCATAGCTCTATCTGAATGATATTTAAGTACTGAAATGTTGTTTATGATTCCTTTGGTTTATGTCTGAATACCATCATTAAGATCTTGAATGCTTTGCAGAGCACAAACTCTTGAACAAAAATCTTTGATGAAAGGTGGTGCAGTAGTTTCTTTAACTCTTTAAGTCTGCTTAGTACATGCCTATTTCCTAATGATTGAATTCCATTCCTTGTTTCTATTTCTCTAGTAAAGTACATAATGCTTTAGAAAAAGCATGGTTGAGATTGCGACACCTAACTAGAACAATTATATTTCAATGCTGGAAGAAAGATCAAGCTGCAGTTATATAATATTATTGGCTTCTAGGTCTGACATCTTCGGTTGTGTTAAGCAAACTTCATTTTAACTGACAAAGTGTCTCTTATTGTTTAGTTTGATACAGAGATTTTACTTATGGTTATGTTTAGTTCACTCAATTTTACATAGGTTATTATCCCACTCAATTTTACATATTTTGTTACTCTTCGCTTTCAGGTTTCTTAAGGAACTCGACTTACAAGAAAGTTGTGTGAAACATCAAGGCCATCAGTGGATTAATTGTTTTCCCAAGCCTTCAACATCACTAGAATGCTTGAATTTTTCTTGCTTGACTGGGGAGGTGAATGCCGTTGCATTGGAGGAACTTGTTGCAAGGAGTCCAAATCTTAAAAGTTTAAGGCTGAATCCTTCAGTTCCAATTGATGTTTTGCCCAGAATCCTTTCTCGCACACCTATGCTAGAGGATTTAGGTACAGGATCTTTTGTACTAGGCAATAACGCTGGTGCATATATCAGTCTATATAGAGCTCTTGGAAAGTGCACTTTGCTGAAGAGTTTATCTGGTTTTTGGGATGCTCCGGGCTTGTATGTTCAAGGAATTTTGTTGCCAATTTGCAAGATCAGTGCCCTTACATGCTTGAATCTCAGCTATGCTCCATTGATTCAGAGTGGCCAGCTTATCAGTATTGTTCGTCTGTGTACAAGGCTCCACGTCTTATGGGTAAAATTTACTTGCAGTGTTGCTAGGAAGTTTAGGCTCACTTATTACATTGAACTAGCCTATTTTCCAGTGCAAATATCTGGCTAGATTGGAAAATATAGTGGAATTCACTGTATTACTCTTATGCCTATGGTTGAAAAAAAACAATTGCCGTTGCTATTAGTGCCTATTGAGTGTTGTTGCATTGTTCTGGAACTATTAAAACTTCAGTTAATCTTAACCTTTTAACATCTGGACTTACAGAATTTACATTGTACGTCTCTCATTTTCTCTTGATAAATAAGAATGTCTCTTTATATTCCTTATTATTCTCTCCCAGATATTTTTTTAATTTAAGGATCGTTTTGGTTCCTTGGAAGCTCCTGTAGCTTTACATATGTTGATCACCTGATGCAGTTTTGAGGGTTTAACAAGCTAGATTGTGTTAGATTCTCAACTTACAAAAGATTCTGGGTCCATCTATTTCAAGGTTGGTTAACTGGAATGATAGGTATTGGATATTTTGTTCATGTATGTACCCTGTTTATTTTGGCAACAAATGTTCTACTTCTAATTAGTTAGGGTACGTTTGGTTCTTTTGACGAGTACTGTACAGCCTTACCGAGTTAGAAATCAGAAAGACATGGTCATTTGGTTGCTGGGTAAGACTTCCTTGGAACCTGACTAGCTAGTTTTTTGCTTGCTTCTATAAGTGAGCGAATTCAGCTCGCCAGCACTGTAAGCTTGGTTGGGCTGGTGAGGTGAGGTTGTGCTGGCTCGGGAACCAACTTGTCCTTAGGTATGAGTTGTGCCCAATAGTCAAGAGGTCTGCATACTGTAACACCTTTTAAACTGTTTCGTAGTCTTACAGTTAAGCAGACATACAGAGTCCAATAATACTACATCCATGTTTCTTAATCTCTAGTTTGTACCAATATACACGTGTCAGAACCTTTACTTACCTGCCAATGTAACAATATACATTCCTGTATTTTGTTGTGATGAGAGTTAGCTAAATGTAAGATACTTTTGAAATAAAAACCTTTTCAAATCCTTGCCATGTTTAAGTAAGGTCACAACGATTTATTGATACTGTTTTGTGTTTCTCTTCATAAGAAAAAGTTGCTCCCTCTACCGGATGTCAGCATGTTATTGATATCCTTGGGTATGAGTTGTAACCCTGTATTGATATCCTTAGCATTACACTTCATATGATACAAACCTGTATGGATTTGATTCCTGTCACATCTAGTATGCATTGGACGAAAGTGGCAATGCTATGTGATAACTAATTACTTCATTGGGTTATTGGTGCTTAGATTTCATTCGCATTACACTTACTCTCAGAGAAGCTCCATTTCTGGTTGATTACAATTCAAATATAACTTCAGGCTTACCGGACTAATTGCCGTTGAATAGTCCTAAGAAATGGATTGTAGAAGTTAAACTTTGACAATCGAATGCTTGTTTCAGTAGGTGGCACCCTTACCGTTTTACCTTCTTACATAGTTTCTTAGGCTTGACCCTTTGTCTGCAGGTGTTAGATCAAATTGGTGATGAAGGATTGAAGGTTGTGTCCTATTCTTGTCCTGATCTTCAGGAGTTGAGGGTATATCCAAGTGATCCAAATGCTCCAGCAAGAACTACTGTGACGGAGGAAGGGTTGGCAGCCATATCTCTCTGTCGGAAGTTACAGTGTGTGCTCTTCTTTTGTGATCGAATGACAAACACTGCACTCATCACTATAGCAAAGTACTGTCAACTGTTAACATCCTTCAGACTATGCATTCTGGAGCCCAGGTCAGCAGATGCTGTAACAGGGCAGCCACTGGACGAAGGCTTTGGGGCAATAGTGCAGTCCTGCAAAGGCCTGAGGCGTTTCGCCTTGTCGGGCCTCCTCACGGATAATGTGTTCCTGTACATCGGCATGTACGCGGAGAAGCTGGAGATGCTCTCAGTAGCATTCGCGGGGGATACTGACGACGGCATGGTCTATGTGCTCAACGGCTGCAAGAACCTCAAGAAGCTGGAGATCAGGGACAGCCCCTTTGGTGACGCCGCTCTCCTTGCGGGCGCGCACAGGTACGAGTCGATGCGCTCTCTCTGGATGTCATCCTGTGAGATCACCCTGGGGGCCTGCAAGACCCTTGCGGCGACCATGCCAAACATCAACGTCGAGATCATCAGTGAGGCGGGGGCGAGCGTTGGTGTGACGGATGATGGCGTCAGCAACAATGCGAGGAAGGTGGATAAGCTATACCTCTACCGGACTGTCGCCGGACCCAGGAGCGATACGCCAGGATTCGTCTCGATATTGTGAGCTGTATCTACTGATTACTGTAGTGGCTAAATGAGTTCAAACTCTATTTATACCTGGCTTTTTAGGAAAACTCGATGTTCTTAACCATATGCCTTCTGTGGTTGTGCTACTCTGTTTGGTAGTGTTGGAAACACAATGTATATATAGTTCTGTAAAACTGAAGCCTTGGTGCTATGTGAACTTTGTATAAGTGTTTCATGCTGGCGGCTGGCGCTCTTTGGGAGTAACATGACATTTTGTATAAGTGTTTCATGCTGGCGGCTGGCGCTCTTTGGGATGTGTCCTGTTTGTGATGCTGAAAGTGTTGATGCCCTGGAGTTTCAACGATTTGTGCTGAAAATCTTCTTTTGTTTTGAGAATCTGCTGAAAATCTTCTGAGAAGCTAAGGATTGGCCAACCTTAAAAACAAGTGCCCAGTTGCTGTTATTTGCGTCCTTGTTCGAAATTTCCTCATTTTTTTTATTATAAGTTGATAACATGTGACCCCTTGGAGACCCAGAGTTTCTTGGTTGCGCAGCTCTGTTGGATGTGAAGGAATGACCTGGAGGGCAGGAGGACAGCTTCGGATCACGAATCTGGCCACTGGCCACCGCCGCCGCGCCGCACATGGCTGATGGCTGATGTCCGGGCCAGATTATGTATAAAATCTGGGTGGGCCGGTGGACTTCCTTGGGCGGGTCACGTGTGTACCGGCAATTTTGGGCCGGGGTGCGGAAAAGCCCCAAAACTATGGCTCAAACTTGTCTATATATCTGCTCCAACAGAAAAATTCATAGTCCGATTTCTCGCGGCCGATAAAAATGCACATATCGCTTTTCAATGAGTCAAATATTTTGAAGTTTGACTAAATATATAGAAAATCATATCGACATTTATATTTGTAAACAAATTTATTATAAAAGTATATATTCTACTATTAATTTAACAATATTGATTACATATCATAAATACAAGTATTTTTTATATATACTTGATCAAACTGAAAAAATATTTGACTCTTTGGGAATCGAGATGTGTATTTATGTTGGGACGGAGGGAGTATACAATAGGATTTTAATAAGTTATTCTAGATCATTCTCTTGTAAGTTTGCTCAAATTTATACAAAAAAACAATAACATTCATGATATTGAATGAGTAACATTAGATATGTAATGGAATATATTTTTATAACTTACCTATTCTTTGTGATTCTGGACATATAAAATGAGTTGTTCTCTTGTGATCCCATTTTTGCATCATAAATATAGGTTTGTTAACCACAAGTTATAACCAAGGTGCTTTTGTACACCTGGCTCCTAATCCTAGAGTGATGCTAGTTTTGAATGGTTTTAATGGTCTTTTCCCATTGTACTGACTTTTGATTCCAAGAATTATACTAGCTAGAATGTTTATATTAGGTGTATTATTCTTCTACGACATTCGTGATGCCGAGGCAACTATCAAGATCATCCAGAATGTGTACTCCAGTAGGTCCATCACAGATCTTGTAAGTTTTTTTGTTCCTAATATAATTAAAGCTACAAAAACTTATACATAAGTTAATAATAACACAAGATTAATATTACAATATTCGTTATGCAAAATAATTTGTATATACAACTCTTTGAATTTAACACAATATATTTTCATCGATTTTTCTGCTGAAAGTCATTGGAGACTGTATTGATGTCCTAACGGATTTCTAGTAAGTAGTAACGAAAGGAAGTAATTTGTTTGCAAACAAAAAAGGTAAAGGAACTTCCTAAGCCAAAAAAGAGAGAGTTACAATCATTTCACTATATGTCTTCTCAGTAGCAACTATACATTAAGCTGCACACACCGGTTAATTGCACCTAAATGACCAAATCGATAAGAAAGGACTGTGTTCACTTCATCAATTGTACCTCAAGGATTGTGGTATTACTTCGTTTCAAAAAGAGTAAACTTCTAGCTAAGTGCTAAGTCAAACAACCTTTAGTTTGACCAATTTTTAAAAGAAATTTACAAATATTTATGATATCCAATAAATAACATATAGCTCATCATGGAATATATTTTCATAATATACGTATTTGGAATCACAATTGTTGATACTATTTTCTTATAAACTTAATAAAAAAAATAGCGTACCCAGTGCAGAGAGCTTCCGCTCTGTGCGGGGTCTGGGGAAGTGTGTCAGTGGCAAGCCTTACCTTAGCCTGTGGAATGCGAGGAGACCGCGACTCGAACACAGGATCTTCCGGTCACATGCGGTAAGACTCAACCGCTTGCACCGGGCCCGCCCATCTTGAAATAATTTGACAACAAATCTAGAAGTACACTCTTTTGATGGAAGGAGTACTTCAACATCAATAAGGTCACGTTCATAATTTCGCCAACCTACCTAGATGCATGAAGAACCTTGCAAAAAGGCTACCAATGGTCGAGCTACGCCCTGTTTGTTTGAGCTTGTTTGACTGATAAGCCATGGTTGAAAGTACTATTTGATTAATTTAGTGTGAGAGAAAAATATTGTTCGTTGGCTAAAAAAATACGACTTATAAGCCAAATAAGCCTAAATAAACAGGGTTCTCGACCCCACGCAGGGCTGCAAAGCATATAGTATGGTCTGTGCGCCCCGCTTTCCGTTACACCAGCCACTGCGGAAAGCGACCGGTCTACTGCTCACTACTAGCTCATTCTCGCTGCAAGTTTTGTCAATGTCAGCTCATACATGGCCGGGCGTACCTTGCACCCACTATTCCTTCAATTCCCATCTCGTTGTCGTTTCTTAAATAAAACCAATTGATTAACAAACGTGGCTTTAAATCAGCGACGAAACCTGAAAAAAATTTAGAAGCAACTAAACAAAAGGGCTACAACTTAGCTCTATTATGACCCCTTACAATAGACAAATATAATAGCTTGAAGTACGTCAATTAACGATGAAATTCACAAAATACATTATGAAAAATAAAGAATGCAGCTCATTCATACCAAAAGACCAAATTACAAAACTAATAGACAGTGCCACGTTGACACACATTATTCATCCGAAGTAGCAATCTACACAAATAGACATAATTGATTAGTCAAACATATATGGACCTCCAAATTATGAATTTAGAATCGATTGGTTTACGATTTCCAGGGTCAGTAATTAGGTTTGAATGACTAAACTTTGCCTTAGGTTTTTCGGTTGACTTCTGCTCTCATTATTATGTGGAATTGAGCCACTACCACTTGAACTTGAAAAGTAGTTGCGCAAAGTTCTATTCGACGTACTCAAAATTTGAAAATTGAAATCTACCATGAATCAAACATTCCATCATTCAATCACGGACTCAGTTTCACAATTAAAAAATTATGGTAGAACCGTCCGAAATGACACGCTTTCGGAGGCGTTCGTCTTCCACTAGACACTAAGCACATCGAAAGTGAGCTACATTGGACAGTTCCGTCGAGCACACCCTAAGGGAGAACTCAAAACAATCCACGTTTTACATTCAGAATCCAATAATGAGTATGAGCTTATAATACTTAGTCCATTTTATACAATAAGAGTTCTTAAAAATTATTTATTATAATACCAGAGTTCAGAGTGCGATAATTTAAACAGCGGAATAAAAATAAACATCTAGCAGAAACGATACAAGAATCTGTCTGTGCCCATTAGAAGAATCCTCCACAAAAGAGCTACTCCTCAAGCTGTACCTGCAATAGGGGTAAATAAACCCTGAGTACACAATGTACTCGCAAGACTTACCCGACTAGTGAGAATAGTTTCCTGACTCTCAAGGATATGATAGGTAATATGGGTTTGTTGTTCTCTTTTTGTTTGTGAAAAGCAGTACTAATAGTTCGTCCTTACAGTCAAGTTTTTATTAGCAATCATGATTACTTCATTAGCTAACCATTCTAGGTAAACACCTGCTCTACTTTTAAGCAAGGGTTAAGCAATCAGAGCCATTTCATCATCTTTCATATTCCAGTTCTTACTACGGTGCTAGACCATAGCCAAGTTGTACCGTCTCACGGAAACGGTGATTCGTGAACCAATGTATCCTAGCTGGGTACCCCGAAACACACACCCCGTTTGTACCCCAGGCACAAACAATACCAACCCATTTCACTCCTGTCACGGGGTCCGGGTCCCCGTCCAAACTTGGACTCCAAGCCCCCACACTTGAGACCTGATCTTAGTATGGTACTTAGACCTTCACCTTTTCCTACCTCCAATCAGTTGGTCCGAAAAGAGCCGGAACCCACGATAAGAGCGTAATGAGCCTTCCCACTCCCATAATTAAGTATGTGCTCAGGATAATAAGTCTGTGACTAAACTACCATCCACAATAACGAACGATCCTTAATCAATACGAATAGGAAAAACAGTGTAACCAAGCTAAGCCCCGTTGGCCATGAGACACAACCTGTTACACCCACCAATACCCATACCATATCCTTGCTCTGTCTCTATTTTTTCTTTCATCATTTTATTATGAGATTAATAATAATCACATATTGTGAGTAACGGCAGGTTACTCACGCTACCGAAACCTAAGCATAGCAGCTACTGGAACCTGCACTAGTAAGACCCTTAGGTATATCTATGCATGTGGTTTCCATAAAATTCCTATAACGTAAATGCACACAACATATATAAACAGTGATTATCCAAAACTAAGGGGTTATGCACTGGGACTTGCCTTGGGCAGGCGCGGTGTCAGCTGAGTCAGTCAGTGGCGGCTCCGAGATCTCCTCCTGCATGAGAATCTTCTCCTCATACTCCTCGATGATCTTCTTAAACTCATAATCGCCGGTGGTCACGATCTCTGCCAACTCATTCTCTATATGCATGCGATGATGATGCAACACTTAGCATTTATACAACCACAACTTTTAAAATAAGAATACGTATACTAAGCTACTAAGCTAGCTTTAATGACTAAGGTACTAAGCTAACTATCATCATCATCAAGCAAGGTGTTGGGTTCAACTAACAAACCCATAGCTTGGCAAATTAATGATATATCTTTATTTCTACTAATGATTTAATGTATATTGAAACAAAAAATATTTAACTATCCTAATGTTTAGTCTATTCTAAAGGTACAAAAATTACAGTGAGCACATAATAATATCATGAAGCTACTATAAAATTTTTAGGACTAAAGTTATCACCGATTTAAAACAAAAATTTCTACAATAATTAACTTAATAATATTGAGCACTCTCAAATGATTTAATAGCTCCTGGTATCAACATATACATATATGAACTAAATACACTAATAGATAGAGCACAATTTTAGGAACCTAACAAAATTTGTTTCATAATTTTTGAACACCTACATGATTTTATATGATTTACCAAAGATCAGCTAAAAAATTAAATTAGAAAACTATTTCTAATTCCTTAGGAAAAGAAAAACGAAACCTCCTCGGCGGCCCACAAGACACAGCGCGTGCGGCGGCCTGCAGGCGCGGCCCACATGAGGTCGGCCCACGCGGAGACGGCATGCGCTGGGGAATCCCGCGCGCGTCGATGACTTTGCAAAAGAGACCTCGAGCTCCTCCCAATTTGCAATTAAGTACTAACACTATTTTTTTCTCTCTCAGAAATTCTCACTTAAACCCTTGGCCTTTCCCTAATTCACCCGCGCGCACCCCTGGTGACCCAGCGCACCGCGGCGCAGCGTCCGGTGACACAGTGCGGCTGCACCGGCCACCAGGGACCTGCAACAGACCACCTAACGGGTCGATCACCATCTCCGACCCTAGCGTCTACGCTAAGTGGCGGTGCGCGGTGACATGACTTGCTAGGGAAGGCTGCAGCGGCGCGCGGCCATCCGCGACGGCGGCGCCACAGTTCCGATGAGCTCGGGTAGCTACATGCCTAATTGGTTAGTGCACGAACACAAGGAGGCTACCGTGGACCTAGCCGAGGTGACGGTTGGGGCGGAGGATGACGAAGGAGGGCTAGCCACGTGCGGCCGAGCCGTGCAGCGGCGCACCACGGTGGCACGGGCGCGTCAGCGACGACGGGGAGGCAGTAGCGGTTCGACTAAGGCGCATAGGGTGAAGAGGGAGTCAAGGCTATGCTAGTGGTGCAGGTGAATTGGTTTGGGATGGGCGGTAGGAGGGCTGCCCACATCCACGGTCAGACGCGGCCTTACCGGCACGACGACGGGAAAAAGTCCAAATTGGAGCTTGGCAGTGCTCGCTTCAAGGCTAGGTGGGGGTCGAGGGTCAGGTGGCTTAATGGAGAATCTAGGGACATGATGAATCGAGCGATGGTGACTCAACCATGCCAAATTAAGCGAGCGGGGTCGATCGGTTGCGGTGGTAGAGAGGGAGGGGCAGGTCTGGCTCGGCTCGTCCTCACCTTGGCGGCAAGCGGCTGGCCGGACCCGAGGCGGTGTCTGCGCACCCGCTACGCAACAACGTGGCCAAACCATATGCGCGCGCAGAGGCAGGTGGGGGCGCGGCATGCATGGCCACAGCGCCATTAAGGCGAGGCGACAGCGCGGAGTAGCCGGGACAGCCCACGTGGGTGCGAGGACAAGGCGAGCGGTAGCGCAGCACAACTTTGCAGTGGCATCGGTAGCGGCAACGCGAGGCAGGGCAGCAGTACGAACGCGACAGCGAGGTGATGGCGTCGACAGCGGCTCTGTCGCGGCGCGGCACGGGGTAGGCGGCAGCAGCAGCAGCTCTGTGCGGTGGGGCCAGCGGCGGCCGGGCCGTAGCCAGGCCTGAGCAGCCGTGGCCGGCCACGCGCGGGACAACCAGCATGGCGACGCCGAACGCCCAAGCGTGGTAGCCACGCCCACGCGGCCAACCAGCCTGAAACTGTGTCGTGCACACATTTTAAAGCGCCTATAAAAACTAAACGGTTCCTTCTGGACCTTAACCATCTTGACCATACTCAAGATGGCCTATGAGACTACCAAATCGAGCTATAACACTACACCACCCCTTAACCCAATCTCTCAAAATAATTTGCTAAACATAACAATGTCTAGCTGTTGACAAACTTGGAAAATTTCTAAGTTTTTGAGCTGAACTTGATTTCAATTTGTAATTTCTAGGCTAGTAGAAATATTAGTTAGTAATATCATTTTTCAAGAGCAAGTATTTCACCGTCGTCTACAAAGTTTGTACTTCAACTTTATTTAAGTATCACACACATGTTCTATAGTATTTTTGCTTAATAAAAATTGGTTTTCAATCCTACTTGATATACATGAGTTATTGAATCAACTTTCATTTAACATTTTTATTGATCATTTTAAGTTACAAGAAATTTATCTACACATTCTATCACATGCATTAACACATAAACATGATGCTTATGACATGTTTTAGTAAATGATTTAGGGTGTAATACGGAGGGTGTTACAAAAATCACCTGCTCGGTTGTTGCTCGTATGGATGCCTGGAGCCCCGTTGCCTGCAGACTGCAGTGCTGGTGTTGTTGCCTGCTCACGGGCGCCTAACGCCGTGTCGCCCACCCCCAGCGCTGCATCATTGCGGACTACGCCGCCACAAGGCGGCGGCGTGGCTCCTGCCGCCATGTCGTCCGCCCGCCTCACGCCTCGCCTAGCTGTCAAGGCCCAGAGCCCACTTAACGCGTAGAAGCCGCCGTTGTCCGCTACTCTACTAGGGTTGGGGAGTCGGGACGGAGTGACGGACTGGAGTCGAGACTCGAGGGAGTCATGCTGGAACCGTGCAAGGGGAAATTGGGATACGGTGGATAGGTTTCTTTCACCAATTGGGCCTTGGGCTTTGATGCGAAAATCCTCCGTGGAATTGCTGGCCCAATAAGCAAAAGAGGTCTTTTTCTATCTCCAGTAAATCTCAGCAGCTCCTACCTAATACATATATGCGTGAAATTTTAAGGGGGGCTTCAGGGGGCTCCACGTGCCCCCAAGCGGGGGGGCTCGAGCCCTCCAGCCCCAGCGTTGCCTCCGTCCCAGCCAGACAACGCAAAACATCTCAACTGCTTGAACAAGCCATGGCCCGCAGTAATATTTGCTTCAGTTGACGAGGAAGCCATCGGCCGCAGATGTGTTCCCAAACTGAGGAGAGGGAGCTCTGGCAACCCACCTAGGGCTCGCAGACCTGCCTCGTCCAAATGATCTACATTCAACCACAAGATGTAGAGGCTGGGGAGATGCACGGGACTGATCCATAATGGCAGCCGATGGAAGTAGAGCTTTTCAGTAAAAATCAAAAGCTGGAGATGTCATGGTAGCACAACTGTGCCCCACTCCCCGACCCCCTTACCATGGACAAAGCCAGGAAAAATTTAGGAGGGGCTAAACAAAAGTGCTACAGCAACTAAGCTCTATGACCCCTTACAATAGACAAATATAATAGCTTGAAGTAGTCTTATATTAAAAACGTCGATTAACTATGAAATTCACAAAATACATCATGAAAAATAAAGGATGCAGTTCATTCATACTGAAAGGCCAAATTACGAAACTAATAGACGGCGCGTGACGTTGACACACATTATTCATCGGAAGTAGCAATGTACACAAATAGACATAATTGATTAGTCAAACATATATGGACCTCCAAATTATGAATTTAGAATCGATTGGTTTGCGATTTCCGAGGTCAGCAATTGGGTTTGAATGACTAAACGGTGCCCTAGGTTTCTTCGGTTGACTTGTGCTCTCATTTGAGCCACTACCACTTGAACTTGAAAAGTAGTTGCGCAAAGTTCTTCTCGACATACTGAAAATCTGAAAATTGAAATCTATCATGAATCAAACATTCCATCATTCAATCAAAGGAGTCAGTTTCACAGTTAAAAAATCACCTGCTCAGCTGCTGCTCACCTGGATGCCTGGAGCCCCGCTGCCTGCAGACTGCAGTGCTGGTGCTGCTGCCTGCTCACGGCCGCCTAACGCTATGCCGCCTGCCCCCAGCGCTACGTCGTTGCGGACTACGCCGTTGCGGCGTGCGGCCTGCCCACCGGCTGCCGGCGTCCGCCCGCCCGCCTCACCTGGCTGCGTCCAGGAGCCGCGCGACGCGCGTTGAAGCCGCCATCCTCCGCTACTCCGCTAGGGTTGGGGAGTCGGGACGGACTGGAGTCGAGACTCGAGGGAGTCACGCTGGAACCGTGCAAGGGGAAATTGGGATATGGTGGATAGGTTTCTTTTATCAATTGGGCCTTGGGCTTTGATGGGGAAATCCTCTGTATCTGTGGAATTGCTGGCTCAATAAGCAAAGAGGTCTTTTTCTGTCTCCAATAAATCTCAGCAAGGTGGTGTGGCCGTGCATAGCCTCGTGGGCCTCCTGTCACGGTCACCCACTAGGGGCTAGCGGTAGTGTTGCATGCGAGCCCGTGGCCGCTGGGTAAGTTTTTTCTTTTCTTTTCTTTTCTTCAAAAATACACGTAAATACCGTAAGAGTCTGTAAAATCGCAGGGTATGCCACCGAGCGTTGCCTCCGTCCCTGCTTTGCATAGCTAGGCGTTAGTTTGCACTGCTAGCCTGGCTACAGGTTTGAGTACGTTGTCTGCCCCATAATTTCATTTGCGAATGATTAAAACATGCAGATAGCAAGAGAACTGATATTCATGTTACAAAAGATTTGATGCAGGCGGCCGGTTTATGTTAATGAGCCGTTTTCATAGTCGGTCGACCAGACAGCCTATTTAAATGATTTTAGAAAACAAAAAAAGTACTTTCACAATCACTTGTAAATTTGTATAATACAATCACTTGTAAATTTGTATAATATGGTATTTTTATATTAACATTTAGTAATCTTGGTAAATTGAGTGTAGCTTAACTAGTTGCGTTTCTTGTGATGGGACCTTTCCACTCGAGTTCAGACATCGACTTGATGTGGATGCTCATATTTTTCTTGATTTATTCTATAATGTAATGATGATGTTGTTTCAGCGTACAAGCCGCTTATGGTGACTTTGTCAATATTGATTTTTTCTGGATTTATTCTAGAATTTAATGTCGGCATTGTTCTTTTAGTGGTAGGCAACATACTCGTCGATAACGATGTGCCTGTTGTGACTTTCTCAATCTCAAGATTTGTCGACCTAGTCTCAGTCTTTCGATTATCCTCACAGGTGTTGTAGCGTTTGTATGCTTGCATATATGAGTGTCTGCGTATGATTCCAGCTGTAAATTTTTAGATCTTATCAAGTACCGTAACTTTGGTATAGGCCATGTATCCATGCGACATTTTTTTGATTTTTTAAAAGAAATTGAATTTCAAAATACAAAGACTTAAAATAAATATTTGAGAATACAGTTGACCTCCAATAAAAAACATGGCAACTTCAAAGTTGTAAATCACCTCGGCCACTACAACTTTGGTATTGATCATATCAACATTTGATGTCATTTGTAAATTCTTAAATTTAAATTTGAAAATTTGAGAATTTAAAACACATATTTGGTGCTCTAAATGACTTGAAACGAAAAAAAATTTACCTCCAAAGTTATTGATCACATTGAGAACTACAACTAGAATGTAGACTATGTTAACATCTGAGGTCTTTTAAAAATTGTAAAATTCAAATTACAAAATCTGAGAATTTAAACAATTTTGTTGGACTTTGAACAGTTCAAATAAAAACATTATCAAATACAAAGTTGTAAATCACCTTGACTTCGACAATTCATCTTAATCCAAGTTCATATGTGAAAAAGTTATGAAATGTTTTTGAGACAAACTATTCTTGATGCCGGTCTTTGTTAAATGATTTACAGAAATGTCACTCTTAGAGATCCGCCTCTGAAAATAGCTATTTATAGAGTCGATCACCTTAGAATGCGAAACATGATTTGGCAACCATAATCAAGACCTAGTATATATGTACAAACTGGAAAGTTGTAGATTTCATCAAGAGCTACAATTTTCATATATAAAGTATCTTCATCCGATACGACATAAGAAATATGGTTTTTCTAAGGCGACAAACCCTGGTACGTGATTAATATACTGCTGAAATTTTCTATTATTTTTTGACTAGCTTAACAACCTAAAATGAAAAAAATTAAAAAAAATGAATTTGTAAATCTCATCAGGACCTACCATTTTCATATACAAAGTATTTTTATCCGACATCCTACAAGGAAGATATGATTTTTCTAAGACGACAAGTTTGGTGCATGATTAATATGCCACAGAAATTTATATTTTTTTATATGCTAACAAATTCAAATGAAAAAAGCTAAAAAACTAGAATGTTATAGATACATTTTTTTTCTAAAATTGAGCCTTGCTGCTAACATGTGGGCAATGTTTTCTAAACGGTAAACGGTCTTTACATGGTCGCACTTCGTTTAACGTTTAGGCTGTTTACACGGTGTTTAAATGAAGTTAAACGGTCTAAATGGTTTTGTACTTTAAAAAAATACATATAATGTAAAAAATCAAGTATTCTAGCATTTATACATATTTATCCGAGTAAAAATTAATTATTTTGGTATGTATATATATTTATGCTTGTGAAAAGAACCAAATATAGATATTTATGCATGTAACATATCAAGTGTACACATTTATAAATATAATAAACTTAAGTATACAAATTTATCCATACAAAATTGAACTAGATTTACCTCGTGTTCGCCTAAACAGCCGTTTAAACAACTGTTTAGCCCGTTTAATGCTGTTTATCTCCGTTCTGTTATGCTGTTTAGACCGTTTTTCCCTTTTTTTTACCGTTTAAACGGTAAACCGTTTAATTTCTGTTTACCCTCTAAACAAAACAGTTTACCACCGTTTACTGGCCGTTTAGGCCGTTTAGGCGAACACTGCATGTGGGTCCCATCTGTCAGATCCATGCAACCGCTGCCACAAAATAAAAGGAGATGCCATGCATGTAGAGAGATGCAGTGCAAGCAGGAACCGGTAGTGCGATCGATCTGATGGAGTCGGAATCCATGGCGTATGTACCCCCGCCGCCGCCGCCGCCGCTGCCATCATCATGGCTGCGTTCGGCTGGTACCAAAAAGGTACTGTGCGCGGCTGGATTCTACTGTGCATGGCTAGTTAATTACTTTGCACTCCTTGAAGGAACGTCGTCGTTGTTGCAAGGGAAAGGCTGGATCGAGAGTGTAGGCAAGGCACGAGCTAGCCCACGAGGAGTGACCGGTAGCCCGGTACCAAGAACAAACCCCATATGGGCCCGGCCCGTTCGCGATATCCCACCCGCAAACTCACTAAACTACGCGGACTGACGTGGAGCTCTCAACAGATCTATCGATCCTAACGCAAAAGTCTAGCTAACTAAACTGCATGCATGCACGAAACGCATGACGACGGCGCGACAATCATCTTGTTGGCATTGGCATCAATTGGCATGGGTGGGTACGTAGTTGCCATCACTCATTGGAATTTTTGCACAACCGGCCGGCGCGATGATGATCCGGCAGGGGGTTCTCGTACGTGTCTCCATCGGGACTGTCGATCGGACTGATGAGCACCAAATTAAAAAAAGCTGATCATACTAATAACTCACATTGTGTTTTGCTCTCTAATCTACGAGCACACAGCGTACGTAAACCCCCAGCCCAGTCCGTTAACCGCGCTTTTCAACTTGAATTATAATAATGAAAAAGAAAAGAAAAGAAGAGCAACGATCTATTCGATATGATTGAAAGATGGGTTCAGCTGGCACACAAGCTTTATTTTCCCACCGATATACGGTTCTGTTTCGCAGGACTTCTTCTGTTGAGATGATTAGAAGCTATATATGCCTTCTATGCTTTCTTGCGTGAAGTCTTGCAAAACACTCACTCAAAAAAATGACTTTGTTATTGTTTTTCTTTAAATTGCCGATGATCAAGACTGGTGGATCATCAGTTCCAATATAATGGTTGCTCTAGCTAGCTAGGGCATATAGGCTGGAGAAGCTAGCTAGTAGCTTAATTAGAGGGTGTTTGGATACAGTGACTAAAATTTAGGAGGTGTCAAATGAGGATGTTGCATGGGGTGTTTGGATACTAATAAAAAAATTACATAATCCGTCAGTACTCCACGAGACGAATTTTTTAAGCCTAATTAATCCGTCATTAGCATATGTTTACTGTAGCACCACATTGTCAAATCATGGACTAATTAGGCTTAAAAGATTCGTCTCGTAAATTAGTCGTAAACTGTGCAATTAGTTTCATAATTAGTCTATATTTAATACTCCATGCATGTATCAAACATCCGATGGGACAACAACTAAAATTTAGGAGAAGGATCAAACACCCACTTAGCTAGCAACCAGAAGATGTCGTGTACGCAACATCCGTTACTCTTGATCTTGTCTCAACATACATACATACATACATACATACACCGTACATAAGTCAAAGAATAAGGACTTGTTTAGTTCCAGGGTGTAAAGTTTTGGGATGTCATATGAGGATGTCGCATGGGGTGTTTAGATACTAATAAAAAACAAATTACAGAATCCGTCAGTAAACCACGAGATGAATTTATTAAGCCTAATCAGTACATCATTAGCACATGCATTACCGTAACACTTTATTATCAAATCATGGACTAATTAGGTTTAAAAGATTCGTCTCGCAAAGTAGTCACAATCTGTGTAATTAGTTATTTTTTTAGTTTATATTTAATACTCCATGCATGTGTCTAAACACTCGATGGGATAAGGTGTAAATTTTTAGGGAAGAACTAGACAAGGTCTAAGCACACTGTACTTGCAACTACAGTACTACTTATGTATATATATTGTCCCGTTGCTTACTTTTACGTTTGTCCTTTCTCTTGTAAGGCATTTGCTTGTGAATGCTAACTTGTCTCTCGCGCTTGACTATGACCATATAAATACTTTTACTTTTACGTTTTGGTGTACCATCTTTGCCTCTTCCTCTACCTCCTTTGAGTGAAATTTTTGAAGGCTTTTACATGTATGTTATTAAAAAAGTTTATAATTGCGTATAAGTCATTAAAAAAGTTGAACGCACACGAGTGCTGTCGTTCTGAACTCCTTTGCTCTCCAAGCCATTCCGTCGGTGTTCTGTTCATTTTTCACCGTTACATGTGGGCCCGGTCAATGTAAACGTACAAAATACCCTTCTCTCGTCCTATCCTCTTGCTTCTTTAGTCCACACCGCTCGCGTTCGCGTCCGAGGCCGGTAGAGCTCGCACCCGTGCCTGCAAGAGCTCACGCTTTCGCAGCCTCAAGCGTCTGTCTCTGGAGCCCGTCAAGCCAGCGCTCGCGTTCTGGCAGAGAAGCCGCTCGGTGGAGCTCGTGCTCAAGCTCGCGTCCTCGCTTCCGGCGGAGTCAAGGCCGAGCTCATGGCCGCCATCCCCTCCGTCAGCAGTGGCGGCGTCCACACCCGGCCTCGCGCCGCGCGCCGCTTATCCTCCGGCAATGGCTGCGGCGTCGCCCACGCCCGCTCGCGGCGCGGCCGCCATCCCCTCCGGCAACGCTGGCCTCGCCCACGCCGGCTTCACTCGCGCCACGGCCGGCAGAGTTTCGCTGGCGGAGTCGCGCCGCGCTTCGCGTCCGGCCGCCGAAGCTCGCGCCCGCCATCCCATCCATCAGCGCTCGTGCTCGTGGCCGTCGCCGCCGTGTTCGGGGGGCAGCCGTGCGGGGGGCAGCTCCACTCCAACCATAGCGCCACCTCATCCAGGCTAACGCGCGCGAGCTCACGGCCACGGTGATCGCCGAGCGCTGCTGCCCGCTTTGCTGGCCGCTTAGCCTAGCCCCGGCCAGCAATGAAGGCGGGCGTGGGGGAGCTCGCCCGCCGCCGCAGGAGAGCGTCTTGGCGAAGCTCGGCCAAGCTAGCCGCCCATGGGCGATGCCGGGCGAAGCTCCGCTGGCCCGCACGCTCGAGAAGAGAGATCGAGTTTGAGAGAGAGGATAGGGATGAGAGGGGTATTATGGACGTTTTGACTGACCTGACCCACTCGTCGGGACTCCCAAACGGTGAAAAACGAACAGAACATCGATGGAATGACTTGGAGAGCAAAGAAGTTCAGAATGATTACACTCGTGTGCGGTCAACTTTTTTAATAACTTATACGTAATTACAAACTTTTTTAATGGATACCTGTAAAAGCCTCACACTTTTGCTCTGCCACAACTCTCTCCTACAAAACAGAAAGAAAAATCTTCCAAGGAGATTCAGAAACAAAACCAACATGTGCAGATTGGATAATGGGAGCCAGAAACACAAGCTGAGAATACAGAAGTTCTTACCACCAAGATTGGGATTGATACGTGTGATTCTGATGAGGCAAAGGACTCGCGAGGGCTTTTTGTGGGGGGAGGCAGTTCGAGCTCGTCCCCGACGCGGACTCTGCTTCCATTTCGCTGTGACAGGGGAAGGGGAGCGTGGTGACGGAGCTTCACACAGACTCCGCGGGAGGCAGGAGCTCGAGGTGGTGCCGCTCAAGGGCGCCATGACCAACGAGGTGTACCAGGTGTGGTGGGCCACCGGCGGCGCCAAGGCCGGTGGAGCGGCTTGCCAGCGCTAGGGGGGAGGGATGAGCAGACGGTTCTGGCAGGCGCAGTGGGCCACCGAAGTTGCCGAGGCGGGCGTAGGAGGCTCGCCGGCGCCGGGGAACAGGGACGCGCGGACGGAGACGACGGGACGGAAGCGTTGCGGCGGCGGCGTCGGGAGATGTTTTTTGTTTTTAACAGGGCGACGTCCGACGTGTGGTGCGCTACTCGTCAGCGAGTGGGCTGGACGCGAGCGAGTGGACCGGGACGGTTGGGCTGAATTAAATGGGTTGGACGAAAAAAAAAGTCAAAAATTTTGCCTTTTTATTATTAGGGATAGATTTGACATCCCACCCGCCAACTAATAAAACTACATCATCGACATAAATACGCGGACTGACGTGGAGCTCTCAACAGACCATCCTGCTATATGCTTTTTTTCTCGATCAGGCGTTATGCCTGTATATTTCATTAAACAGGAAGCAATTGTTGTTGTCGTGTGCCCTGCTAGCGAGATTCAAGCAGGCGCAGCCCGGCACGAAATACATGAGAGCTTAAAAGACTATACTGCGTGCGACCATCGAGCCATCGGAACTGTGACACCTCAGGTGTTAATTTCAAGTTAAACAGTGAATTAAATCTAATCTAAACAAGTCAAAGGATAATTGTGAGCTTTAGTTTAACACCTGACAAGTGGTGACAGAGGTGGAGTCAAATTCTTTCAAATATGACCTAACTTAAACTTTTCAAAGGTAAAGACAAAACTCTTTTGTTCAAAAGTAAATTTTATTTCAAAATGTGCATGAGTAGTTTTAATCATGTGTTTTCATGTGCATCACCTAATCATGAACATATTCTGGTCACATGAAAAGTTGCATGTTGTTTTGGATCAAAAAGTTATAAGAAATGATAATTTCCACTTTGCTTAAAAACACTTTTGTTAATTGAGTAGAAACATGTGATGTTAACTAAACCTTGCATTTATGTTTAAACAACTTTAGTTGAACTCTTGAACAAAAATTAGTTAGGGTTTAAATTTGAAAATGTGAAGAAAGTGCTTAAAAAATATCCAAAACCCTAGCTTAAGCCTTTCTCATGACCCCTTTTTGCTTAATTTGTAACTTTGCTTTTTATTCAAAATATGAAAGAATTGTCTAAATAAAAGTTGTAGAGTAGGTCATGTTCTTGAAACTTTGTTTCTGCATCATCCTCTGTTTCAGCTTTTAAGTGTTTCAAACAGTGGCTTCAATTTTGAGTTCAGTGCTATGTTTTCCTCACTTGGCATTTTGGCTAAGTTCTGAAAAACAGTAATTACGTTCAATCTTTGGTGATTTATTAAAACAATTTTCATAAATAAAATTTGTGCAACTTTATTTCTATAATTTGTTATGAAGTTTGTACTTCGATACTATGCTAGTGGTTGGATTGTTTGATCAATGTTTAGCCACTAATTAATTACTCAAAGTTGCTTGATCAAAACTGTTTTTGGCCTGTCAAGATCTGTCTAAGTCCTTGATTTGCAGTTTGCATGATTCCATGTGTTGAGTGTTTGTGGTTTGCAAAATAGTGTAGCAACTGCTCTCAAAACCTTAATAAGAGTTGTAGTCCAGCAACCTTTGTTTAAGGATCAAGAACTAGTTTGGCCTCTAACCTAGGAAAATAGAGACCCTAATATCGAACCCAGTACTCTTTTAAAGTTCAAATTTTGGCTAAGTATTGAAACTGAATTTTTCAGTTGCCAGTTTTCATGTAGCCATATTTGGGATTTTATATTTTTCAAACTAGCTCGTTTCTGACCAAACTCCTTTAAGAAAAGTTGTATTACTTATGTATCTCTACAATAAGGAGCAATTGGTTTGGGTTTTGGATAACCGGATTGGGAGAAAAATAAAGGAGAAGAATGCCGGTCAGGCATGAACAGTAACCCAGAGCAGCAGCTTCTCATGCTGCTCACCGCCGTGTGCCGTTTGGCCACCTTCCCCGCGCTTCTCGCGCCCGGGCACGTAGTCGCCCACGTGGCCAAGCTCATGCGACGCTGGCGAAGCCAAGAAGTATCGCACGCGCCCTTTTTTAAATCATCAAATGCCGGCCATCGTCTCCTTTTTCTTTTTCTGCGCCGTCGCAGAGCAGCAACACTCGCCGGCCAATTTCGTCGCCGTCGAGCCGCCCCCGTCCAATTCCTCTCACTTCTAGTGTCGCCTCATCCTTGCGCTCCGTTTGCACCCGGTTGCGACATCTCTACCGGCCTGAGTCGTCCGTGCGCCGGAGTTCCACCACGGCCGCCCGCCATCGCCGCCGCGAGCTCCTCTGCCATGGCCTCGCCACTCCTGTGAGCCGTTGGACCTCCCGTTTGTTGCGCTAGCTTATACTTGATTCTGTGGTTATGATCGGATCCTTATTTTGGTCGCTATCGCACAGGACGCGTCGTCGCCGCCGGTTCACATCACCGTGCCTGCCATCGTTGTCGGCAGCACCCTTCCGAGCCTCCTCCATCTCGACCGTGCAATCAATCAAGTCTCGGTGAGCCCCTTGAACATCACCTAACCCTGTACTAGCCGCAGGACGCGCTGTAGTGGCCGCTCCGCCGTCGTACCGCCATGCTGCGCGCCGCCGAGCCGCCATGGCCGTGAGCGTGTTTGCTCCACACCCTAACCTGCTCAACCATCACCCTAGATCGATGCGCTGGTTGACCACGAGCACGTAGGTGTCGGCCTCGTCGCTGACAACCTTGCCGCCGACGAGCTAGGGCCGGTTCCCCGCCGGTGCTCTGCTCTGTGATGAGCAAAGGACCGGAAAAATTAAATAGAGAGAAGGGTGGGGTGTTCAGTGAGAAGGAACAGAGGGAAACAAATAGTTGTTTGAGGTTAATTGTGATTTTGTAAAAAATACTAGGGACTTGTTGCAAAATTGCCAGGCCGCGCCTGCTCACGCCATTGGGCCGAGCTGGGCCACTTTGGGCCCGAAGCCCTTTTTTCCTTTTTTAGTGTTTTATTAATTCTTATAAATGTACTGATTTTTGTAAAATGCATAACTAAATGTAGAAAAATAATAAAAATGTGAAACTTGTTTTGTTGGCTTTGTAATAATGTTCTCTATGTGATACAAGTAATTTTTGCCATAAAACAGTATTTTTTATGTGCTCGAAAATGCAATAATTAATCTAATTGAGTTTTGTTGCATAATTAGTGTAGTAAAAATATAAGCCCAAAAATAATGAAACTTTTTGTGAATATCAATTATGTTAGTTTATGCCTCTACAAAGAGTTCATGCTGATTTTGATCAAGTTAACTTGTTCAATTAAGTTAAGCATGCTTTATGCCTTTTATATGATAATAAGTACTTAGATGTTTAATAGGTGTTTTAGATAGTTTCTATGAGTTCTTTGAAACGCCTATGAGATCTTGTTGATATGCTAAACATATTTGAAACTAGTATGCTTTATGTGAATTAGAATCTTTGCCTTCTCTACCGGAAAAGAGATACATACCTACTCGGTAAAAAGAATTAAAATTTGATTACCATCTTGTCATTTCTATGATGTATGTTTAGTAGTAGAACCTTGATCAAGATTGACATGGCTAAATTTAGTGTTACCCACATCAACCCTAGTGCTTTTGTTTGATACTAAACTTAATTAGTTCTCGATAGATAAATGTTACGGTGTTGTCTTATTGCTATCTTAGCATGACAAATTCGTGTGATGTTTAGTTGGCACTTTATTCATCCATGTGCCTAGGTCAATTTTGTTACGACCTTATACTTGTCCTTGTTTGCAATCGTGTGATGTTTTGGTTTTGCTCTTTCTCATATGCATGCATTGCATCTTTGCATATATTATATAGGTACGCTAGATGTATGATGAAAGGGTGAAGAACATGGTGTTGAAACCAACCAAAAGATGATGTTGGTGAACGGATCCAAAAGATGAGAGGACCTTGGGAATACATGTCGGGCAAGAGATGCTCGCCAAGTGAATATCATTTAACAAACACTGACCTAGTGTTGAACCACAAGCAAGCCCCGGAGCATTCTAAGCCTTCTACCTCTTTTTTAAAATACACTTGAGTTTATATTTTGTATTATGCATTAAATATAGGAGCTGAATTGAAATCGTTGCTACATGTCTTACCTTGTCTACAATATATATACCTGTATCCTTACTAGTATGTATAGGTCGCTCTATGCTTAGCTATGCTTAGACCGGTAGAAGTCGGGTGATTCCTGTTGCGCGAGACATAGGTGGCTACTCTGACACGGTTGGCTATATTTGCTATCGTAGAAAAAAAACCAGGTGATAATGGATAACTGGAGACTGGACGGGATCCGGTGCTATTATGGTTGTTGTTGATGCCGGCTAGGCATGTATTCTTTGATACCGTCTGTGTTGTTTAAGGACCACTTCGTTGTCGAACCTTGGTTGAGATTGAAGGTACCAAACACATAACAGGGCCTAAGTTATAGTTGACCGTGAAGCCGATTAGCTCATTCGGGCTGTGAGTATATTGGACCGTTAGCATTGCTGGGGGAGAGCCTGAAGGAAGGGGACTGTTCCAAGACCATGTTTGCTACGGGCTTCGGGCAATTCATGTGAGGATGCAGGATCATGAGTTTTACGAAATGGTCCAGACTTACCGCCGAATGGAGTGAACGGTGACCCATGTGAGCTAATGTGGGCTCGTACGGGTGTGTGTTTAGGATTGCCCAGCTGGATGTAATCGATTTGAATCGTTGTCTCTCTTGATTAGTGAGAAACTTTGTCATTGTCTGGTAGTCGTAGTAACTGATGAAACATGATGGTTCTGTTGATCATGATAATTGAATATGGTTACTACTATGATATTTATTAATCAAATGATTGTTACAGGATAGATGCAAACTTAGCTATAATTGACTTCACTGAACTTGATGCTAAAAATTTAAAAGTAAGGACTTACATAGTAAGCTCTTTTGTAAAAGATTATGCTATCCAACTAGCTCCACCAAATAAACCATGCATATTCTTGGAGTCTTTATTTTTCTCCTATTGGGTAAGTCTTGCCGAGTACAATTGAGTACTCAGGGTTTTATCCCACCTTGCTGCAGGTGAAGTGCTCTATCTGTTGAAGGTGGTAACTAAGTGCTGGTGGGCTCGGCTATTCTGTATTTGCTTCTCATCTATGCTTTTGTTGGAGGGTGTCATCAGAGCTAGCAATATGATTCAAAATTATGATTTGGTAATCATTTCAAAGTTATGTTGTTTTAACCTATTGGATTTCAAACTGAACTTGTATTAATTACTTGTGACCCTATTGTAATATTGTTTCTGCTGTAAACTCTATGTATGTGATATGTATTTGTTTAACCAAGTACGATCTTGGTTGTGAAGTTGATTTATCGAGGCCTTTGTGGTACTCGACGGACTACCGGGTTTATATAAGTAACGGTATGCGCGTGTCAATGTGTTTAACAGGGACAGTCATACTTAATATTATAAAAATTGGACGGTTCTGTCACAAGAACTACCAAGTTCTTATAGCCGGCTTGCATCCACTGCTCGAGCTCATCGACGACACTCTTGCCCAGCTGCATTGGGTTCTTGTTCTTGTTTCTGAAAATTCTGGCGTTTCTCGACCATCCTATATGCTATACTCTAAACGTGCAAAAGTCTAGCTAACTAAACTGCATGCATGCATGCATGGACGAAACGCATGACGGCGACAACAATCTTCACCTTGGTCGCTTGATCTTATCAGCCAGGCATATCATCCAACGTATATTGTTTTTCTCTTACGTACAGTGTTTGCAATTGGCATGGGTCATGGGTGGGTACGTACCTACTCCCTCGGTTCCAAATGATACGTACCAAAATAGATGAATCAAAAAAGTTAAAACGACTTATAATTTAGAAGGAAGCGAGTAGTTGCCATCACTCATTGGAATTGCGCAACAGACCGGCGCGATGATCCAGAAGGGTGTTTTCCTAGGTACGTGTCTTGATCTCTCGGGACTGTCGGACTGATGAGCACCAAATTGAAAGAGCTGATCATACTATGATACTAATAATAACTCACATTGTACGTGTTTTGCTCTCTAATCTGCGAGCACAGCGTAAAACCCCAGCCCAGTACGTTAAAAAGCTGGAGAAAAGCTAGATTAGCTAGCAACCAGAAGATGCCGTGGACGCAACATCCGTTCCTCTTGATCTTGTCTCAACATACATACACTGTACATATGTCAAAGAATAAGCACACTGTACTTGCAACTACAGTACTTGTGTATATATATAATAATAGTCCCGTTGCTTACTTTTACGTTTGTCCTTTCTCTTGTAAGGCATTTGCTTGTGAATGCTAACTTGTCTCTCGCGCTTGACTATGACCATATAAATACTACGTGTACGTACAAGTTACATCGTTTAATTTGCACTGTACGTGGTGTCTATTTGGGAAAATATTCTTGGTCACCAGACACCGTATGATCAAGACAGACAACCTGGCGATCGATTCCAACAAACAATAATAGTGCTCTCTGCTCACTTGCTCAGATCCGAGTGTCCTTAACTTTGTCTTATACTTCCTCGGTCCGTAAGTTTGACTCGATTTGGAGAAAATCCGTGTAATATTTGTATCTCTAAATAAATTTATTAAAAAACTAGATTCAAAATTCTTTCTAATGATACAAATTATTTACCATAAATATTAATATTTTTAATATATATTTTGTTAAAGTTGTTTCTTGGGAAATGAAAACGACAGATATTTTAAGACGGAGGGAGTACATTGGAGTAGCGAGGAGGGCATCATCAGGAGCATGTGCATGCTTGGTCCATCACACATCATCACATGATACCAAATAATTAGGGAAAATTGGCTGAGATGTCAAGTTTAGCTATGTACCGTTAAAATCTTGCTTCTTTGCTGTATAGCACCGAAAGGTCACAACGTTGCTGGTTTCTACCACTTCTGTTAACTTCGCTAACGTCCCGTTGTATCTCCGTTCTCGAGTCGTCGTCTTCGAAGCCTTTCCACGAACAACACGGGTATGCCGCTGCCAGCCCGGGACGCGAAGGCAAGAAGGATCTAGCGGTCTCCCTGATGATGGCGACCTTGGCAGCAAGCGGCGCTTCCCCATGGGGCCTTCCTTTGCTTGTCTGTGCTCGCGCTGCATGCTCGCCTAGCGTCTTCCACGTATGCGTCCCCACGCGTGGAGACGGCCCGGCTTCGGCTCTGGCACCAACCACTTGCGACCGCGGCAGGGACAACCGTCCCGTCCCCGTCCACGCGGTCGGGAAGCTGCTGCTGAACGCGAAGGGAAGGGAGATGCCGGCCACGATGATGGCAAGTGTGTTGCGTCCTGTGCGGCGGGGCGCGGCTAGGTCCAGCTCGAGGCGCACTAGGAAGAAGAACAAGAGCAGGCTGATGTTGGCGAGCGTGTGGAGCACGGTGAGGCTCTCCCTCAGCGTGCTAGGCGGACGCGGAGCGGGCCGAGGAAGACGCACGAGCTCCCCGGCGGTGCTTGGTGGCGGCCACGTGGGCGATCATGGCCACGGGTGCTGGGACCTCGCTGGCGCACACGGGGAGCTGCTTGGCTGCGCTCGTCTCTTTTGCCTTTGCGGCCGGCCAATTCCTCCATGGCGACGGCGAGGCTCCGGGTGCTCCGCACTCTGTGCTTCTTCTACGCCTTCATGCGGCCGCACCGGGGCGCCATCACGGCTTCTCCTCACCTCCGCGGACATGGTTGCTTGACCGAAGTGGAAAGAGACACAGAACGGATGGCGTTAGCAAAGTTAACAGAAATGCAACCGATATATAATGTTGTGATCTTTCCATGGTATATATCAAAGAAGCAATCTTTTAATGGTGCATTGCCAAACATGCAATATTTTGATGGTAGATAGCCAATTTTCCCCAATAATTATTAGGTATGCTAACGTCCATGCATATAAGCAAAAGCAGGTACATAAAACACTGTCTAGTGTGAGTAAAAAGATAGGCAATTCTCATTTCTTGTACACCGTCTCATGGGTGTGAAGGAACATTTTTTTAGTTTGGGAAAATTTAAACTGAAAGATGGTTCCCAAGTCAGGTTCTGGGGAGATATCTGGCTAGGGAAGCACACTTTATGTTCACGTTACCCAAACTTGTATAACATTGTCTGCAAGAAACATGCAACAGTTGCCAAAGTCCTTAGCACAAGTCCACTAAATATCTCATTTAGAAGAGCTTTGGTGGGCAATAAACTACAGGAATTGCACAATCTTGTGGCACATATGGTGAATGTTAACTTACAAGTTGGTAGAGACATAGTAACTTGGGCGTTGAATAGAAGTGGTTTATTCACAGTGAAGCCCTTATATCGTGTTCTAGTCAGTAACTGTATTAAGGTCACACAAGAAATTTGGTGAACAAAAATACCTTTAAAAATTAAGGTCTTTCTTTGGTTCTTAAAAAGGAGGGTCATCCTTACTAATGATAACCTTGCTAGAAGGAATTGGAATGGTAGCAAATTTTGTTGTTTCTGCAATAAATTAGAAATCATTCAACACCTCTTTTTTGAATGCCATTATGCTAAACTCTTATGCCGTGTTGTTCATATTATGTTTGGTGTCATGCCTCCGTTGAGGATGGAACATTTATTCAATAGATGGCATAAACAAGGAGGAAATCAGTATAATTCACTGCTACAGACTAGTGCAGCCGCCTTTTGTTGGTCTATATGGCTAACAAAAAATGACATAATTTTTGATAAATCTCAGCCTAAAACATTTTTAAAGGTTCTATTCAGGGGAGCATTGGCTATGCTTCTGGGCCCAATTACAGCGTCAGGATGAGAGAAAAAAAACTACATTTTACATTCCTGCCACGAGCTAGAGTCTACAATGATGGCTTTTTTGCTTCCCATGGATGGTCCTTTACCTTTAGACTTGAGTTTCAATCTTTTTCTAGTCTTCTCAGTTATGTGAGACTGTTTTAAGTGGTGAACTTTGTAATAATTGGGGTCTGATCATTCCTCTGAGAGGATGAAGCCGGATGTTTTTTCATTATCTAAAACAATGTACATAATAAACTACCCAAGAAATTAAGGGGAAAAAAACAAGTGTATGTGGTTCATAAATTCCTACGAGTAGGCTTGATCCTAGAAGGTAAAGCTCCACAATTGAAAACCAGACGTGGCCTAGAAGCAACAATGCAGTTTTTGTAAAAAAAAAAAAAAGTCACCAAATTAAATTTGAGTTGGAGAGGATTCATCTGGGTGGTTGAGATGCACGAACAGGTTTACCACTCTGACCAATTAAGGTAGGCCCACTTTATATTTTCATCTACTTTTTTCCATCACAAAATTGTGAAAAATATAAATGTTCATCATAATTGTGAAAAAAATCATTTATTAATTATGGAAATACGAAGTATTTTTTTCATAGTTGTGAATTGTAACACTTATTTAATTACTTTCCATATTTTCATCAACTTTTTTTGGGGGGACATATTCTCATCAACTGGCACGTCAATGCATGAAGAATCCTTTGGAAGGCTACTCGAGGTTGATTAGAGCAATGCAAAGCAGTAAGAGCATCCGTGTGGTCTTTGTTCTGGATCGATCGCATACGCAAAGCATTCGAGTGTCGAAGCAACTTTACACGAGCTATATAAATGCATAAAGAAAAAGAAAAAGAAGAAGCAGCAGCAGCAACAGCTAGGCCTAGGCGCTTCGATCCATTCCAGCAACTTTCCGTTGCACCAGCCACTACGGAAAGCGATGGGTCTCGCGCTGCGAGTTCTATTTGCCAATGCATGCATGGCCGAGTGTACCAGGCACAGGCAACGTCCTTTTCTAGCTGGAGGCTGGAGCCGACATTTTTTGGCCCGTATTGTTTGTTCCCTTTCTTAATCAGTCTCCTCAATTAATTCGATGCCCTTGATTTAGTTTCTGTACAACCTACCTTTGACTGGGTGGTCTTCTATCTTGTGCACAACTTGATATATCCTCAACTCCAAATTAAAACTATTTTTCTTTTAAACATAACCATTTTTCAAAAAGTTTAGTCGTCGTCCAAGTAATGCTAATGGTCAAAGCTTAAATATATACCATCACACATATCTTATGACAGACGAGAGCATATATGAAGTCATCAAAAGTTAGATACCCCAAACTAAAGTGCTTGGGCCTAGATTATATTACCATTGGTGTGAGTGTATATACACTACTAACATAGCTCTACTACTTTGTGCAGCTCCAACAATTGAGTTAGGCTGCTAGCCCAAATTTATTTACCACACTTCAACATCCAATTGAAAGACATCATATAAGATATAGAACTGTCTAATAGGGATGACCACGAGTGTCTAAGGTACGAGTGAAGTAAATACCCAGCCAGGCAAAATTGCTTAACAGGTAAAAATTCATACCTGCATTCGTACCTGTGAGTAACATTTTATACATATACCACCACCCACGAGTTAGATTGTTATTAGAATAGATAGAATCACTTATGTTTTAAGCCCCAATTAGGTAAAACGACGTACCCGCACCCTTACCCAGGGTAGAATCTTATACCTGCACCCACGGGTGGAATTTTGTACCCACACCCATCAGGAACAATACCATGGACATTTGCACATGCAGGTAGAATTGTCATTCCTATCTCTAATAGCCTATAATATCCCTAACTTCCTATTGTGGGCCACGTGTCCTTCTTCTTCCCCCACCTACTTTTCATCCTTGCGCGCTGCTCTCAAGGCAAATTGACATGACATCTAACTCTCACAGTTTGGGCCACCACCGTCAGCCCACTTTGTCCATCTGTCATTGGCCATATACTCTCTCTGTATGTTTAGGCCATAGTCGACCCTACTATTCTTCTAGCCAACCACAATCACCCACATCCCTGTTATCTTCGTCCAGGCCATCGCTGCACTCACCCTATCTCTCTCCCTTCGGGCCACTACCCCTGCTCTCCTACATTTGGGTAAGTGTCGTTCCCCTGTCCAGGTGAGAGATATGGGGGCTGTTGGACTTGGCAAGAGAGAGTGACGAGGGAGAGGGGATGGATATGCTGCACCATTGTCGGAGAAATAGGGGAGAGATGGATGTATATAGGCCATATGAGCATACCTTGTAATGCATTTGAGCCAAGCGCGTGGAAACAAGAGTTAGCTCTTCTCCCTCTGATCCACTCTTCTCTCTTTTCCATGTAAGAAAAATGTTGAGTTTTTGTATTTGTATAAGCTAGCTAGCTAAGGTGACACTGTTGGAGCTGTCCTTTTACGAGTACACATACCGCCTCATCCCTAGTACTCAATTCAAGGCCTATTTGACCTATTACGTAGAGTATCTTCCCCTAGGCGCCGCAAATAGAAGCCACCAAGTGGATTTTCAACTTAATTAAGTGTCTCTAGCATCTAGTCTATGAACTTGTGCCCAGCTTTTAGTAGTTCAAGAGATATGTAAGTGTTAAAAACTTATGGATAAATGCGAGATGCTCAACAGAAGTGATTATCTTTGCTCTCTCATTTGTTAGGATCTAACATAATACTCGTATCTATTGTGATAGGCTTTAGCTACCAATTATTTTATATGCTTTTCAACCCAAATTTTGGTTTCTATCCTTTGCATGCACCACATGTCCATGTGTGTTTAACATATATGTTCATTGCTACCTTCATACATATGTAACTAGTGTTATGAAGACATGTATCATGTGGTATTCACCTATGTATACCTTGATTTCATTTTTACCTACATAAACAACAGGTGGAGTGGGAATTTATTTTTTAGAATTATATGTAGAGAGATAACTTTTGGATTTTTTTATTTGTGAAGGCGATAGTTAATTTAGATAAATATATAGTGGTTCTTTTTTTTTGTTACATTGATCTATTATTCAAAATATCGGTGAGAAGAAAATAAACATGTACTTTTTTCCAAATAAATTTTGTTCGAAAACATGAATTTTTGCACCCACCTTTTCCTTTTTGCAAAGAGCTAGTGTGGTGCGTAGAGGTGACCAGATGGGCCGGCTCGACAAAATGATGAAAGTGTGTCCAAAATTTAGTGGCCTGAATTATTTGACGTTGGAAGAGGATGCACTGCACGTCTGCACCAACGCACAACCACCCACCGGTCCCGAACCCGACAGGATTTGCTAGGTCAAGCGGCAAGTCGTCGAGAAAGAGAAAGGGATCTATTGCTCTGGGCGGGCTACGGCTAACTGGCTAAGGGCCCACGCACGTACACGTACCTTACATTATGCATGCATGGCTGAAAGTGAAGCCGTACGTACTTGTATAGATGCTGGGATCGTAATCGTATAGTAGATCGATGACAGCGCCAGGCTGTCTGCTGGTCGATCGGTCTCTCTCTCGTGGTGCTGGCCTGGTATGTGTACTGGATCGGGGTAGTAGCTAGAACACTCCAGCTAGCAGTACATATATATAATGTAGCTGGAAAAGTTGGGCCGACGATGGATGGATTCGCTGTCGGTGATTTGTTGATCGCTATTGTGCTGTGCTGTGTGCTATATCGTCGCCCTTTGTTTTTAAGCGCGTAGCAGTCGGCCTGTACATGGTCCGGGTTTTGCGGTTCCGTGGGTAAACCCGATCCAACCATATGCGGTCTGGTTACACATACCAACCGGTGCCGCTGACCTCCCGCACCTTACGAACAACGACCTCCGGTCGTGGCTGGACAGCCACAGCAGTATCACTGCTGTCATCCATCTCTGAACCGCCCGTCATCATCAGTGGTTAGTCTGGCGACGGCGCTTGTACGGCTCCAATACCACTTGTTGGTCCATAGGATCACCGGCTCAGGTGAGTTAACCACTCACCAATCTTACCGAGCATCCGCTAGTGTTGCCGAGCACTCACTAGCCGTGCCGCCCACGAACAAGCGTTGTCCGTCCCCACACACTATGGCTTGAGCTAGAAGAAGAAAGGAAAACAGAGCATGCACGCACAATACAAGACACCAACGTTGGCCGAAGCCCTGTCTGTGAGATGGCAAATCTGAGCTCTCTTTACTGAGTTGTCGTGGTAGTCTATTTATACAACTCTATCCATCTAGTCCTATTACAGCTGCCCATGCTGTAATAGTAACTAGTTAACATACAGGGCTGACTCTGCGCCGGCCACTGCATGTGCCTACAGTGCTGTAGGTGAGCAGTTCGGCGTCTGCACCTGCAGCGGCTACACAGTAGATTAGCTAACAATCTTCCCCTAATACTACTGCTAACCCTTGTACCCCCTCCATGCCGATCATCTCCTTCAGCTCCGTGAGTCGAAGTTGTCCGAGCGGCTTGGTGAGGACATCCGCGAGTTGCCGACCAGTTTCGACGAACTCGATGACGATCTGCCCTCCATTGACACAGTCCCTGAGGAAGTGGAACTTCACGTCGATGTGTTTACTCCGGTCGTGCAGAACCGGATTCTTCGCGAGGGCGATGGCGGGCTGGTTGTCCACCATCAGTGCTGGTGGGTGAACTTCGACGCCGGTCAGCTCGCCCAGCAGTCGGCGTAGCCACACAACTTGGCATGCTGCTGTGGCCGCTGTTACGTACTCTGCCTCGCACGTAGATAGCGCCACCACCTTCTGCTTCAGCGACAGCCATGAAATTAGGGCCGACCAGAGGTGCTCCGTCGCCCGTCGATGTCCCCCGCCATGCCTGCGTCGCTGAACACGGTGAGCTGCAGCCTACTCTCACCGGTCTTTGGGAATATGATCCCGTGATCTACCGTCCCCTTGATGTAGCGCAGTAGCCGCTTCACCGTAGCCCAGTGATCCTCTCTGGGATCCTCCATGAAGCGACTGACGTAGCCCACGGCGAACGCAATGTCCGGCCTCGTGTGGACTAGGTAGCATAGACCGTCGACGATGCTCCGGTAGAGTGTTGCATCCACCTTCGCCGTGGTATTGGCCTTCGTCAGCTTCAGTCGCTCCTCCATTGGAGTCACGCATGGCTTGCACTCAGCTATGTCGCTCCTCTCCAACAGCTTGGAGGCATACGCGCTCTAACCGAGCGTGAGTTCCTCCTTCCCCTGTCTCACCTCGATGCCGAGGTAG
This sequence comes from Miscanthus lutarioriparius, assembly GCA_904845875.1. Classification (NCBI taxonomy): domain Eukaryota; kingdom Viridiplantae; phylum Streptophyta; class Magnoliopsida; order Poales; family Poaceae; genus Miscanthus; species Miscanthus lutarioriparius. The sequence goes on from CAJGYO010000010.1 coordinate 56,110,578, forward strand.
TAGGAGAGTGTGCCGAGATCGCTCATTCAAAAATGAGCCGCCATCTCACGTTTAAAGCTGTTGATGTCCTACGTGCACGCGCCGGCGACGATTAAGTCATCCACATACACGCCGACCACGAGCTCCTCCTTCCCCCGTCATCGCGTGTAGAGCGCGTGCTCGGTTGCGCACCTTTGAAACCCAACCTCGCCCAGCGTGGCGTCAAGCTTGGCGTTCCATGCTCGAGGGGCCTGCCGCAGCCCGTAGAGCGCCTTGCGCAGTCAGAGCACCCTGTGCTCCTCTCCCTTGACGGCGAAACCTAGAGGTTGCCTGACGAAGACCATCTCCACCAGCTCGCCGTTGAGGAAGGCCGATTTAACGTCCAAGTGATGGAAGCACCAATCCTTTGCTGCTGCCAAAGCAAGTAGCAAACGGACCGACTCCATGCGCGCTACTGGTGCAAAGACCTCCTCGAAGTCTATGCCCTCGCGCTGAACAAAGTCTCGTGCGACGAGGCGCACCTTGTACTTGACAATGGCGCCGAGCTCGTCCCGCTTGACTTTGTACACCCACTTCAGGCTGATCGATCGGCATCCTAGAGGTGGATCGATGAGTTACCAAGTCTCATTTTCCTCGATCGTCTTCATCTCCTCCAGCATCGCCCGTTGTCAATTTCCATCACGCTCGGCTAGCGCGAACGTGGGTGGCTCCTCTGCACTGACAAGTAGCAGCTCTGCGTCGTTGAGCAGCCTGCCCGCCAGACCTGAGGGACCTATGCCACCGACGATGTCGTCCTGCCTGCGGAACTGCACCTCCTCACCTTCGTGGAAGGCGTCCACAAACTTAGTGATGTCACCGGGAGGTGAGGCGAACTCGATCGGCGTCGATGGAGTTCCCTGTTCCACCGGAGTGCTTGGCACAGCACCTGGACAGCTCGTCGTAACTCCTGCAGCGTTCGGCCACACTGTAGGAGTGTCCTGCCTCAGTCTTGGAGTGGTTGGCACCACTGTAAGACATCTTGGCTCCACCACGGGAGTGCTCGGCACCCATCCTGGAGTGGTCGCCACCGTTGTAGAACCTCCCGACACCACTCCTAGTGTGCTCGGTATCCCTCCAGAAGTGCTCGGCACTCCTCCCGGAGTGCTCGACATCCCTCCCGAAGTGCTCGGCACTGCCCCAAGAGTGCTCGGCTCCACCGCCGGAGTGTTCGGCACCTCTTCCCCAGCGTCTCCACCGCCGTGGATGGCCAAGTGCTCGACGATGAAGGTTTTGGTGAAGCTGCCAACTTCCCCCGTGCTCGGACTGTTCCAGTCCCAAGCCGCCTCCTCGTTGAACACAACGTCGCGCGAGACAAGCACCTTGTCTCTACGTCTGTCATATAGCCGGTACGCCTTGGTACCCTCCACGTAGCCCAGGAACATCATGGGTGTGCTCCTGTCCTCTAGCTTGGTGAGGTTCGGCTTTGTCTTCCTGACGTGGCCGATGCAGCCGAATGTCCGGAGGAAGGACACGCTCGGCTTGCGCCCACACCAAGCTTCGAACGGCGTCTTGCCCGTCAGGGCCTTGGTCGGAGCGCGGTTGAGGATAAACACCGCCGTGGTCACCGCCTCCCCCCAAAACCATGTCGGCATGCCTTTGGCCTTCATCATGGATCGGGCCATGCCGACCACCGTCTGGTTCCGTCGCGCCACCACGCCATTCTGTTGTGGCGAGTATAGCGCGGTGTGGTGTTGCCCCACACCCTGATCCGCGCAGTACGCAGCAAACTCCACCGAAGTGAATTCGCTGCCGCGATCAGTTCTCAGCACGCGGAGCTTCTTACCGCTCTCGGCCTCCGCGCGCGTCTTGAACTTCTTGATCGCCGCCGCCGCTTCGTCCTTGCTTGTAAGGAGTTACAGCCACATGTAGCGACTGCAATCATCCACAAGTAGAAGAAAGTACCACCGACCACCGTATGTAGAAGGTGTGATCGGCCCGCAGAGGTCGCCATGAACGAGCTCGAGAGCGTCTTTCGCGCGATACTTAGCCGCCTTTAGGAAAGGTAGCCTCCTCTGCTTCTCGGCCAAGCAGCTGTCGCATAGCTCGCCTTCGTGCTTGATGTGGGGTAGCCCTCGGACCATCTTCTCCAGCCGATCAAGCGCGTCGAAGCTGAGATGTCCGAACTGGGCATGCCACATCTACGATTCCTCGGAGTGTCTTGTCGCCAGGCACACCGGTTGCTCTACCTTCAGGTCGAGCAGGTACAACCGGTTCAGGGACCTCTTTACCTTGGTAAGAAGTCGCTGATCCAGATCCCTGATCCTAAGGACTCCGTCCTTGATCAGTACCTCACAACCGCGCTCATCCAGCTGACCAAGGCTGATGATGCTGGAACGCAACTGCGAGATGTAATATACATCCGTTAGCGCGCGGTGCTCCCCGTTCTGGCATCTAAAGATAATAGTGTCGCGCCCTTGGATAGCCACCCTTGAGCCGTCACCAAACTTCACCTACCGGTAACATCGCCGTCGATCTCGGAGAAAGATGCCTTGGAGCCTGTCATGTGGTTACTGGCACCAGAGTCCAGATACCACCGCTGCTCCTGGTCGGCGCCCACACGTCCGAGGTGAACTCAGGGCCTTCCTAGGTCCTTCCACCGTTGTCGCCTCTTCCCGCTCCTCGGCCTCGATGTCGTGCAGTGCAAAGAACGTCGCCATTAGGATAGTGGCCTTATCCTCATCGTCGGCTTGCGCCAAATGAGCCTGAGGCTTCTTTTCCTGCTTGCGGTTTGGGCACTCTCGTGCCCAATGGTCCATCTTCTCGCAACGCCGGCAGGTATTGGGGTCGACCTGCTTTATCTCCGAAGAAGCCTTACCGCGGCGCTTGCCATCGCCATCGCGGCTGGAGGAGGCTGCCTTTCCGGAGTTCCTACGAGCAGCCCACTCCTCTTCCGTCAGCAGGAGTTTCCCGCTGTCCTTCATTGTGTCGCCTGCTCCAGGCACTCGTCCACCACCCGCAGACGGCCTGTCACATCCTCAATGATGAGGGTGGACATGTCCAGCATCGTCTCTATGGAGAGAGCGATCTGGATGTACTTTGCCGGCACGGAGTGGAGGTACTTGGAGACTGCCTCCTCTTCGTCGATGGTGACGTCGTGGCTCTTCAGCTTGCTGATGAGCGTCTGCAGACGGAGGGAGAAGTCCTCCACCGTTTTACCATCCTTGAACTTAAGGTTGGCGTACTCCTGCTTCAGAAGCTGGGCCGTCGCCTTCTTTGCGCGGTCGGAACCGACGCGCTTCGCCGCAATAGCCTCCCACGTCTCCTTAGCCGAGCTCTTCACCCCCAACGGCTCCCTGTACTCCGCCGGTACAGCAGCGAGGATAGCCTCCAGCACTGACATGTCATCTTCTTCATTTTTAGTGCCCTTGTCAACAATATTCCAGAGCCGTCGGGCTCTGAACTTGACCTTCATGGTCACCGACCACTCTCTATAGTTAGTGCGAGTCAGCGTCGTCCAACTGGTGCCGCTGACATCCCGCACCGTGCGAACAACGACCTCCGGTCGTGGCTGGGCAGCCACAGCAGTGCCACTGCTGTCGCCCATCTCCGAACAAGCCGTCATCACCAGCGGTTAGTCTGGCGACGGCGTTTGTACGGCTCCGATACCACTTGTTGGCCCATAGGATCACCGGCTCAGGTGAGTTAACCACTCACCAGTCTTACCGAGCACCGTTAGTGTTGCCGAGCACTCACTAGCCGTGTCGACCACGAACAAGCCTTGTTCGTCCCCACACATTATGACTTGAGCTAGAAGAAGGGAGAACAGAGCGTGCATGCACAATACAAGACATCAGCGTTGGCCGAAGCCCTGTATGTGAGATGACAAATCTGAGCTCTGTTTACTGAGTTACCGTGGTAGTCTATTTATACAACTCTATCCATCTAGTGCTAATACAGCTGCCTATACTGTAATAGTAACTAGATAACATACATGGCTAACTCTGCGCCGGCCACTGTATGTGCCTACAGTGTTGCAGGTGAGCAGTTCGACGCCTACACCTGCAGCGGCTATAGTATCACAGCAGGGGATCTTTTCAGCATCACCTTTCCCTTGATATGTTCACACAAGATAGCAGTAGATTAGCTAACAACGGGTTCCATGGCTTTCACGGTTTGCACAAGTCAACAAGGCCTCTACGCGAGCAAGTGGTTCAGTAGAGTCCATGTGCAGCGACATCAGCGTCGGAGCGGGATCTTGCCGTCGTCGCAGGTGTGCGACGCCGACGTGGGGACTTGCTGCCGGCCGTCCGGCCGTGCGGGACAATGGCGGCCTGCGCACCGTGCAGCCCGCTCGTATGATCTCAGATTGTCTAGCCGGCTTCCTTCTCTGTCGTCCTGATGAGCACAATCCTACTGAAATTTCTAGACTTTGCTTCTGGATCTTGCTCCTGCTCTGCGCATCTGAGGTGTAGATCCAGTTCATCCCCGTCACCGATTTCAATTTGGGTGTGCTCAATCCTCAAGATTCAATGTTGTCGGTATGCTGTTGGAACTGGGAGAAGACGACGGAGGCGCGCAAGGGGCACATACGGATGCGTAGTTCCTGGGCGAGGACTCAATGCTATACGCCAAGCATACCGCAACGCCATGGCGGCGTGCACCGCGTCCGTATTCCGGCCGGGTGCTCGACGGCTGCGGCAATGTCGTCGACGTGGTAGGTTTTTTTCGCGGCGCCACGCGCAAGCCCATGGAGTCGCGACCTCGGGAGGATCGAGCACGGTTTGCTCGGTTTGGAACCGTACTTAACCTAACCCGGCCACAGCCCGCGCTACGGTTCCGCCTGGGTTGGTTTTACCTGTTCAGCGGTTTGAAACCAGACCATGTACAGGGTTACGTAGCAGCAGTAATTCATTTTGGATACATGGCGTAGAATTAGAATTACTTAAAGCACGGTGTACGAATACGTATACCTGCTGTCCCCTACGTGTACGTACAGTTATAGTAGCGTATGTATTCAAAATGAACCGATGAATGGAATACTATATTATTAGTTTCTCCACGAACCTTCTTGACTGGTATTATGCACCATACTTCACTAACGAAGTGTATGTACATATATTTAACTTTATCTATTATTTATTTATTTTCCACCAGAGATATGTGCATCAATGTACTGTATTATTAGCATAGGAGGAAAATAGTCTCGATCAGTTGGTACACAATGTGTAGCACCCAATAGCATGTCTGTTTTTCCTGCTTAGCGGAGCCTTAATACACGTGCAAGGACAGACTTTAACACATGCATCTGGTTGAGTATATTGTTTGATTTGATTCACTGAATCTGAAGAACCAGACTGAGTAGAGTGTTTGGTTGGTTGGCTACACCAGTGTACATCATATTAAATTGAAATAGAAAAACAAGTACTAAGATAATATTTGTTCTGTTTGAATCAATCGTATATATACTATTTCATTTTTTCATGTTAAGCCTTAATCTACTTGAAAATATACTGATGTACCCTAAAACGTATGCGAATTATTTGCCAATATCATATTTACTCACTAAAACGCTGCACCTGGAGCCTGGATCTGGAGAAACGGGGTTTATTTTCGTATACCAGAAACCTGGCTCGCGAGCTCCTTTTGCATCACAGGTGCCAGGATCAGAACTTCGTGCATACTTCCAAACGCACGGAAGCTATTTATATATATATATATATATATATATATATATATATATATATATATATATATATATATATATATATATATATATATATATATATATATAGCGGGTAACCAGTGACGGACCTAGTGGTGGGGCGGGGAAGGGAAGGGAAGGGAAGGGAAGGGGGGCTGAAGCCCCCCTACCGTCACTGATCCATGGAGCCCCTAAAATTATCACATCTACAAGAAGTTACTTTCACGCTCACTGATCCCATGAAGCCCCCTAACAAAGTGATATAAGCACGTGGAGACGACAGAGAAACCCAATAGGACATCTAGTCGAGTTGGACGATCGCCGGCAGCTTCCACACTCACCGGTCGTGAGCCTCCATGTCGTGCTCGCAAGCTTCTCCTGTCCACGTTGATATTTGTGCTGTAGCTAGGTAGGGCCATCTACCAGCTGAGATTTGTCTTCATGTACACGTTGCGTTCTTTCCACATTGCCCTTGCTGGTGGGTGACGTAAGAGGATATATGCATATTGCCCATTGGCTAATGTCCTTAAATTCTTCTTCCTCTGCTTTGGGTAGTTGAGAAAAAAGTATAAAAGTTGCCAAAATTTGGTGGCCAGATGAAGCAAAAAATTAGTTTACGTTGGAAGAATTGAAGCAGAGCACACGCACGCACCCTACCACCGGTCCCGATACAGCGAGCTGGTCTCGTGCTGGCTGGGTAGGACGTTGCTCAAAAGGTTAGGACCATGTGGTGCGGACGGAGACGATATACAGATGGATCCGCATGCAGTCCCCATGCGGATGCGGTTCTTCAATTCGATCGGTGCTCTCTCTGTGGTACCTATCCTTGTCTTGCCTTTCTCAAACTTGAAAGCACGTAGCAGTAGCAAATGTATACATGTATTGGCTGCATAACATTCGTGGAGCTTTATTAATTTGTTACATACGGTGGTGGAAAAGCACCACGCATCGGTACTTTTAGGTACTTTATTTACGTTTTTATAAGTGTTTTTATTGAATTTACAGAGTTACGCCAATGTCAGTGACCAGGTCAATGCAGGCAGAGCGATGACGGGTCGTCGTTGACTTCCGCCCCGAAGTCACGCCGCAGCAGGTCTCGTGCCCATAGATGGCCAACGGGGCGGCCCGGCCCGGCACGGCATGGCACGCCATGCCTCCCGGGCCGTGCCTCACAGGGCCACGGGCTTGGCCTTCGGCCCAAGCACGGCCCTATGGGCCGATTTTCGTGCCGGGCCGGCCCGAGAAGCACGGCCATTTTCACAGGCCGTGCCAGCCCGAGGCCCACTGAGCGGCCGCGTGGGGTGGCGAGGAGGAGGTGGCCGCCGGGGCTGGGAGTGGCGGAGCTCGAGGGCAGGAGCTGCGCAAGCGGCACCCTCCCTCAAGCGATGGAGAGGAGGAGATGAAGAGGGGGTGAGCGAGATGGAGAGGAGAGAAAACAGGGAAGGGAGGGAGTCGCCGGATCTGCAAGCCGCGCGCCGCCGAGGGAGAGTGAGGGAGGGAGGGTGGCAGGGACGGGGAGGAGGCGCCGCGCCAGCGTCGAGGCAAGGGTGGGGAGCCGGATCCGCGGTGGAGAAGACCCAGCGTGGCTAGATCCATGGCAGAGATCCACCACCGCCGCAGAGGCGAGGGATGGTGAGGAGGACGACGGGCGTCGCAAATCTAGTGGAGGCGGGATCGAGGAAGGAGGTAGCGCGAGACCGGATCTGCGTCGGGGCGGAGCTCGGGGCCGACGCGCTCGCTCCCGCAGTGGCGTCGCTCGAGGAGAGGGAGGGGCAGGGGGCGTCAGCGTCGGATCTGCGAGGAGAGGAGAGGTCGCGCGAGGGAAGGGGAGGGGGCGTCCGCGGCGCCGGCGCTAGGGTTCGGGGTGAGGCATGAGGGAGAGCCACCGCGGGCGTGCCCGCTTATGTATGAGGGGGGAGGCGGGCGGGGGCCGGCACGGAGGAGCGCTGGCCACCTGCTGGGCCATGGGGAGGGAGGTGAGGAGAGGGAGGGGAGGCGGGGCCGCCTGTGCTCTCTGAGTGAGGCGGGCCGTGCCATGCCGGCCCACGTGCCTGGGGTAAGGCCCAGGCACAACCTGCTCCTCCGGGCCGTGCCAGCCCGGGCCTGCTCGTCGCCGAGCCGGGCCGGGCCAAAAAACGGGCCTAGGGCCAGGCCGACGGGCTGCATGGCCATATATACTCGTGTTAAGCTGAGGTCCACCGTCCACGCAATCTAAATCTCTCTAGCGCTCGCTCAGCGTGGTTGGGTGGTGCACCAAGATGGCAACAGTGCGTGCCGATGGGAACTAGCCACCCACACCGCACCCGCCAGATCAAAATCTTACCCATCGGGTTACCGTACCGCAAAGCGGTAGAAAATTCATTCCATACCAGACCCCGACGGGTAATTCTTACCGATGGGTAATTCTTACCCGACAATATACCCGAGTTCACACATTAAAATATAATAGCTTTCAAAGAAAAACAAATTAACAATAGAGCGACAAAAGCGTAAATATGAAATTTGGTGGAGTGGAGTGAGGATGAGGATTAGGGTTTGAGGGAGTTCTAGAATATATATACTCATATGCTTATATGGGCCAAATATGGGCTATATGCTTATATGGGCTAAAATTGCAGAGGTTGGATATTATTTACGCGGTTTTTTTACCATGGGTATCTGGTATGGGTAGTATACACCCACACCCGTACCCGCATACCCGATGGGTACAAGAATTCGTCCAATAACGTACCCGCGGGTGCAAAATATCTTCCATACCCGTCTCCTTATCGGGTAAAACCCGTCGGGTACTCGGGTTTCAGCTACCCGTTGCCATCTTGAGTGGTGCATGCAGGGTGGTCACCTCAGCGTGGTCACGTGCGGTGGGATTTCGAACACAGTGGAACGGCGGCGGCGTTTTGTTTCGTAAGAGCAGAGACTCGGAGCAATTGCCAAAATACCTTTAAGTAATAACTTCGTAAATTTAAGAGGAGGCAAGAAGGTAAACAATTTTGTGACAGCCGGCCTGGACATTATTAGCTGATCGAAGCTCACTATTAGAGACAAAGATGAAGGCTAAACTTGAATTTGCTTGCAAGGAGGACGGATGAGATAGGGATGACATACAATAGATTTATAAGACATGATGAAATATAGCCATGATATATAGCTACATAAAGTTTGTGGAATAGTTTTTAAAGGAAATAAGAAAAAACCAAATATATTTTCTACTGCTCATGGAGAAAGGACCATCACAATCACAATAAAAAAAAGAGAGGAAAGGGTCATTTTAAAGGAAGAAAAAGCCAAATATACTATGAGAAAAAACTCGCGTTATTTGCGCATACCATCTTGCTAGTTTTCTTCGACGTGGCCCACGGTGGCTGTAGCTAATTGAATGATGCAAAATTACCTAGTGAGCCTTTATATTTTCTAAAAAAATAAAAATAAAATACTTGAAAAGTATGGGTCTAGGTTCTACCTATTCTGGCAGTTTGTACTTAAAATCACTTTCTAGATCTTATGATCTTGTGGCAATTAATTATAAAACATCTTAGAAGCGACTTCCTGTCAGAGATCGATTTTTTTAACCATGCAGTCCAAGTGTTATATATATATAATTGAGCGAGTAAAGGCTCAATAGCCGAGAGAGATGGTGGAGTCAAATTTTGCAAGGTCAACAATGCAGTCACCTATGACATTAATAAAATCGTGGAACTTAGGTACTGTGTATAATTTGAATTGTCCACATGACCCAAACTTGTACTCCTACGTTACGTAGGAGTATTGGTGTGCATCGCAGTCGCAGCAACACGCTACTGCGTGCACCATACATACGCGACGAGCATTCTAAGGTCCGAGTATTTAATTTTACGCCGGGCCAAAGCGAGCTGAGATTGACAGGCAGTTAAGACTGGCTGCACCTTTGGCGATCGAGAGTGACACTCTCATGGAAGTAGGGGGGAGTAGCCCTAGCCCCGAGCGTTAGCTTAACTAACGTCCGGCCGACCAATGCAATGCAACCCGGCATGCAGTGGCAAGAAGAATCTCAGTGAGTGTCGCGCTTACATACATTAATTAACATCGTAGTGACGCTTGCTTGATTGCGACGTTAATATTATATATATGGCGCAAAGTCAATGGCGTTACCATAGTTATCATTTTGATTAAGGAAAGTAGCCTCCTCACGAACAAGTATGAAATTGGCCTGGGTAGAGTAAGTAAGGAACGGTGTGAGTGAGGTATGCCAGATCGTCACTCCTTACGTGTGCATGATTAACATTTTTCTTAACAGAAAATTAATTGTCCTACAAAACAATGCACGACACTGTTCCAGAAATAGTTAAAATAGTTATTGGACCAATTAAAATAGTTAAACGAAGTAAATTGAACTAATTGATAGTTTGCTGATATTATATGCTAAACTTGAGAGAAAGTAATTTGGACTCTCTCTTTTTTAAAAAAAAAAAACGAATTTGGACGCGTCTAATACTACTGCTACTACTAGAGTACATATAATATAATTTAATTTGTTCGACTTTCTAATCTTTCTGATGATTGCCTACTATACCTGATCCGTGGCATGAGCTAGCCAGGCCAGCAATCCGCCACAGTCTTTCTGATCATTGGCCGGGTGTGCATGAACCATCTTTTTACAGGCCGATCGCTCAGCTCGGATTATTGGGGTTCATGTGCTCTCACCAACTTTCCAGCTTCCAACCTTCTCCTGTCTACCCTGCTGCATCACGCATATTTCCATATTTATTTCAGTGGGACAACTGCCTATCCTAGTACAATGGAATAAACAGTCCCAGTGTCAGAGTATATTACTACTGGTTGCTTGGTATGAACAGAACAGCCAGCCATTTTAGCTTCTCTATTTACTAGTAGTTGAGTTCCAATGTTACAGTGGCATAATAACATTTGGTAGTTTCATACAAAAAACTATTAGATGAAAGGAGAAAGACTATTAGGGGGACACATGCAATTTTGTTGAAGTTTCTGCATTATTTTTTATGATACCATACATGCCATATATATAATAATGTGTAAATGTTGCCGGCACGGCAAATACCAGCCCAGATGTGTTAACATACTGTACGGACAGTGCTGTAGATTATTTACAGCAAACATACATTCTTTAGATATTGAGATAAGGTTCCAGCCAATACCGTCCGGGAATGTTATGGGCCAAAAAAAATTGTACGCAACAACCTCCTTTTTTTCTGTGACGCGTGACACGAAACCAAAAAAAAAACACATCATCAGTCTCGTCTTTATTAAGATAAGACGTGCATTCATTCTAAGAGTAAGCCATCATAATGTCAACATGTGATGACGTGTAAGCCATCTAAGAGTAACCACATCATCTAAGAATAAGTCATCATATCGACCAACAATTTTTAGAGCCCATGGTTTCAAATTTAGTTGGCTAAACTTTAGACGACATTTTATGATACAACAGTACCTTAGCCTTGTACTCTTATAAGGGCAAAGAGGAGCTAGAAAATAGCTCAGAGATTCTCGTAGCTTTGTTAGAGGAAAAAGAAAAGAGGAAGGAGAAAACAATCCCATTTCTGACTTTGGAGAATTTGTGACGAAAAAGAATCTGTGCACTCTAATTTTAACGCTAATAATGCAACACACGTTTTGCGTCCTTTCTTCAGCTCGGATTGAATCACTGAATCCTCCGATGGACCCTCGGTTTTGTCCTCCACGCAATGCGAAATTCGAACAATGGAATGCTGCCGTGCCGTCGTCCCCTCTCTAAACGATAATGACTGGTTAATCTTTATGTGCTCCCGGGAAACCTTGACCGGGTTTCCGGAAGAACCACAACTGCCGGTCCATGGAAGGAAAGGAAGCAGCAGCTGACAGAGTGGCGAAGCCCACCTACCCAAAACAAGAAGAAGAAAATTGCCCCAAACCCCCCACACACCACGTCGCGTACTGAAAGTAGTTGGCCTTGGCGCGCTGATTCAGCGCAGAATTCGCACTCCACGCGCCAACCCAGCTCATCCCTCCCCCATCTGATCCTCTCCTCTCCCGCCGCCATGACCATGCCGCCGTCGCCGCCGGCGGAGGACGAGTCGGCGGGGGACCACCCGGGCGTCGCGGAGTGCCTGCGGCTGCTGGACGCGGTGCCCGCCGCGGCGGCCTCCTCCCCGGCGTTCCGCCGCCACTGGCCGTCCATCTCCGCGTCGCTCGCCGCGCTGTCGGCGTCCCTCGCCAGCCCGGCCTTCCCGCCCGCCGCGCCGCTCCTGGCCCCGCTCGCCGCCGCGCTCCGCGCGCTGCTCTCCGTGTCCGCCGCGGGGGACGCGCACGCGCCCAGGCTCGGCCACCTCCACACCGTCTCGCTGCTCTCCTCCACCGCCGCCGAGCTCTCCCAGCTCGCCGCCGACGCGCGCCTCCTCGCCTCCGCGCCCGCGCCGGCCCACTCCTCCTCCGCCGCCGCCGCCGCCGCCTCCGGTTCCGCCGCGGAAGACGCGCTCGTCTCCCGGCTCCGCCTGGGGTCCGCGGCCTCCCGCTCCGCCGCGCTGGAGGAGCTAGCGACCACCGCCACCACTCTGCCAGCGCCATCCGCGGCCGCGGCCGTCTCCGCGGTGGCGGCGCTGCTCGACTCCGCCGCCGCCGGCGGCGGAGGCGACCTCCGCGAGCGCGCCGTGGCCGCGCTGGCCGCCCTCGCGGTCTCCGACGCCGCGCGCCCTGCCCTCGCGCAGGAGGCCGGCGCCGTGGTGCCGCACCTGTGCCGCGCGCTGGAGTCCGGGTCCGCCGCCGAGCACGCGTGCGCGGCGCTGCTCCCGCTGACGGCGTCGTCGCGGGACGCGGCGGCAGCAGTGGCCGCGCGCGGCGGGGTGGCGGCGCTCCTGTCCGCCTGCGCCGGCGGGACACCCGCGGCGCAGGCGGCCGCGGCCGGTGTGCTCCGCAACCTCGCGGCCTTCCCGGACCTCCTGCCGGCGTTCCGCGACGAGGGCGGCGCGGTGCCGCTGCTGCTCCTGCAGCTGGTCTCCCTGGGCACGCCGCGCGCGCAGGAGCAGGCGCTCGGGTGCCTGCAGCGCCTCACCGCGGGGGACGGCGACGAGGCGCAGCGGCTCAAGGTGGACGTCTTCCAGGCGGGCGCGCTGGCGTGCGTCAGGGACTTCCTCGACGGCGGCAGCAGCAGCTGCGGCGACGAGCCGCCGGGGCTGGCACCCGCGCTGGGGCTCCTCCGCAACATGGCCTCGTTCCGGTACATCGCCGAGATTGCCGCCGCGTCCGGCTCCGGCGGCGGCGGCAGCTTCGTGGCGCACGTGGCCGCCGCGCTGGGCAGCGACCGGTCCGCCACGCGCACGGAGGCCGCGCTGGCGCTCGCGGAGCTCTGCGGCAACGCAGGAGGTGGCAGGATAGGCAAGGCCGCGCGGCGGCAGCAGCAGCAGCAGCACTACGAGGCCATCGTCGCGGACGCCGCCGTCCCGCGGCTGGTGTGGATGCTGGAGGCGAAGGCCGCGGGCGAGCGCGACGCCGCGGCGCGCGCGCTGGCGGCGATCCTGGCCGCGTCGAGCGCGTGCCGCAAGGCGTTCCGGAAGGACGAGCGCGGCGTGGTGAACGCGGTGCAGCTGCTTGGGGACCCGTCCGGGTCTGGCGTGGAGGAGAGGCGGTTCCCCGTGTGGGTGCTGCTGGCGGTGGCGCAGTCCCGGCGGTGCCGGAAGCAGATGGTGGCCGCGGGCGCGTGCGGGTTCCTGCAGGGCCTGGTGACCGCCGAGGTGGAGGGCGCCAAGCGCCTCGCCGAGTGCCTAGGCAAGGGCAAGATGCTGGGCGTGTTCCCGCGGACGTGACGCTGGTGACGGCGTGGTCTGTTCCTCGGTGTTCCTCTAGAGCTGCTGCTCCGGCTGCTGCCTCAGTTCAACTGTATGTATGTGCAGCTACTGCTGCTACTTCTACTGCTATAACCGAATCTGATTCCCCCTGCCCCGGTTCACCTTGTGCTTCTGCTTCTTTGTGTGATGAACTGATGATGACGGTGGTGATGGTGATGATCTTGTACATGTCGGCGTGCGTGCTGCTGTTGGATAGCTTCTTAGGTTGCTCTGCTTTGGTAGATTATTACGAGTGTTGATGCTGGAAACAATAAGAAGATGGAAACATTCTTGTATGTAGTAGTAATATGAATGATTTCAGATTCAGTTTTCTGACCGACTCATATGTGTCCTGTTCGTTAGGCCTATAAGCCATGACTATTGGTTGATTTGTCGTGAAAGAAAAATACCGACTTAAGCCAAGCGAATAGGACAACGGTGTGCATGTACTGTTCACTGCTCGTCTTCTCCGTATCGAATTCGAAGCAGCTTCAGTTGCCTACTGGCTAGTGATCTGAAGAAACAAATACTATGCATCTACCACTGTTTGATACTAACAATTTGGCAGTTGGTTTGTTCTCCTGTTTCATCAGGGTGTCAAATCAAATCATGCGAGGTACTAGTAGTAGAAGTAGTTGTAGCTTTGATTCGGCCAACGATTTCTCCAGGCTGCAGAGGCTATGGCATCCGGTGTCACTGTCGCGGCGACGTGCCGATGTTCATGGAGCTGACCGCACCGCGCCGATAATTGCGGATCAGAATGAGTGGGCAGCAGTAGTGGTTATGGTTAGCGTTTGCCTCCTCGTCTTGACGGTGGTCAGGTCAGCACTCACCACTGCACTGTTCAGCAGGCAGCGGCCAAGAGAGGCCTGCACCGTTGCTTGGGAGGGCAAGGGCACACAGCACAGGCCTTGCCGCATGAATGAAAAGGAGTCGAGGTTGTACGACTGGTAAAGTAGAGGTTGGTGAAGCCATACAATGGAGTAGTACTCCGTACTAGTACTGGCTTTCTGCAGGCCGGGGTCTTGAATACGCGTCCCCTCCACAATTTTAGGTCTGAATCTGGACACAACTTGCTGTGCTCGTGCGTTGACGGACCACCTTGTCGGTGAAGCTGTTACCGTAACCGCCGCTGTTAGCTCTGCTAAAGGTCCATCCATCCATTGCTAAACCTGTATGGGATGGGACTGGAGTGAACCCACTACTAACTGCTACTAGTACCATGTGCTAGCAACAGCCCATTCCCATGACGGTGATCCATCCGTCTAGGCAGGCGAGGCGAGCGGCGTTCAATCATGCAGGGGATCATGGCATCACGGAGCGACATCATGCATGCCCTTCCCTTCAGCGCGTGTTTAGTTTGAAACCAAAATTCTAAAAAGTGCTATAGTAACTGTCACATTGAATGTTTGCGGCCCATGCATGGAGTATTAAATGTAGACGAAAAAAAACTAATTGCACAATTTGGTGGGAAATTACGAGACGAACATTTTAAGTCTAATTAATCCATATTTGAACACTATTTGCCAAATAAAACGTGCTACAATAGCCCCAAATTCCAAATTCCTACAACTAAACACAGCATCATTTCATTTCATATATCGTGATGGGTTCTGTTCTCGGCTGTCACTTGTCAGCTCCGGAGGACCGTAGACGTGGCGGTCGCTACCAAGTGCTGTAGCTCTGTCTGTAGCGGCGGCGGCTCATGCTCTGCACCGCAAGGCAACCGCTGCAGCAGTTTCAATGCGCATCCGTGCCTCGTCATGGGCCTGTATCTGGGCTCCTGCTCCAACATGTATGCCGGGGTCGCCATTTCTGTTGTACTCCTACTAGGCAGGGGAGAGAAAAACAAAATAAACTCTACAAACCTTCCCCCATCCATCTCTATTAGCCTACTCTGCCGCATCAAACGTCTATAAATAATAGTCTAGGTTTGGAAAATCAATCGCGCTGCGCACGACACGGTGCATCGTCTTCTTCCTCACGACCCCGCCACGTCGTCTTCAACCTCTGTTAGGGGATCTATGCCCGGCGAGCTTAGGGGGGGGGCTTAGGGGGCGGCCAGACCAGCGTGGTGGCGGGTTGACGGGCGGCAAGCGAGGCGGCGGGGACAACTGGATGGGCGGAGCGGACGGTAGGGGCGAGATGCTTGAGCTCTGGCTCCTCCGGAAAGGGGAGGTCGGGCTAGAGTGGCAGGATGGGCGGTGGGCGGTGCGGCCAGCAGTGAGGGAGCGGCTGGCTGGAGGTGGCGATGGAGGCTAGGGGAGCGAGCACGCTTGAGCGGCAAAGATCCGGACGAAGTTAGGAGAGGGCGGGGTTGATGGACGGGGGCGGGAGGTGGGTGGCGCAGCCAGCGGCGAGGCATCCGATGGCCGGGGGCGGCGGCGAGAAAGGCGGGCGTGGGCGCACGAGGAGGAAGACAAAAAGGAGCTGGGGTCGCGCGCTCCCCTATTATGTGACTGGTTGCACGATATCTGCCTCCTTGTAGGTTCACTCATAAAAAGTTCATTCTTGGAATATTGAACGCATAATAAAATTTTGAGGTACCGGAAACGACAGTGCTAGCGCCCGAACGGACGCCCGTGTGCTGCACTCCGTTTCGCATGCTCCACACGGGGCCCGCACCGCCTGAGCGACAAGAGGGGAAGGGGGTAGCGCCTCCAATTCAGATGGACCCAGCCGCAGCATCGTATGGATGCCGTGCCGGCGCCGGGAGGATGACACACTTAAACGATGCAGCAGAAGGCGAGGAGGAGAGGCAACACTCGATCTGCTTTCGAAACATCCAAATATAACAGTTGCAACATGCATCTAAAGTCAGATGAAACACTTGAAAACATGCTTCTAAAACACTTGAGAAAAACACACCAGAAAACAATTGAAAACCACTGCAACCATACGCAACATCCAGATAAATCACATGCAACGTATATGTGAAACATATGCAACATCCAGATAAACGCACTTCCAACATGCGTCCGTACAACACAGATAAAACATTGCTAACAAACCTTTGCAACATACGTGTACAACCATTGCAACATATGCAACATCCCGGTCTACTTTTGCAACATGCATCTAAAACACTTGCAACATACCTTTGAACATTTGAAACACTCGAAACATACGCTTGCAACATATGCTTTTAGCAAAACATGGTAGTCAGGCGGGCGGAGCACAGCACATCGGGATCCTGGCTATGCGGCCGCAGTGGAGAAGGAGGATGGCACGCGGGCGGCTGTACGGCCCTTGGCAATAGGGCACACACGGTGCCCGTGGTGGAGGCGACAGCAACAGTCAGGTGGTGCAGCCTCGTGCGGTGAGCACGCCGTGGCGGTGCGAGTGCGGCGGCAGTGGAGAGGAAGGCTGGCGGGAGGCGCGGTAGAGAGGGAGGCGTGCGGGAGCCACGGTGGAGCCGATCACAGAGCGGAGGTGACTGGAGGGAGCGGATAGCAACAACAACTTCTGGACGTCAGGTGCCGTATGTGGGAAAAGCATGTCAAAGTTATGCTCCGGGCCGGCTAAACGAAACCCATAGTTTGGCCGGGGCCTACCGTACTTACCGAGTTCAGACTTTCGCTTTCCTCAATAAAAAATATTAAAGCTTTCCAAAAAAAAACTGTCAGCTTTCGGCTGGGCTTTTCTTAATGGGCTTTCGTATCTTGGGCTTCATCAACAAAGCTTGTCCCCGCTTCATCTGGACCACCACCGTTATTGGGCACTTGGACGGAGTTGGACCTATCAGCACAAACTAGCAACGCGCTTTTGCCTCCCCACAAAAGAAAATAAATATATTAAACACACACACACCAGTGCCGTCTGAGAATTTGGAGACATCGAGCGAAATTAAATGGGACCTGAATAAGTGTCAGATTAAAATAATAACGATGCTAAATCTTACTGTATTGTATAAAAAAATACTCCATTTGTTCTAAATTATAAGACGTTTTGATTTGTTTAGATACGTAGTTTTTGCTATCCAACACTATGTCTACATATATAGCAAAAAGTAATATATCTAGAATAGCCAAAATATCTTATAATTTAGAACGGAGAGGTTAGAACAGTATGGGTTCACGGAGGACGAATGATCGTCAATTACAACTAGACCATTCCTTCATAAAAGAATTACAATTAGATCTCAAGTGCCTATTTCCTTGATGCATTTGCCAAGAGCCGAGAAGCATGACACACAGACGTAGAAACTATCAATCGCCACAATACACTGTATTAGACTTTGCTTGGAGCTGTTAGGCTTTACGGATGGATGAGACAAAGTCTAGTACATAACATATACTTATAGTGCACTTATATTATCATGGGTCACCTGGTATTTCGAGGTATCAAACAGTCCCACAACCTGCTCGGCCTAAGGACGCCTCTCACACACACTACTACATAAAAGATTTGTAGTAGGGACTGAGAAGTCTCTGGGCTGGCCAACCGCCTCTACGTCTCCGTCTCTATAAATTAGCGATTTCTTAGGGCGGTTTGTGTTTTCAGCCACATCTACAAATCAACTTTGTAGATATGGCTCTCACCTCAACCACCTCTACAAATTGTTTTTTAAAATTATAAATTGGGCATAAAATAACAACTTTTTTTAAAATTTGGGAAGTCACAAGTCACATGCATGATTTTTTTGTGCAAAATATGCACATGTGCGGTTGCCATCTTGCCGGGGATCAAAAATCACAACTTCAGGCCTCACGTGTTACTTCCCTTACCACAAAACCTCAAATTCAGCTATCATTGAATAGTAGGTACATTCCTTTTGTATTCACTATACTGAATATTGTAATGCATATTTGAGATCGTAAATAAATTTAAATGAAAAAGGTCTGAAATGGAAAGTTGTAAATATAGTTGAGTACTACAACTCTGGTTTTGGTTATTTGTCCATTCGAGGTCATTTAAAACATTTGAATTTAAAATATGATAACTTCAAATACAATTTCCTTGGATAAATGGTTTCAAACGAAAAAGTTGACAAGTAAAAAATTGCATAGCTTTTCGAAATATACCACATTGGTTTTTTGTAATTTCTTCGTCTAAGGTCGTTTGGAAATTTTGAATTTCAAAATGGGAGGACTTAAAACTGAATTTTGGGACTGTAGATTATTTCAAATAAAAAAGTTATCAACTGCAATGTTTTAAATCTTTTAGAGATCGATCTATAGCTTTGGTTTTTGTTATTTCTCCATCCGATGTCGTTTAGAAAATTCAAGCAATTTGAATTTCAAAATGTGTGAGAACTTCAAACGAAATCAATAGGATATAAATGATTTCAAATGAAAAGTCCCAACTACAAAGTTGTAGCTCTCTTCGAGATATACAACTCTGATATAAAGTTTTTGTCTTCATCCGACTTTGTTGCAAAAAGGTGTATAAATTTTACCATGCTGCGACTATTTTTAGAGACGGTTATAAATCCAGCCGCCTCTGTAAAACAATTTCTAGAGACGACTCTCCTCTACTAATTATTTTTTAGAGGCTGCACTAGATCCAACTTCCATTAAAGATAGGGTATTTTTAGAGGTGGTTGAAAGTGCAAGCCACCTCTACAATTCAATTTGTAGAGATGACTCTCCTCTACAAATCGATTTTTAGAGGCGGCAAGATCCACCGCCTTTAAAGATAGGGACTTTTTTAGATGCGGCTGAAAAATGCAGTCTCCTCTTGAAAAATGGATTTCTAGAAGCGGCTTGCTTGAAACCATTTTGAGAGGATTTTGATTAAGCCGCCTCTATAAAAAATGCCTCCATTGCTAAAAGTTTTTTTTCTAGTAGTGTTACACACACTTGATGCCGAAGCTAGCATGCATGAACAAGATTCATTTTAATATTGAGATGTATACAAATCAATCTCGCTCAACCTAAATTATTGTAATGAAACATGTTGAGTAAAGACCAAAATTGTTTCCCCTAGCTTCATGCTACTCTTCCTCCATCCTTATCCTCCTAGCTAATCTATAGCAGGCGATCATGGATCTTTCTTGCCATGCAATTGACCCCTCATGTGATGAATGAGCTGAGTCATCTCAATCTTTAATCACTAATACATTTGGTCGAGTGCATGCGTATGTATCTAACGAGATCAATACAGCAGTCAGTACACGCTATGTATAGGAGTATGTGCTACTCCCTCCATCCCAAATTGTAAGACGTTTGACTTTTTTGCCCCCAAGTTTGACCACTCGTCTTATTCAAAAAATTTATGCAAATATAGTCAAATTTAAGTCATTTTTGAAGAATTTTTATTAATAAACCAAACCACGACGAAAGAAGTAATATTTTACACAAATTTTTGAATAAGACGAGTGGTCAAACTTGATGTCAAAAAAGTCAAACGTCTTACAATTTGGGATGGATTGAGTACTTGGCTAAGTTTAATTCGATATATATACTGTAAAGTACAGATACGTGCATGTAATGCATGTGTCTCAACTTGACAGCTGGGGAGATCTGGTACGAAGATCTGCAAGCCAATTGACGTATGCGCACACACAAATGACATGGGGACCTACATTCCTCTTGTTCATACATATGCATGCATATGGCATGTCTTGATCCTGCAAAAGGTATTAGCAACACCCAGTTAAATACTGGCTTAGAACTTACGCCAGTCGTCTCATCGGTAGATTCCGATGGAATAATATTTAGTACTTATATATATATATATATATATATATATATATATATATATATATATATATATATATATATATATATATATATATATTACCTTCGTCCAAAAAGAATGTAAATATCACTTCACGAAGAGTAAAAAAAAATCTTAAATTTAACTAAGTTTATAGAAGATATTATTTATATTTATATCTCCGATTAGATGTATTATGAAAATATATTTTATGTTTAATCTAATTCTACTTATTACGTATCATAAATATTAAAACTTTATTATATATGTATGGTCAAAATTAAGATTTTTTGACTTCTATAGTTTAGATTTATGTTTTTTTAATGGAGGGAGCTATTCATATATGTGCATATGCATCGTGAATGCATTGTTCTGTATGTGTATGCCCAATAATATTTGTACTACTTCCTTTTTTTATGTTGATGATCTCGGCTACTTGTACCACTTGAATAGATGAAGATACAGTACACTGCACTGTCACATTTTTTTTTAATTTCTGAAAAGGAGGAAAACGCCACACTTGAATTCGTCCTGTATGCATGCATCTGTGTACAGGTGTGCGCAAGACATGTTCACACTTCACAGTGATCCAGGTGATGATCTCAAAAGAAAAGATCAATGGCAGCTTTAGCATCCAAAGCATATCTTTCTAGGGCCATGAGCGACTTTGGAAAAGTGGTCCTTAATAACAACACAGTAAGATACACACTATTGAGAGAGAGAAAGCCAAGGTGTGGTGAGATTCTTCTTCTTCTTTCGGTGTACCGTGTACGCAAGTGGCCGGAGTGGCTGGCTTCGTCCTAGCCATAGCTATGGCTGCACTTTGCAATTTGCAACCCCATCTGAACCTTTCAACGTGGCTGCATGCGGAGGTATCAGCTGGTGGTGTTTCTATCTGCAGCAGCAAGGACGATCCGCATGGCGCGTGCCAACCGCCTTGCATGGGATTATCTGGCTCGGATCTCCTGCAGTACGTGGCCTTGATCCAACAAATAGTGGCATGTTCTATCAGTGGCTAGTCTAATTCAGATTCCAATATATACCCATATATATATATATACACACACACACATTTTAAGGCGGTAAGGCGAGGCGTGGCGACCCACCCCCTTCGAGACGCCTAGGCGAGTAAGGCGCGCGGCGAGGCGACGCCATACACATACTATAACCTACTGTGGAGCAACACAAACATACCTTGTTGCTGTCAATCCTAGAGCCTATGTACCAGCAATCCTAAAGGCAGAGCATACCAAGGAGAAGAGCAGAGGCCTACAGTGGAGAGCGGTAGCGGAAGAGTTACCTATGTGTCGCGAGCCTGCGATGACGGGCCAGACGGGGACACAAATCGATGGAGCGGAGGGAGGAAGAATCAATTGAAACCGTACGGAAGCACCAATCGGAGCCGCAAATCGATGGAGAATCGGAAGGAGGAACGAATCGGTGGGGTGAATTGGAAGTGGCGGTGGAGGAAGCGCAAATCGATGGAGCAGGAGCAGTTGGACAGAGGCAGCGCGCCACCACCGTGTGTTCCAGGTGCTGTGCCGGCCACCCTCTTCCCTTTTCCCTCTTTCCCTACCACCCTCGCCCTTTCCCCTCTCTCAATTGACGTGCTGGCCTAGGGTCATGGCCCCGCAGGGGGTGTAGGCTCGCGATTTCCCTGCGCGCGGAACTCCCCTCTACTTCCCGCGCGCTGAAACCCTGCTCCTTTTCCCGCCTGCACGCTGCTCCTGCGCTACGCCATCCAAGATTCCACGTCTGTGACACCCGCCCAGCGCAAAAGGGACGCCAAATCGCGCCTAGGCGACGACTGCGGACGCCATATCCCTCAAGGTCATGGCGACCCCAATGCCTAGGTTTGAAAATTGCCTGGACACCAAGGCGACGACTTAAAAACTATGTGTGTGTGTGTGTATAGAGAGAGAGAGATAGAGTAGTTACTCCTTGCTCTTAATTACACACTGACACACACATATACACCCGTGAACGTTAGCGGGTTTAAAAAACAGACCCGTTAATTTGATATATATAGAAAGATCCACAAGCATCTTAGGCCGGAGCCCCACCCGATGCATCTCGCAGTCACCGTCGTCCTCTTCCCTTCCTCCTCTCTTCCACGGCCCCGTCGGAGATGTGAGCGCCGCCATCATCCAGCGGGCACGCCGGGCTGCGCGAGCCCACCGGTGTCCGAGCTCCGTCCCCGCGCGAGTAGTTCCGTACCGAAGTCTGTGCGCCATCCCGACGCTCTCACCCTACCGAACCGCGACGGTGGCGGCCCCGACCCTCCCGGTTGCGTCGACGGCCCTCCCCGCGCGCACGGCACCGCCAGCCCGTGCGGTGGGCGTCCCTGGCGGCGGCGGCGGCCCGACCCGCACGACACCCCACGACAGCTTCCAGGTCCAGGTCAGTTGATCCGGCGGCACTCCCCTAGCCTTGTGGATCCGGCGGCGCTCGCTCAACAACTGCGACGACGGTTGAGGAGCCTGCATCTGGCCGGTGGCGACGCCCGTCTCCCACGGTGCATCTCTCGATCCAGATCTAGGCATCGGTTATCCTTTTCTTTTCTCGCTATGCCTCCTTGAACAGCTGCCTCCATTTGGATTCTTGAGTCCTCGCATCTGATGGATTCAGATTCCATTTGGATTTTTAAGCATTGATTTTTTTCCACCATAGGTTTCAGATCAGACTTCAACGCGAGACTACCGATCATTAGAGTTTCCGTCCGTGTGAAGCTTCTCCAATCGGCATCCGCTGCCCGCCGTCGTTGTGGGATTTGGTTCGTGCAATCCTGCCCGCATGAGTTGTTGCTCCACCGACGGCTCCATGCGGGATACGGTGCAGGCATAGGTAGTGAAGGCTGATTCAATTATCTCTGAACTTTTAGTACTGGCGATTTGATTTTGTTATGTGAGTATTACATTGGTATAATTTTGTTGAGAAAAGTATATACGTATACTCCCTTCTCACAAAAGTATGCACATATTTTTTTTCTCAAAATAAGTATCAATACATACTCTCGTTGTTTTGTATATCTCTATACGTGAATGTATGCACATACTCCGATCGTGTGGTTTAGTATGCACTTGTACTATCTAAATCTTTGCGTATGTTTGCAAGTATGTATAAATACTTTAATCCAAAAAGTATGTACATGTCGGTGTTTTGGAACCGGGGGTCCCTCAACCAACGAGTGAATTTGTGCTGCGTGCCCCTAATCCCGGATGGTGGCGCAAAGAGACACAAGGTTTATACTGGTTCAGGCAATCGAGGCCCTACGCCCAAATCCGAGAGATCGATCTTGTATTCCTTGCACCGGAGTGCTCAGTAGTAGGGGGTTACAAGCTAGGTGAGAGAGGGAACTAGCCCTGTGTCTCGGCATGAGTGTGGTGCGGGCTGCTTGAGGCGTTGTTCCCAAGCAACAGAGGAGTGCGTGGTTCTATCGGCGTGTTCGTCTTTTCCGCCTCCCAGAATGGCCCCAGCCCCTCCCTTTTATACTCTAAGGGAGGACCGGGACCGTGCATGTGGTGCTACATAGCGCTTCAGTAAATGGGGTGGCGGTCCGAGCCTCGTAGTCGGCCACCGTTGTGGTATGGTCGATGGAGTGGCCCCGCCCTTGTCGTGGCGGAAGTGACATGTGGTCATACTTTCGGTCTTGTGCGCCGTGGGGCTCCAAAGACGGCTTGATGCAGACATGGCGGGCGACGTCGTTTGGTCGCCGTGTAATGACGTCGAGGGAGCAGCTGCTCGCAGATGCCGAGGCCGAGCCATCGTGGGGGGCTCGGTGGTCATGGACCTCAGCCGCCGAGCCCGTGAAGCAAACTGTCGAGGCCTTGGGGAGTTATTGGCCCTGGTATCGATTCCGAGGCCACAAGAGCTCAGACGTGGCTCCCCATGCTACGTTGTCCTTGGAGCAGGAGTTGGCAAAGACAAGTGAGGCATGGGTGTCAACCATGTGCATGGTGGATAGCATAGTGACGGGTAACCCCGCCCACCTGGGACGCGGTGTCATCGCGTGATGACGCGTGAGGGGCTGTGGGCTCAGAGGTGCCGAGGCCAAGCCATCGCGGGGCTTTGGCGGACATGGGTCCTCGGGCCGCCGAGCCCTCGGAGCAAGCCGCCGAGGCCTTGAGGGAATTATTGCCCTGGCATCGATTCCGAGGCCACAAGAGCTCAGGATGTGGCTCCCCACGCTGCATTGTCCTCGGTGCAGGAGTTGGCAAGATAGTGAGGCATGGGCGCCAACCCATGTGCACGGTGGTTAGTACAAGTGGCGGGTAACCCCGCCCAGCCCCGCCTCCCGTCCCATCGGCCATTCTCATTGCAGATCGTGCCGGGCATGCGGTTGTTGTCGGGCAAGCAGCTATCGAGTTGATGCGACACGACGCTTTGCCAGAGGGACGGGAGAAGGAAGAGGTAGCGGAGTGTCGCCGAGCCCGCCTTTGCGCGAGACGGAGGGTCGGTGGCCTCGGCCGAGGCCTTTATGGGAATCGACCGAGGCCCGCGGTGAGGGGGCCTTGGCGAATCGGAGAATCGGCCGAGGTCCATGGTGATGAGGCCTCGGGCGAGTCGGAGAATCGGCCGAGGCCAGCAGTGATGGGGCCTCGGGCGAAGTCGGAGAATCGGCCGAGGCCAAGCAGCATGAAGCCGGGTTTCGATCTTTACAAAATCTAAGCAGCTGCTTTTTGGATCTTGCTTAGGGTACCCTTCTTCTCATGGTATCCGACAAGAGCCCCGAGCCTTGGGGGAGTGGAGGCACTTCCCGAGGTTCGACGAGAATTGGCTCTTGATAGCTCCCTGCCGGGATGGTGTTTTGTTTTCGAGGTTTTGGTGGTGTGCCGAGCTGAGCACTCCGGGCCGGGTGTAGCCCCCGAGGCCCCGGAGGAGTGATTTCACTTCTTCGGGCTTTTTTTTCTCTTCGAGTGAGGCGTTTTGATCGTGTTTTGCGGGCCTGTGGGTGCGAAGTTCGGATCATGGGCCTCGACGATGTTTATGAAAGAGCCCTTAGCCTCCGCTGGAGCGAGAGGGCCGCCGGGGTTCTCCCGGCTTTTTTGTACGACCTCGTGCTTCCTTTTCGCCGGAAGGAGGGGGTGAAAGATGCCATGCCACCCTCGGTGGGCGCGAGCGATGGCATCTCCCGGTGAGCGTTATCGGGTAAGTCCGAGTGGAGGCCCGCACTCTGCTCACTGGGGTCGGCTAGCGGTCCGGAGACGCGCTCCAAGAGTACCGGAGGGTTTCTCTAGTGGGTGCCGAGGCCGCTCACTGGGCCTCGGTGGCTCGGTGCCTCCCACGGTGGGATCCCATTCGAGACCTCCCTACCGGTCTCGGACACAACATGTAGGCGGCTCAGACAAAGCTCGCCTGTAGTCGCCCCTCGACTTTTGCCCCTGGGCACTGCCGAAACCCCGGGGCCCAGCCAACCCCCGGACCGTGAACGGATCGGGTCGCTTGTTTTTATCTTGGTGCAGGAAGAGCCCCGAGCCTCCGCAGACGGAGCGAGAGGGCGGTCAGGGGTCCTCCCGATTTTTTTGCCCATCCCGCCTGGCCCTTTTCGCGCCGGACGGGGGGGCTGTTTGCCGAGTCCACACTGCAGCGCGAGCTCGAGCCACTGGTCTCAAGCAAAGTTGCAGGAGGAGTTTCGAGTCTCTCGTGACGGAGCGAGAGAGCGGCCGAGGTCCCCCGGCTTTTGGTTCGCCCTCGTGAGGGGGTCTGATCGCCGAGCCCCCCTCTCGGGTGCGCGAGCCTAGGTCATGGGGTCTCTGCGCTTTTTGCGTAAGGAGCTCCTAGCCTCAGACGGAGCAAGAGGGCCGCCGGGAGTTCTTCCGGCTTTTTGAACGACCTCGCTTTTTTTTCGCCGGAAGGAGGGTTGGTTTTTGCCGAGACTCCTCGTGCAGCGAGCTCAAGTCGCTGGGCCTCGCAACGCTTTTGCGTGAAGAGTCCCTTAGCCTCGTGACGGAGAAGAGGGCCGCCGTGGATTCTCCCGACTTTTTATTCAACCCGCGCTTCCCTTTTCGCCGGAAGGAGGGGTGGAATGTGCCACGCTACCTCGGTGGGCGCGAGCGATGGCACTTCCGGTGAGTGTTATCGGTAAGTCCGAGGAGGCCCGCACTCGCTCACTGGGGTCGGCTAGCGGTCCCGAGACGCGCCCAAGAGTACCGGAGGGTTTCTCTAGTGGGTGCCGAGGCCGTCACTGGGCCTCGTGGCTCGGTGCCTCCCCCACGGTGGGATCCCATTCGAGACCTCCTCGCCGGTCTCGGACACAACACAGGCGCCCCAAGCTTTGCCGCTTGCTTGGGCCTCGGCTGTGTAGGCTCGCCAGAAGTTGCCCTCGACTGCTGTTCTGGGGGCGGCCGTCGAAACCCCTAAGGGCCCAGCCTTCAACCCCGGACCAGAAGCGGGCTTGGTGCCCAGCCTTTGCTCGAAGGAATCGGGGTTATTTCTCCCCACGGTTAATTAATGGCAAAGCGCTTTTGAGGCGGCTTTTTCGGGAGGCGAACGGCTCGCCGCTGCTGCCGCGACGCGGCGTTGACGGACGACCAGACGCGCGATTAACGAGGAGGGAAGCCGACGGACGCATTCGCACGCCGCGATTAACGAGGAGGAGGTGTGCGTGGGCGGTAAGACCGGATCCGGATAACGCGCCGGATTTTTTGGGGAAACTTCCCGATTTCGCCGCCCGGCGGTTTCGTCTTTGTCATCCGTGATAAACACGTTAAAGGGCCTCGCCCTTCCCCTTCTTACCTCTCTCGTGATTCGCTTTTTGCCGCCTCCGCGCTGCTGCCGAGAGCATAGAGCGCCGGGAAGAGAAGGGCGAGGGCGAGAGACCAAAAGAGAGAGGGGAGAGATTACCGCCAGAGCAGCAGCGTCCTCCGCCGCCAAGAAATGGCTGGTGGTCCCGCCATCCTCCCCGGCGGATCCCTCGGGGCGGTCCGACGTCACCGAGGAGAAGCCGCAGCCGCCGTGGAGGCCGGTCTTCTTCGCCGATCACCGACCCCGATGAGCCGGAGTGGATTGCTCCGGGAACGAAGTCGGAGCCGAGGCCGCGCGACGGCTACGTGCAGGAGCTTCGCCGCCTTCCACGAAGCGAGGCTTCGGGTCGCCGGTGGATAACTTCATGCGCGGCGCGCCCGCACTACTATGGCGTGGAGTCGCACAATTTCAGCCCCAACTCCATCGCCCAGCGCCATCTTCGCCGCCCGTCGTGAGGGGTACACGGGGATCGCTTCCCCACCGGGAGTTGTGGCTCCACTTGTTCCGAGCGACGCTCACCACCAAGCCGGGGAACGAGGGGGCTCGGAAGGGCAGAGGGTCGCAGCGGCCGTACCCTTCACGCGGCGCTTAAGACCGGCAGTCCTCTACATCCCGCCCAATTGTCATCGCCCAACCGCTGCTGGTATGACGGTTGGTTCTACCTCCGCAACGACGGCGGAGGACTTCCCCTTATACCGGGCGGGTTGTAGAGAGTCAACCAGAGAAATGGGGTACGGGCGTCATCACGGCCGATCGCCCAGCCGGAACCGCTCTTGAGGGCCTTTGGGGAAGCTGCGTGACCACGGCTTTTTCTACGTTGCCGTGGTCGTGGCGGCTTTTCACCGCGGAGGGTGTTGTCGCCGATGGTCTTGGCGGCGGCGGTTGTTCGAGATGACCCCGGCGATTCGATCGTCGGTGTCAAGATGTTCCGCCGCCGCCTTACCGACGACGAGACCCTCGCCGGGTGAGAGAAGCGGTGGACGGAAGTCAAGATCGACGATTTGACGCCGCTCCCGGCGCGCCCGCCGCGGGGTATGTCTCACCGGTAAGTTGATGTTGTCGAGGCTTTTCGCCTTTTTGGTCTGTTGTCTTACTTCGTCGTTCTCACAGGAATAAGAGACGGCGAAACTCCCCGCCGCCTGCTCTCGAGGACGCCCGCCGGGCGAGCCACGTAATGTAGGCGCGCCGAGGAGGAGAAGAAGAAGAAAGATGCCAAGGAGGCGAGGCGCACGAAGAAGCTCCTCGCGCGAAAAGCCGGACGCCCGCCGCCGGCGCCGAAGCTCGACGGTCTCCCGTTGGAACCGCTCCCTCGTCGCCGGTGTCGGATTCTTCGAGCGACGGCGCGGGCGCGAGGTGGGGACGGCCGCTCGGGACACCTCCCCGACATCGGGGGAGATGGTTCCGGGCGCCTGCAAGGAGCCCGACGCCCCTAGGAGGAGGAGGAGGTGTCCGGGCTGCTGGCGGCCCCGCCCCGGGGCCGAGGCCACACACCCGAGGCGCGGGTGTCGGAGGAGCGTGCTGCCGCCACTCGATGGGGTTCGACGGGCGGAGGTGGAGCGGTGACGGTGGGGCGACCCCATTATCTCCGCGAAGGGTCGAGGAGGTGCCGGGTCCGACGGAGGCCACCGGCATCGGTGGACACCGAGGGGCTGGCTGCCGCCACCACCGCCGCCGTTGCAGAGGAGGCAAGGTGGTGTCGAAGCGGCCAGATCCCCGCTCATGTAAGCGCTTTCTCCGTGGAGTCCGTAGTACTTTTGTCCGCCTCGGGTTGTATGTCGACCTTGGGAGTGTCTTTTCTTCCAGCCAGACGCTTCGGTGGAAGATCTCCTTGGCGCCTGTAAGGCGCCACAGGTGAACGTTAGCTCCTCCGCCCATCAAGCCGGAGGCGCAGGCCGGCGCGGCGACGCTGGCGCAAGGCGTCGGGCGAGGCTGCTGGAGGAGGAGGCGGCCGCCAGAAAAGGGGGGGCGAGGCGGCCATGGACGAGTGGAGGAGGAGGAGCCCATGCCTCACGATGTTGTGGGTCTTGGGGCGAAGGAGGGTGGGGGCCTGCTATTGCCGGGCCATTGAGGGTGAGGCCGGAGCCCCAAGACCTCCTCGACGACGCCGTGGCGGTGGACGCCGGGCCATCGAGGTAGAGGTGGCGGAGGCCGAGCCCCGGGTCCGCCGAGACCGAGGCGATGGAGGTGGAGACGGGCAAATTTTGGCGCCGCCTGGTTCGGACAATCTGCTCGATGATTCTTCCCGAGGGAAGGAGGCGGCGGACGCCCAGCGGCCAAGATCGCTGGAGCAACCAGTCCCAGATCCCGCCGAGGGGAGTTCGGCTCTTGTCCCGGCCACGGCCCGAGCCTCGCGGGTGGAACTTCCCACAGTTTTTCCATGAACGGGCTGACCCCGAGGGGAGCCCGTGTTCGCTTCTTGAAGATACCGCAGAGGGGGGGCATTGGGGCACCTCGAGCAAGACCGCCTAATCGGCAAAGGCGGTCGCCGCAGACAAATGATGACTATTATGGGTCGACTTGCCCGTGTCACGCGGGTAAGTACTTTCCTCTCTCGTGTCGCGTTGTTTTCTCTCCGAGCCCCTCGCAGCTTTTTGACGTATGCGCTTTTTGTTTTGCCTCCTTAGGAGCTCGAGACCCGATCCCTTGGGAAATCGGTGTTCCGCGAAATGAGAGGGATATTTGGGACCAGCCCGCGGCCAAAGGGCCTCGCTTGCCGATGCCTGGGGCTATTGTCGGCATGTGAGTGCGGAAGTGGAGGACCTCCGCCTTTGCTAGCCGACATTCAGCCGAGTTGGCTACGGCTAAGGAGCAGCATCCCGCCTCCGTGGCCAAGATCAAGGAACCGGAGGAGGAGCGAGACTCCTTCAAAGCTTCGGGCCCAAGAAGCGACGGCCTCTGCTAAGGTCACAATGGGCAGCGGTGGGTGCGGAGCAGAGCGAGCATCAGCGATTTAAAGTCACCTTGGCAGAGGTTACCAAGGCGGCCGAGGCCTCTCGGTCGAGGTCTCACTGGAAGAGCAAGGCCGAGGGTAAGTTCCACGAACCATGTTCCTTGCTCCATTTGCTCGTTCGCGCTTGACTCTCGACCCTCGTCGCGACGAGATCTCGGAGAAAGAGGCCTCCCAAGCGGCCGAGGCTTCCGCCGCAGCCGCAAGCAAATACTGGATGTCGAGGTCCGGAGCACGAGACGCCGCGCAGTCCGCCGTCCGGACCGGCTCGCGAGGCTCTTGACGCCGAGGAGGTCCAATCGCCTAGCTCCCTTGGGAGCCGCCGACATGCGTTGAGCGGCCACGTCCGCAAGAGACTCCGAGGGGCGTTGCACATGGGTGTCAAGCGCGCTACCGCCGCTGCCTCTCGACCACGCCATCAACCTCGAGGCTGCCGCCGACGGCCACGTGTTGCCGTAAGATGACGAGGAGGCGGATGCGGAGGTCATGAAGTCGTTGGAGGCGGCCGAGGCACCGGGCATGCAACACTGGGCCCGTCTGCTTGAAGAAGAGGTGGTCCTCCCGCCGCCACCGCCGATCCTTGAGCTTTGACCGGGCCAAAAGGGGCCATGTAACCGGATTGAGTTAGTTGTCCGATCGTGACGCTTTTTTGTGGCCGCCGAGGCCTTTAAAGTATTTTGCGATGTGCGTCTTTTTTAATCGCTTTTCGTTCTACTCCGAGCTCTGTGCCCTCTGTCTCGATCTTGGGAACCCGCAAAGAAAACCCTCGGGACCTAAGCCGCCCTTTGGCGAAGGGTGGTGAGGGAGCTGCCAGAGCCAGCAGGCGAGGCCGCTCTCACGCCTCGACCGCCCTTTGGCCTCTAGACAAACTTTTGGTCTTTGGGTTTCTTGTGAAGGTCCCATCGAGCGAGAGAGTTTTGGCGAGAAATTTTTTGAAAGACCATTAACAAATGGTGTTCGGGACTTAGGGGTTCCCCTTTCTAGCCCCCGAGGGAGGCCCGGCTTATGGAGGCAGGCCGAGTCTCCCCTTATAGCGCTATTGTGACGCCGAGCCCCTATTGATAGACAAGCTCTCAGCATGTAACTTCCCTGAGCCCACACTGCCTTTTTGGGTGAAAAGGTGGTGAGGGAGTTGTCAGAGTCTTGAGGAGGCGAGGCCGCTTTCACGGCTCACCGGCCTTTTTTCGCTTTTGAGACGATCAGACGGTCCTTGGGTTCTATACAATCGGCTAGTCTATAGGGGGGTTTCTAAAAGTTATAACAACTAAGAACGCTTCTTTATTGCATTTCGAGAAACAATGTAAGCAACGCTTGGAATTTTAAGGGTAGAAACGACGAGCTGTTCTATGTTCCAAGCGCAGTGAAGATTTCGCGCCTTCTCGCTATTAACTTGTAGGTCCCGGCTTCAAAGACTTGAGCGACGATGTACGGCCCTTCCTGTGGGGTCACCAGGCGGCCCTTGTTGTTGCTCGCTTCGGGCCTCAAGACCAGTGTCGCCCACCTTCGTGTGTCTCGGCCGGACGCTACGGCTTGGTAAGCGCCAGAGGGCTTATTGGCACTGGCCGAGTGTAGTAAATGACGACGTCCCGGCTTCCTCCACGGGTCGAGGGCGCTTCTTCATGGGCAAAAGGCGGTTGCTTTGCTTTCGGTCAGATGCCTCAGAGCCTCTGGGAACCGTGATTCTAAGTTAGTGGGGAGGATGGCCTCGGCCCATAGACCAGAAGAACGGTGTGAATCCTGTGGCTCGGCTCGGGTATTTCTTAGGCTCCAGATGATCGACGGAGTTCGGCAAGCCATTTCTTGCCAAACTTCTTCAATCTGGTTGAATATCTCTTGGCTTAAGGCCTTGTAGGATCATGCCGCTGGCACGCCTACTTGGCCATTGGTCCTTGGGTGTGTCCTACTTACCACTGTGCCACCCGGATGTGGTGGTCGCCGCAGAACGTTAGGAACTTGCGACCGTGAATTGTGTCCCATTGTCGTTGATGATGGTGTTAGGAACCCCGAACTCGTGGATGATATATCAGAAGAAGAAAAGACCGCTTGCTCGGATTTGATCTCGAGCGATCGGACGAGCCTCGATCCATTTGGAGAATTTGTCGATAGCTACCAGCAGATGGGTATAGCCCCGGTGCCTTTTTTGCAGAGGCTCAACCATGTCCAAATTTCATATACAAATGAATGGCCATGTGATGGGGATGGTTTGAGGCTTGGGCCGGAGGTGCGTCTGTCGAGCGTAGTCATCGCATCCTCGCAGGAGCGCATTAGCCTCGTGGCGCCGGGCCACCGCCGTCGGCCAATAGAAACCTTTGGCGAAGGCGTTATCCACGAGCGCCGAGGCGCGCCGCAGTGGTGCCCGCAGACTCCCGCGTGCAAGTCCCAAAGTAAGGATTGGCCAGCCTCGGTGGTGATGCATCGTTGAGAATACCGGATGGGCTACGTTTATACAACTCGCCGCCGCAGAGGACGAAGTCTTGGCGCGCCGCCACGAGCCGCGCCGGGCTTCGGTTCTGCTGCCAGGAAGCTCTCCCTAACGAGGCGATCAAGGAAAGGGACTCGCCCATCCGCTTCGGTCGGCTCGGGAGGTTTCGCGTCAATCGCCATGGCCTCGGGCTTACCGGGCGAGGTCTCGGTGGTAGAGGGGCCTCGAGCCTCGCGCGGCGGGTTTCGGTCGATGGGCCCTCTTCTATCGCCGAGGCGTAGTCGACGGATGGCTTGTGGAGGTCTCTGCGAAAAACGCTCGGGGAACCGGGTCCGTGCCGACGCCATCTTTGCTAGTTCGTTCGCGGCCTCGTTGAACTTTCGAGCGACGTGGTTGAGTTCGAGGTCGTCGAACTTGTCCTCCAGCGACGACTATCGCGGCAAGACGCCTTCATTTTGGGGTCATGGCAGCTTGACTCTTTCATCACCGATCGACGACGAGCCGCGAATCACCTCAGATTGCCGAGACGCCGACTCCAAGTTCGATGGCGATTTGTAAGCCGCTGACGAGGGCCTCAGATTTCGCCACATTGTTGAGGCGGCTAAGTGAAGCCGGATCATGTAGCGATGTGTACTCTAAGGGCGAGACCAGAGCAGGCAGCGCCGCCCCCGGCCTTTCTTCATCGAGACCCGTCAAGTACATGGTCCAAAGATTCGATTGGATTTGAACGGTGGTACTGTGGTGTCGGTCCACTCGCTACAAAGTCGGCCAGACTGTGATTTGATCGCTTCCGAGGCGCGAAAGACAAGGTTTCCCCATGAGTTCAACAGCCCACTTGGCTATTCTACCCGAGGCCTCCCGGTTTTGGATTATCTCTCCTAGAGGAAAAGACGACACCACAGCCACCGGTGGGACTCAAAGTAGTGACGCAGCCTTAATGGCCGAGCCAAGACTACGTGTAAACCAGCTTCGGATGTGGGGTAACGCGCCTTAGTCTCGGAGAGCACCTCGCCGATGAAGTAGATGTGTCGCCGGACGGGTAGAGCATGTCCCTTCTCCCCGCTTTCTCGACTACTACGGCCGCCACGACCGACCACTTGGGTTGTCGCGGTGACGAGAGTAAGAGGTGCTCGCGCCTCGATGGGCGGAACCAGGATGGGGGGTTGGTGAGCAGTGCTTTGAGCCCGGGCGAGGGCTTCCTCGGCCTCGGTGGTCCAAAAAACGCCGGACTTTCTCAAGAGGCGACAGGGGCAGCCTTTTTCACCGAGGCGCGAGATGAAGCGGCTTAGGGCCGCGAGGCATCCCATGACCCTCCGCACCCCTTTGAGGTCTTGGATCGGGCCCATGTTGGTCACGGCCGAGACCTTTCTCCGGGTTGGCCTCGATTCCACGCTCCGAGACTATGAATCCCAAGAGCATGCCTCGGGGAACCCCAAGACGCACTTCTCGGGGTTGAGCTTGATGCCCTTCTCTCTCGAGACATGTGAAGGCGCTCTCAAGTCGCCGACGAGATCACCGCCTTCCCGGACTTGACTACGATGTCATCCACGAGGCCTCGATGGTTCGCCTGATGTGTTCGCCAAAGACTTGGATCATGCATGCACCGTAAGTAGCCCCTCGCTTTTGAGGCCAAACGGCATGGTTACGTAGCAAAGACATGCCGATGGAGTGATGAAAGAAGTCGCGAGCTGGTCGGACTCTTTCATCTTGATTTGGTGATAACCGGAATACGATCAAGGAAGGAGAGGGTTTCGTGATCCCGCAGGAGGAGTCGACGATTTGGTCAATTCGTGGTAGTGGGAACGGACCTTCGGGCATGCTTTATTTAGACCAAAGTGTAGTCCACGCACATCCTCCACTTGCCACTTTTCTTCCCGACTAATACGGGTTAGCCAACCACTGGATGGAATACTTCCTTGATGAACCCCGCCGCTACGAAGCCAGACTTCTTTCGCCGATAGCCCTGCGCTTCTCCTCGTCGAACCGGGCGCAGCGCCTGTCTTGCCGGTCCGGAGCCCGCCCGGATATCTAAGGCGTGTTTCGGCGACCTCCCTTGGTATGCTCGGCATGTCCGAGGGGCTCCATGCGAACATATCGACGTCAGACGGAGAAAGTCGACGAGCACGGCCTCCTATTTCTTTGCCGAGGGTGGCGCCGACCTTCATCCCCCTACCGCGGGGACGGTGGGATCGACGGGACGAGCTTGACGCCCTCCGCGGGCTCGAAGGTCCCGACGCGCCGCCAAGCGCCGGAACCTCGTTAGCAAGCTGGTCGAGATCGGCGATGAGGGCCTCGGCCTCCGCGATGGCCTCGGCGACTCGATGCACTCGACGTCGCAGTCAGATGCATGTTCAGACGTGGACTCGACGGTGATGATGCCGCTGGGGCCTCGCATCTTGAGCTTGAGGTAGGTGTAATTGGGGATCGCCATGAACTTGGCGAGCACGGCGCGCCAAGATGGCGTGGTAAGCCCCTTGAATTCAACCACCTCAAGGTGAGGACCCTCATGTAGTTGGAGGAGTGCCAAAGCAGATGGGTAAGTCGATGCGCCGAGGGGTCGCGGCGCTTCCCGCACGATGCCGTGGAAGGGCGCGGAACCGCCGAGAGTGCTGATTGGTCGAGCCCGTGAGCTCCAGAGTGTTGACGAGAGGATGTTGAGGCCGCCGCCTCCGCCCATGAGCACTTTGGTAAGTCGGGTGTTGCCGACGATCGGGTCGACGACAAGCGGTATCGCCCGGGTTTGGAACATAATCGGGTGGTCATCCCGATCGAAGGTGATTGCCTCCCGAGACCAATCGAGGTACCGGGGTGGCCACCTTGACCGAGAAAACCTCCCTGTTCTCTCTTTCATTGGCGCCGTGTGAGGCATGCCGAGGGTCCGCCAAAGATCATGAAAGCGCTATGCCTCTGGGAACCCCGCCGCCCTTGTCCTCGCTCCGACCGCCGGGCCCTTCGCTTGGCGTCGCTGCCGGGGAGCCCGAGCTCGGGCGAGTAGCGCCGAGCATGGTGCACTCGAGGGCGTGCTTCACCGGACCTTGATGGTAAGGGCAGGGCTTCTTCAAAGATGTCGTCCAACAGCCCGGCGTGCTGGGGCCGCGGGATTCTCGCGATCCGCCAGGCGACATGGACGGCCTCGAGAACTTCCCCGCCTCGGGTGACCTTTTCTTCTTTTTCTTAGGGAGGTGGGGGGGTCGAGGCCTCGGGGCCTCTTCCTCCGCTTCCCCTTGAATCGGTGTTGGGGAAGATGGGTTCGGCGCCTTCTTCCCCGAGGCGGCTGGTGGCGATGTCGAGGAGCGCGGCAGCAGAGAGCGGGACGTTGGCCCTAACTCTCGGACCAAGTCCCGACAAGTGGTGCCGAGAGGAAATCTCGGACGATCTCCGAGTCGCCGACACTGGGTAGCTCGGTGTAATCGCTTGGAGAAGCGCCGGATGAAGTCTCGAGAGACTCGTCTGCTTCGGGCGGCAGCTTTTAAGATCCCAGAATTCCTGTATGCACGATGTGCCCCGGAAGTTCCCGGACGAAGATTCTAAACCAAGTCGCGCCACCGTGGATTTGCGAGGAGGGAGATGCTCCAGCCAGCCTCGCGCCGAGTCCGATAAGAGCAAAGGGAGATTGCGGATGATGAGCAGGTCATCGTCCGCGCCACCTAAGCCGGGCAAAGCCAGGCGGTAATCGGCGAGCCAGAGTTCCGGGTTGGTCTCGCCACAGATTTCGCGAGGTTGGCCTTACCGCCGGAACCGGGGGGAAAGGAGCAACGCGGATGGCCTCGGCCAAGACCCGAGGTCCTGGCGACTCTGGGGAAGGATCGCGGGTCCTCACGCCGTCGTGAGCGACCGCCTCGGTGTGGGTGGTAGCCTCGGGCGGCTCTGGCCGTCGTGGCGCGCCGCCGCCAACTACTTCGTGGTCGCCTGCGCCTCGTGTTGGTCCCTCGAGTCGGTTGCGCACCGAGAGGGCCTGCTGACCGCCGGCGCGCGAAGGTTTTTCGGACGGGCCGAGGCACCCCCGCCTTGGCGAGGTCGTGCCGTGGGTTGCTCAAGTGCCTCCCGCCGGTGGGAGGCGGAACTTTCGCCCGCTGACCGCCGCGGTCTCGAGGAGGTCGCGGAGTTTCTCCGCGGACCCGCCGCCTCGGTGGTGGAGGGCTCGGGCATTGCTCGGACTAGCATCGCGCTGGCCGCGACATTCTCGCTAGCGCGGTTAAAGATTGGGGCGGCTCATCCCCTCGTTGTCGTTGATGCGGTGGTGGACGCCATGGCCCTCCTCGGGCCCCTCCTCCTCATCCGCGCTTCTTTGCCGCTCCCGCCGAGAGTGTCCCAAGTTGTTGCGTATGAGTCGGTCTTGTTCGACCTTGGCTTGAAGCTCGTGGAGCTGCTCCGTGTCCGGGCGCCGATGCCCCTGGGCTGGGCGGGATTCTCGCCTGCGGCCGCCGGGCCTCGAGACGCGGTGGGTGGCGTCGCCCGCCGCCCGGGCGGGAATGGTTGCCCGTCCTCTTGTTCCTTCGCCTCGCCTTGGCATCCCGAGCCTCGACGTGGAAGCACTCACGAGATGGATCAGAAGTCCCTTCATCGTCGGAGTCGGAGTAGCCGAGGTAGTAGTCGCTATGCCAAGAATTGGCGCAAATCCCTGTGGTTGTGAAGTTCGGAGAAATCCACCCGGGCCATGCCTCGCCCTCGCCCCGAGGAGTCGGAGCGGTGCTCAAGTCGAGAGCGGTTACCGGGCGGCGCCCGAGGGGTGCTCGTGAGTGGGCGTAAGCGAGGCGTAAGAGGTGGTGGCATTTCTCAACCCAAAGGGGTATGGGGACGGGCCGCCTCCATATTCCGCCACGGGTCGGCTCTTCGTGGAGTGGCGGAGCGGGTTAGACGACCGGGCATCGCCAGAAGCCACCGGGCGATTTTCCTTCGCCCGTGCTCAGTCGTCGACAGTCCCCCACCAGGACCCCTGCATCAACAACCTGGTCGAGGACATCGGCGGGAGAGGCGTGTCGCCTGGGCTCACGAAGGCGTCGGGGTGGCCTTGCTCTCGCTGTGTGCTCGGGCGAGCGTGGCGAGAGCGGCTACCGGGCGCCGCTGCGCTACCTGGCTGCCGGGCGCGACTTCGCTCGCTTGGACGATGGGGTTCGAGGAGTGAGGAGCACCATGTCGCACTCATGCCCTAGAGACATGAACTCTAGGCTCCCCAACCAAACTATGGTGCCGAGACGCAATGGTCGTATGTAGTCCGCCATCCGGAACTTGCTAGGATGACGGTCGACACGCAGCGCCCCTACCGGCGCGCGCTAACCGCCGGTGTTTTGGAACCGGGGTCCCTCAACCAACGAGTGAATTTGTGCCGCGTGCCCCTAATCCCGGATGGTGGCGCAAAGAGACACAAGGTTTATATCGGTTCAGCAATCGAGGCCCTACGCCCGGTCCGAGAGATCGATCTTGTATTCCTTGCACCGGAGTGCTCGTAGTAGGGGGTTACAAGCTAGGTGAGAGAGGGAACTAGCCCTGTGTCTCTCATGAAAGGGAAAGCGGGCTGCTTGAGGCGTTGTTCCCAAGCAGCGAGAGAGAGTGCGGGTTCTATCGGGCGTGTTCGCCTTTCTCCGCCTCCCTCAGAATGGCCCCAGCCCCTCCCTTTTATACTCTAAGGAGGACCGGACCGTGCATGTGGTGCTACATAGCGCTTCAGAATGGGGTGGCGGTCCGAGCCTCGTAGTCGACGGCCACCGCTGTGGTATGGTCGATGGAGTGGCCCCCGCCCTTGTCGTGGGCGGAAGTGACATGCTGGTCATACTCGGTCTTGTGCGCGCCGGGGCTCCAAAGACGGCTTGATGCGAGACATGGCGGGCGACGGTCGGTCCGTGTAATGACGTCGAGGGAGCAGCGGCTCTCAGATGCCGAGGCCGAGCCATCGGGGGGGCTCGGTGGTCATGGACCTCAGCCGCCGAGCCCGTGAAGCAAACTGTCGAGGCCTTTGGGGAGTTATTGGCCCCTGGCATCGATTCCGAGGCCACAAGAGCTCAGACGTGGCTCCCCATGCCGCGTTGTCCTTGGAGCAGGAGTTGGCAAAGATGTTGAGGCATGGGTGTCAACCATGTGCACGGTGGATAGCATAGTGACGGGTAACCCCGCCCACCGGGACGGCAGTCATCGCGTGATGACGTCGTAGGGGTCGTGGCTCAGAGGTGCCGAGGCCTGCCATCGCGGGGCTTTGGCGGACATGGGTCCTCGGGCCGCCGAGCCCTCGGAGCAAGCCGCCGAGGCCTTGAGGGAATTATTGCCCTGGCATCGATTCCGAGGCCACAAGAGCTCTGGATGTGGCTCCCCACGCCTGCATTGTCCTCGGTGCAGGGAGTTGGCAAGATAGTGAGGCATGGGCGCCAACCCATGTGCACGGTGGTTAGTAAATGACGGGTAACCCCGCCCAGCCTCGCCTCGTCCCCATCGGCCATTCTCACAGATCTTGGCCGGGCATGCGGTTGTTGTTGTCGGGCAGTGATAGCTATTGAGTTGATGCGACACGACGTTTTGCCAGAGGGACGGGAGAAGGAAGAGGTAGCGGAGTGTCGCCGAGCCCGCTTTATGCGCGAGACGGAGGGTCGGTGACCTCGCCGAGGCCTTTGGCGGGGAATCGACCGAGGCCCGTGGTGTGGGGGCCTCTCAAGGCGAATCGGAGAATCGGCCGAGGTCCATGGTGATGAGGCCTCGGGCGAGTCGGAGAATCGGCCGAGGCCAGATGATGGGGCCTCGGGAAGTCGGAGAATCGGCCGAGGCCAAAGCAGCTTAGCTGGTTTTTCGATCTTCTGAAATCTAAGCAAATGCGTTTTTGGATCTTGCTTAGGGTACCCCTTCTCACGGTATCCGACAAAGACACATACTCCATTCTTCTAAAAAGTATGTACACATACTCCATTCCAAAAAGTATGTATAAATACTCTATCCTAAAAACTATGTACAGATACTCCATTTTAAAAAGTACTATATATAAATACTATATTTTAAAGGAGTACACGTACTCAATCATCATGTCGATATTTTCTCGTTGGTGGCATTCAAATGTGCCATGCATAGAGCTGTCTTCCCTATTGGGTTTCGATGTACCCGCTAGGAAGAAGGAGTAGTTACTCCCGGGAGTATATATATATAGGGACGGACTACTGTGCGCTTTATATTGATATTTTTTTTGGTGTCCCTTGCATGGTTGTGCTGATGAGCGGTCTGTTAACGAAAATCACGAAAAAAAAAAGAATTTAGGAAAGGCTAGTGTTGGACGCTCGCTACTGCAAGCCTCGCTTCACATGGGTCCCAAGGCCGCTCCGTGTCCTAGGCCTGCTCTGTGTCCCGTGCCAGCTCCGTGTATTACGCAGATCGCACCTACCGCTTGCGTCCCCTCCACACCCACGCGCATCTACAAAGGGCCCAAGAAAGCCTCTGATGGCCATCCAGATTGCAGATGGGTTCCACCACAACATGTGCAACACTAGATCTACTTTTGCAACATCTAGAGAAAACATTTGCAACATATGTCCGAAACGGTTGAAATACTTGCAACATACGTCTGAAACACATGTGCAGCCGTTGCAAAACATATGCAACTTCTAGATGAAACATTTGCAACATATGCGTGAAAACATATGCAACATCCGGATGAAACACTAGCTTGCAACACAACTGTGAAATATATGCAACACCCGGATAAAACATGTGCAACATCCATCTGAAACAGCTGAAACATTTGGAATAGACGCTTGCAAAATACGTGTATAGCCATTGCAACATATACAACATTCCGATCTACTTTTGCAATATCCACATGAAATACTTGTAATATGCATATATATGAAACATGACCGGAAGTACTAGAAACATACGCTTGCAATATGCGCTTGCAACATCCGAGGAAGGAAGGGAGTGCAAGGTGCAGCCGGAGAAGCCCGTTCCGGGTATGGCCACTCCGGATCTCGTGATGTCACGAGCTGAGGTCGAGCGTCGTGGCGGCGCTGGCGTCGACCACTGCCACGACCTCCTGGTGGGGAATGGCGGCGTCAACACATGTCGACGCAGCGAGGGTCGGGGCATGGTGCGCAAGGGTGGGGACCTGGCATGGCGTGATGAGGCGGAGTGGGCAAGGCGGGGGATGGAGCACGACGCGACGACAGACGTGTCGCGGCTCGACACGGGATGGGGCCGCCACCGCGAGGCGACTTGGGGCGGGCGAACAACGCGGTGAGCCGCAACGAGCGAAGCTAAGGAGTTGGGGATTTATGCTGGCTATCACAGTGTAGATGGAGTAGATAGATGAGAGAGCGTAGATGAGTCTGTTGGGCCAGTCGCTGTACTCGAGCGAGCGTAGAGCAGAGCGTTCGATTTTTTTAAGATTCCGTACTTATGTTCCGTAGCATTAATGTAGGATGGATGGCTGCCATTGCAATCCACGCGTACGTGTATGCATGTCTTGATACCGCATTTCCTACTTTTCTTTCTTTATACTACGCCTTTCGGAGAAAGCTAGCTTCTTTCCGGATAAAATTTGGTAACGGATTGGGAGTTCAATCACCATTATTAATATAAGCTTTTGCCTTTTGCGTCCTTGTCTCTGCCAACATTCATGATCCATCCCATTGTCCTGCTATCTTTACACCTTTTCTCTTGAGTACTGCAAGCTGTGGCAGAAGATATTGCTTCTTAGGGCGTTCCCAGCGGATCGACGACTTCGCTAGCACTAAAAAGAATAAAAAAACTAAGAGCCTGAACGCAGCAGTGAACTGGCCCCAACACAGCAGTGACGGTCGATGTTTTGGAAACCGTGGGAGATAGGCTACGAAACAATCGCTAGGCCTTGTTTAGATTCAAGTTTTTTCACTCTCTTCTTTTACATTAAATCTTTGGACATATGTATGAAGTATTAAATGTAGATAAAAAAATAACTAATTATACAGTTTGATTGTAAATTACGAGACGAATCTTTTGATTCTAGTTAGGCCATAATTGGACAATAATTATCAAATACAAACAAAAATGCTACAGTGCCAATTCTGATTCCTAACACTCATCTAAACAAGCCCTAGTGACTTGTTCTCCAGCCTCTTCTCTCCTCCACGTCGGATTCTCACAGTCAAATCACTAGCTCAAATAGTCTTGTTGGGATCCCAAACAGACTTGTACAAGTCGCTAGCGACATGGAGAGAGCAAATAAAAAATAGAAGAAAACGCTAGGTACATGTCATGAAAGAAATGGGGACAGTGTGCGAGCATGCTGCTTGAGTCCTAGCTAGCGATTATGTTTTCAGCCTTCTCTCTCGTCTGTACAGAATAAAATATGATTTGTGCTAGCTATTTGGATCTTGTTGGAGACGCCCTTATGAATATGAAAGGTTGATGTTTCCCAAATCCCAATTTTCTACTATCATATATATCAAGAACTGACGTAGTGGAAAAAATAGAGCCCAACATTTTCTCTCTGCAAAAATAAAATATTTTCTTTGATTGAAATATATAAATTTTCATTTTAGAACATCCATTTAACCTTTCGAACATTTCGGATAGTATCTGAATTGACCATACTAAGAAATCAACCCGTGGCCTAGAACCATTATCTTTAATTTCTCTCTTTGTGTCCAAAAAACAATACTCATTTAGACACTCTATAATCTTTTATCTAGTTGTGCTAATTTTTTCCGTTTACTCTATATGTGTTTCCATCCATTGTGTATTTTAATATGCATTTACTTGAAACCTTAGCTCAATTTATATTAGCTCTTCTTTGCCTCTATTCTTTTTAAATCATGAATTTATAGTTTGCCCTTTCAACTTTAGATTTTATATGTTCTTTCAATTTTCCTTTTATATGTTATTAAAAATATACTTTAGGTTGTAGACTGGATTATTATATATTCATTACAATGGCACAAATAGCCATTTCACTCTACACCATGACAATCAAGATGCTGAATTACTCTTTCAAAGAATTATATAGTGTTAATGTCTTATAAAAAACTTCCAACAATGATGTATCATAATGTTTCAGCCAAAATATATAAACATATCTAAAATAAAAACTTGACAAACTTATTATCAAAGAGTTTTAATATAATTTAAATAAATTGATAGTGTCATTGGCTTATGGCCTACAATGTTTACTTAGAAAATATGGTGACACATCCCATTTATATTGGTATTTAGATGCTGATTTTTGGAAAATATTTTAATTTACTATTTATAATGGTAGAGGTGGTAATTTAAATACAAGTGAAATTTGTTCCTTTGTTCTATCTTTCATAGTAACACTTGTGGGTAATCTAAAAGTAAATTTAGGGGTTACTTCATATTATCTTTCATAATGGTAAACGTGAGTGATTTAGATAAAAAATGAGGGGGTTATTGTTCATTACCCTTAACAATTGGATATGTGGATAACTTTAAGTCTTTAACACAAATTTATGATTTATTTTTATTTTTTATAATGACAGGGGTGGGATAATTTAGATGTAAAATTTAGAAGGTTACATAATGTATTTTTTTAATAACAATAGATGTGCAAAAATTTGTAGAAATAAAATAGACTGTTATCAGTCATGATAATTAGAGTCTACAAATCAAATGTCAGATGTCTGATTATTATGATAATTTCTAGAATTTAACTTTTTTCTAAGCATGCCTTGTGAGGATTAACATGTACGCTCTTTTGAAACCTCCGATTAGTAATATTAAGATAAAGGCACAGTACCAAGATAATTTTATAATATTTAGTCTCATAGCTTGGCCAAACATATACAACGCACCTTATAAAAAACATATACACCGTCCATAGTACAAAATATTTGCAAGTCAACTATGCTACGGGCATATGTATTGTGTTTCTTTATTATATTGCTTTGTAGCCATATTCGGCTTACCCCATATTCAACTTGTTCGGCTTCTTTTTTCAGCAGGAACAGTGTTTTTCTCTCACAACAATTCAGCCGGAACAGTGTTTTTCAGCCAGTTTCAGACCAGCGAACGGGGCAAAAACAAAAAAACATTAAGATCGATTGAGGACAACTCACTGCTCCACTACAATTCTGGTGCTTCTAGATTTGTGCCACGTAGTTTCTCAATTTGCATGGAAGCACATCTCGAGGCAGAGATGTGTAGTACTGAAACTTATAGAGATGTTTTTATTCAAATGTAAATTTTAGAGAGGTTTCATCACAATATTATGATTTTGGTCGTACATTAACATATAGTATCATTCAATCTTCAGGGCGCCGACTGCAGCAGTAA
Source organism: Miscanthus lutarioriparius (assembly GCA_904845875.1). Taxonomy (NCBI): domain Eukaryota; kingdom Viridiplantae; phylum Streptophyta; class Magnoliopsida; order Poales; family Poaceae; genus Miscanthus; species Miscanthus lutarioriparius. The sequence goes on from CAJGYO010000010.1 coordinate 56,154,065, forward strand.
CTAACCTGACCAGTAGCTAGATCTTGGTTGCCCATACCAATGAATAGCAAGTGAAAATTTTAATAGATGAAGTTGTTTTTAGCTTTTGAGAATGTTTGTGACTTATTAGCGCAAGTACAACAATTGTCTTATAGCCAAGCTAATCAATACTCTAGTATCTAATCCTCACAAGGCATGCCTTGTGAGGCACAACAATTGTCTTCCACAAACTATCAATACCATATGCTACCACTCTAGTATCTGGCAACAAACTATTGATCATCTTTTCGTGAAAACATAAACTTGTATGATCACCTAGAATCTCTTATAATTTAGGATAAATCTTAAATGCTTAATGAGTCCTCTAGCAATTTCTAAAATTTGTGACATATTTCCTTTTTCTCCAACACATTTCATTATTAATAAGTGTAATTTCTAAAATATATATGCTAAAAGTTTAAAATATGGAATATAATTACCTCTAAATAAAATATTGAGCAATATATTTTGAAATTGACGAAGTCACCGTTGTCAGTATGTGAGTCACTCACCTTTAAAAGAATAATTCTATTAAATTGTAAAATAAATTTAGAAAAATGTAAATACTTATACGAAATTGGGTGGATTGGTTCCAACCTAAGGAACCTAACAAAATATATTAGTGTTGGAAGCAAGAAAAATTAGTGTTCAACTATGCGCCTTGAATAAAGGAAATTAGTGTTCCAATGAAAAAAAATTGGTCCACCTAATTTGTTGGAAGCAAAGTTCAAAACTCATGAGAAAATAACCATAATACATTAAATTTCCGATCAAACGGCCAGAGACAGTTCTGAACAAGACGTTGAACTTGCTACTCCTATCTGTCAGTCTCGCGCCCTTGATGCTTCTGAATTTAATAGCACTGGCGGTTGCACTCCTCCCACGACGGTGGCCATAGTTTAGTGGCTGCAGTACAGGCTCCACTTGGGGGCGAGGAGGAGGAGGTGGGTGCCGCTCCTGTGGCCTCGCCATGTGCTCTCTCCCCCCGTCCTCGGCTCCTCCTCCCTCCTCGGTATCTACATGACATTATGCCAAGATCTCCCTCTCTGATCTGACCACCGCTGCCATTTGCGTCTGCTCCTCGCAAACCCCTGTGTCGCTTTGCCCTTCGTTTCGCCAACTATAAAACCGGGGGTCCTGCGGTGTGTGACCTTTTTATACCGATGTGCAGTGCAGGGTCAACTTCGTCAGGCTTCCTGGGTCACACTGTAAGTACACTGGGCTGGGGGAGTGAGTGCCTCCTGTTCTTGATTGACTGACTGCTCTTGGATGCTCATCGATCTTGGTTGCTGCTTTTTGCTAACCCCTTTCTGCCGATCTGTTCTGTTCACTCTTTTCTGAAAGTATACTTTTGGTTCAGTTGAGTTGCTATATAGTATTTCAGAGTGTGGGGGCCGAGATCCACGAGACCACAACATGTTTGAAATACCTGCAATTATTTACTAATATACTGTCGAATTCTTTGATATGATTTCCAAACTTACATTGTATGATGAGCTCGAGTTTAGCTGACTCTACCCAGCTGAAAGTATTAGAAGTTTGTATATTTGATTCATTGTTTAGTTCTTTTCTGTGTTCACTGCATCCATAGTTTAGTTGTTTTCTTTTCTGTGTGATTCTGTTCTCTTCATTTGATTCCTACTGTTGTCAATTCTCAATCGGTCCGAAATGCCACTTCAAAACATTTGATGGTAACTCCACTCTGAATTTCATTACTACTCAGAAACTGTAAAGATGGGGTGTGGCCCATCAATCCCCGAGAAGTACAGCATACGAGGGAAGGGGCGCAAGCGCCGGAGCATCATACACGAGGTTGCTGTGTTCGTGCCCACCATCCGCATACCGGTGGCTTCTGACATAGCTCATCCGCTCAGGGGAATAGTTTTCAAGGATCTCGTCGATCGCCTCTCCACACTCCGTGCTCATGTCGTCGCGCTGGCTGAAGAAATCTGTATGTTCATCACTGATCTGTGGTTACTATACTACTGCTCTGCTCACCAGCGGAACTTGGTTGTTGTAAAAGGTTCTGATTTACTGTTTTAATTGGTGACCTCATCCTATGCAAAGATTCTGCGGACGTATCAGCTGTTCAAGAACTGCAACATGCGTTAGAGGAGTACTTGCCAGTTGTTCTTGGTTTAACAATGAAAGGTTTCAACTTTTTCTTATTCACTTCTATATAATCTCTTCTGTATAATCTTCATGGTTAATTACTCAAAGATTTATAATGACATTTTCATTGATCGGAACAGAGAGCCGTCTTGAATCGTCAGTACAATTCAGATGGAAGACCTTAGACGATGACCAGGTGATAGTTTGGCACCTTTGCTATTTTATTGCGTTGGAATGGAGGGAGTATTATTTGGATGCCTTTACTGATTGAATTACAAGAGGTTTATTTCTTATTCAGGAGTGTTGTTTGGCGAGTGCATGGTATGAGGTGCTCTCAGTGGTCCACATGATGGCCATGCTTGCATTGTTTGAGGCTAATCTATTACTCATTCCAAAGAACAGTCAAGTTGGTGGTGAAAGGAAGGTATCAGAAGGTCTGTTCATCTTTTTGTTACTACTAGCAATTTTTTTTTTCATATTTGTCTCTAATTTCTTGCCAATCTTGATGACGGCCTCAAGTGAAGAAGATAGTTTTGATCACACTGGCAGTATTCAATTACGGACACCGTAGAAAGATTACTGTAACAATAGTACATAATACTTTTGGTAGCAACATAAGGAGGAGTATATCTCCTCATGAATACTTTGTCCCATATGTAAAATTGGGGAAATGACACTTTGTGATTACTTCTGCAGATGCAAAGAAGGATGTTGTCGATTCATTGCTCAGGGCTTCAGGATGCTTAGACTATTCCGTGCATCGCATACTTGCTCAAATACCTGCACAAGTCAAGTATGCACTCATCCTTCAATGCATGTTAGCCAGGAGAAGTTTGAAGTTATCACAACTCTGAATGTTCCTTTAAGCAAGTGCTTACTATACCTTGTGCTTTCAACTGCAGAAAGAGTTTTCCTAGTTACTTGCAGGAGGGTATGCTTGAGGCCATCTCAATTCAGGCATTGGCTCAGGTAAGTTCACCTGTTATACTTATATATCTATTTTTTTTATATTATGGTGCCGAATTTGTAATTATCTTGTACTGTCCCAACTGCACAAAACAGTGTGTAGAAATACAGCTTGGCTTGGCTTCTGAATGTGAAAAGGCAACATTGTCAGTAAAGAGGAGGCTAGCCTGTGAGCAAGTCAGTTATTTTTCTCAGGTCAGTAATGCATAACAAAGTCCTACAATTGACATTTTCTTCAGTTATTTCGGCGTCAACAATATTTCTACTTATTTATGCTCAGGCTCACTATTGTCTGTCGGGATGCGATACAAGTGACTCGTATGGAAAAAAGCTTCAGCTGTTCCTGAAGTGGAAATGCATGGAGGCTAAGGTTGTCTGAAGACAACATAATCCCTTCAGAGTACCCATGACTGAATTTCTGATGTTAATTTGTTATCTTGCCCATCAGGCTGTAGCATATTACTACCATGGTCTCGTACTGGACAAGGGCGGTGAACCGGCCAACCATATCAGCGCAGTCTGCTGCCTCTCTGCTGCTGATGACCTACTTTCAGACAGCAAAAGGGCTTGCTTGAGTTTCTGCCTGGCAAATCCTGTCACAAGGTCTGATACTACATTACTCCTCCAACATAACTAATAGGTTAAATTAATCAAAATATGTGCTGACGGGATCTTTTACTTATTCAATTGTACGTAGGGTACCTCCTCCTTGGGGTGTCATGAAAAACATGCACAAAAAAATTCCAGATGTAAACACAAGAAGTTTCAAGTGTATGGGCATCTGTTTGAGCAAAACAAGAATAGGTAAATCCCCAGATCCCAGGACCAACTCTACATCTGAAATGGCAAATTTTACAGTTGGAAGGTGGTTGTTTGTTGATTCTAATTGCTTTTGCCCAAAAACAATATTCAGAGCATGTTGAAAATTGAAATGATAGTCTGCTTGAATTAAGCTCAAGAACATAGATGAACAACCTATATCATTCATATTTATTGTTTTGCTCTAGTGGTAATTTCACTACTTTCCTGGTGCAGCACACTTCAATCGGTTCCTGATCTACCAGAGTTTGCGCTGTCACTGAGACCGGAAGAATATGAGTTGCCAAGCACTGATTCAATCTGGGAGAATGTTAATGGCCAACCTCAGATTCAGAGCCTCAAGGAGCATCTGAACGATGGCGAAGATGAAGTAGATTTAAAATGATAGTTCTCACTTCCAAATGCTTCCTTTCATTGTACCACCAAACGTAGCAGAAGTTATACTCAAGAATTCAAAATGCTTAATCCAAAATGTTTTGGATTCAGCATATGCCACAACTGCATCTGTATAATTGCAAGGATTACCGTATGAAATAGTAAAGTCTTGATGTATAAAAGAATAATAAATAATAGGAAAGAATAGTTGGTTTCTTACTGTAATCGCCTTAATTTTACTTTCCCAACTGGAAGAACAGAGCATCACAGAAAAAAAAACTATGGCACACATTTCAATAATAAAACAATAATGTTCCATTAGCCTGGGTGTGCTCATTCATCATGTGCATGAAAGTTAGAACTTGATCTGTAGTAGACAATTTGAAAGGTCAGTCTCAACTGTTTACTAATTGTCGGGGTTATGTAAATGGGATACCCCAAAGCATGGCTTTAAGAGCTGATTAGGTGATGGCCCAGCTGGCCACCAGCCCAGCTAAACACGGCCTGCCTCGACTCCTCGCCCTCGAGCCAAACGAGGCCCACCTCGTACTCTCCCACCTCTCGACCACCTACAACCTTGGCCGCAAAGGAAAGGACGAGAGGTGGGAAGACACATATAGTACGCCTGCCCGGACGGGGCACGCACGCGTACACTCCGCCAAGTACAAGGAGGATAGCAGCCCGTCTGACAATTCAGACATAGGGCAGAGCGTCGCCTCGGTCAGCACCCTGCTGACAGACAAGACCACACCAGGGCATCGCTACGTCACTCCCGTGTGGCTCAGCACCACCCAAGTCCTGTCCAGCCTGATGGACGGTGTACGATCACACCCACCACGATGTGGGGACCACAACGGGGAGTCCGCTCTCCCACTCTGACCGGATCCTATGCCCCCGATCCGACCTCAGGAGGTCGGGGCAACAGGATCCCGACCCCGGGAGCAGGCAGCCCGCGATGGGACAACCACTCTCCCCGTACAGTGACATCACGACTTCTCCCCGCCACGATGATAGCAAGCAAGCCATACCGGGCAGGGGAGTTGGTAAGCAACCACCACTCCCGTTGCGCCGCCATGGTCGGAACAGTACCGCCACTGTATGCCACGCCTTGGCGTAAGGAGCAAGCTAAAGACGACCATACCTCGACGTGACAACAAGTCCAGACGGACTACTTAACAAGCACGCTAGCTTCTCCACCCTTCGGGCTCCTGGCCACTCGGACTGGAGAACCTTTACTCTGCATGTAACCTAGCCCCACAACTATATAAGGGGAGCCAGGCCTTCTTCCGAAGGATGGACTCCAAGTCGATTGACTTCCAGTGGATCGACTTCCTACGATAGGTTTCCCCTTCCTCAAACTCTTCTCTCCAGTAGGATTGTAGCTTTTGTATACCCCTGTTGTAAGCCTTTTAGAGCACTTTGGCATTGAGGAACACGTACTCACACATCTCTGGCACTACACGTAGAGCTTCGTTCCGAACCTGTATAAATCCTTTTGTGTCCTAGGTGCTAGCCATCGAATCCCTTAAGCGGCGCAGCGATAAATTTACTGGTCGGTTCTCAAAACACCAACACTAATCCAGTTGTCAGACAAGGTTATTTTTGTACACTTCATGATCCTTCCGAATGAGTCCAACGGCCTAAACAGTAAATGTGAAGAAATGCTTTAAGGTCTCGATCAACAAAAATGATTCATTTGACTTTCAGATGTATAATATTACATGTAGGAAGAAATATAGTTAGGAAAGTTCTACTCACCCTTTGGAAAAAATGCTCCATTCAAACATTTTGACTGCAGGACTTCAACTCACGTGCTGTTGTAAGGATCTAAGGAAAAGTTGTGATAACTTACTGCCAAATGTTGCCTTATGGGTAAGCATTAGTGACCGAAAGTCAGCCTGTGCGAAGTTTTTGGGAAATTTTGCTATAGGTCCCACAAAGAATCATGGTATTTGCTATGGGATCCATAGGAAATACCATAATTGGCCCCGTTCGCTGGTCTGAAACTTGGCTGAAACTGACTGAAAAACACTGTTCTGGCTGAATTGTTGTGAGAGAAAAACACTGTTCTGGCTAAATTGTTGTCGAGTGTACTATCTGCCTTTGTTTTGAAAGAAACTTTTTGCTATGAGGTTACCACGTAATAATTTCAATCATGTACTTCAAAATGAAGCTGTCTAACAACACAACACATCTGACCCATGTACATACGTAACTCTTCTAGAAGTCTAGAAAATTAAGTAGTTAAAAGTTTTTGAGCTTTGGTTCCTAATTAAGACTAGTGATTTGTGAGTATAGACCACATAATATAAAACAGAAGTGCATGAACAAATTATGTAGACTGGATTTTATGAGCATAGGGATGTGGCTCATGTTACCTGTCAAATTGATACAATATGCTAATGATTCAGCCACATCATTGGAGGGCAGAGTTGACTGGCTCAGGCCATGTTTAGTTACTACCGATTCCAAATTTTGGCACTATGTAAAAAGAAGATTCCCCGTCACATCAAACTTGCGGTACATGCATGGAGTACTAAATGTTGACGAAATCAAAAACTAATTGCACAGTTTGGTTGTACTCTACGAGACGAACGTTTTGAGCCTAATTAGTCAACGATTGGACAATTATTACCAAATAAAAACAAACGCTACAGTGCATGAACAGTGTCACCGAATCCGGCGGCGCCGAATCGGCCTCCAACTAAACACGGCCTCAATCTCAGCCCACTGGTGCCGGTTTGACAGTTATCACAAAATAGTTTTTTTAAAAGAACTTATGTTGTTATTTACCTATTTATAGCGTATAAAATGAATTCATGAAAAATTAAAGTTTCAGTAAGTTTTAATTTTGAAATCACATATGGAGTATCTGTGTGCACAAAACATAGCGAGAATGCATCGTAAAACCCAAAACATGTACAAATGGTACAAATTAAAGTCCCCATTCATTGTTTGCACGAATCACCATGTTTCTTTCGAATCAAGTTCCTTAATGTTATTTGTACCAACAAATCCACTTTAAGGGCATGCAACTTTTTCCCAACAAATATTTCTTTTGTCCAACATCCAGCTTTGCTGCTAGTATAAAACATAGAGAAAATTTCTCCTTAGTCACTCTAAACTTGCTTGATTGTCTCTCCTATGTGTAACACCTAGCACCCAAGAACTTGCACGGTTGCCTCATTTAAACTTGTGCGGTTTCTCACCTAGCTAGCTCCCTGAAGGACTTGAACAGAAGAAAAGTTTAGGGGGGTAAGGTTAAATAATGCAAGATTGCAAGTTTAGGGGCTATGTGTGATAACCGTCTAAGTTCAAGGAGACGAGAAACTAATTAGAAAGTTTAAAGGGCCACTTGAGAAATTCACACAAGTTCAGGGATGTATGGTGCAATTGTCTCTAAAACAAAAACAATTATCATTCCTTTACAAGTTGGATGATCTACGCCAGGAAGCCTTAGCCGTATCATCATCATAAACAATTGAACACAGCAGACAAAGAGGTTGCGAACACTTGGTGCCAGGTGGTATCAAACGCCATGTAAAACATAAGTCCGATGGGGTGTATGTAAGCGCTTTGTGCAAAACCAAAATGTACCTTGACTATCAGGCCTACTGAGGATGAATGAAATCAAGTGGGGGATCCTCTCCCCTTCCGTCGACTTACGAAAAAAAGGTGAAGTTTTACTTGGTCAGAGATAATGTTAATAAATCTAATCTAGAACTTACTCGAAGGCACAACAATTGACTAGAAATCTAGGGGTAACAATTGACTAATCTAATCTAGAACTTACTTCTGAAGAATCAATGAAGGAAAAAATGTTAATCAGACTGATCAAGACAAATTAATTCAACAGCCATCCCTTTTATTTATTCATAGAATCGTGTATAAAAAGCCTCCCTCTCCACCATCTGTGTGGCAAACAGTTCTGAGGTTTGCAGCAATGGCGGCACAGTTTGCAGCAGCAGGAGTCCTCACCGGGCTTCTCGCTCTTGCAACATTTGCAAGCTGCAACACTGAAGGTATACCGATCAAATAACAGACGCTATTTTCGATCTTAGTCTTTTCTGAAACATGCATGCTGTTGTCACTTGAAGGTGACATACTGTACAAGCAAAGGTTGGCATGGAAGGATCCAAACAATGTGCTGCAGAGCTGGGATTCGACGCTTGCCAATCCCTGCACCTGGTTCCATGTCACCTGCAACACACAATAACTCCGTCATCCGTGTGTATGGCACTCTCTATTCTTCCTCTATGATAGTTTTGGGATCAAGTATAATCATTCCTATCTGTACCTTTCCAGAATTCAGAATCTCTGAAACATCATCAGGACGTATGCAGTAAACTAGTCCTGTATCTACCACTGAGGACTGAAAGATACAGTACTTATCTAAAAACCTTGTCAGGCTGAAGTTATTGTTTCTTGCTTCCTGATCTTGGAGAACTTGAGAACCTCCGGTACATGTATGAATCGCATAACCTGTAGCAAGCAATTACTGAAAGCATCATAGAATGGCAATTTCCTGAACATGTACTTGCCATGCATGTTTGCAGTGAGCTGTATGGCAACCGCCTGAACGGTTCGATTCCAGAAACACTGGGCAACCTGACTAATCTCATCAGCTTGGATCTCTGGGTCAACCTGCTTACCGGCCCAATACCATCTACGCTTGGTTCCATCAGCACGCTACGATATCTGTAATCAACCTTTTAACAAGATTTTCATATGCCCTTTCATAAGACAACCCTGAATTTTGACTACTATTTTCTAAATTGCACATTTTTGGATTAATGGTGTTCTACAGGAGGTTGTACCAGAACAATCTGACAGGGTCTATACCATCATCGTTTGGCAATCTGACTAGCCTTCGGGAATTGAAGCTTCAAGAGAATTCATTGAGCGGCTCTATTCCTGCCTCCCTTGGCAACGTCAAAACATTACAGTTCTTGTATGTCATTGCTCGTAAATTCGCATACCGTATTCTGAATGGCCAAGAAAGTTCATACTAGTGTTGTTTACTTGTTCTCTATAGTAAATTTAACTTTTGGTCTTCTTTGCACAGGAAACTAAACAGGAATATGCTGACTGGCACGGTTCCACTGGAAGTCCTCTCCCTTGTCCTTGTTGGGAACCTGACCGAGCTGTGAGTACCGAGTAATATAGCAATTTAATACATCATTAGCACTTCTACATGTATGGATACATTATATCACGAGATGATGATCCTTTTTTTTTCAAAAATTATCTGCATTTAGAAATATTGCTAGAAACAACCTGGATGGCACCGCGACATCGTCCGGACTGAGAGGTACTGACGTGATTGTAAATCTCAGTTTTGATAGGTTTAGCTTTTGGTTTTATTTTCACATGCATATACAGTATATATGTAGTGATGCTTACAAGAACTACAATTTGGCAATGTCACAGTGTCTGCGATTATCCAGGATATGCTGAAGACTGCATGATGGCTTGATGAGTCCTTGGATCAAGGCTTTGTTTTAATTTGCTTCATGCAAACGCGGGAAATAAATGAATAATTCCAATGGGATGCATTGGTCTAGACATCTTGCAGTAGAATATGTTTGTCGAGTTTTGCTCAATTTGTGAGGAAATAATGGATAATGCGAGTCGGACAATTCAATTCCTCTTAAAAAATGGCTTTTGTCCTGAATAAAAATAATCTCTTATATAGCATATATAAAGCAGAGTTTCCTCTGTGCGTTCTTGTTCCCTCCGGCCTCCCTCTATTATGAACTACTACCTTCATTCCAAATTATAAGTCATTCCAACTTTCTTGAAGAGTCAAAGCACTCTAAGTTTGACCAAAATTATAGAGAGAATTATAAAGATTTATGACATGAAATAGGTAAACTATAGAAATATAATCAATAAAGAATCTAATAATACTTATTTGGTATCATAAATGTTATTATTTTATTATATAAATTTGATCAAACTTGAGATGATTTAACTCTCCAATAAAGTTCGAATGCCTTATAATTTGGGACTGGGGGAGTATAAAATAACGTACAGCACCGATCGCTACTGCATGGTGACTTGATAAGTGTAGTGAAAAGAAGATTACTAAAGGCCTGACTAAAGGAATATACTAGGTTATACACCATTGAAATTATATAGTTTCGCTTTGGATATAATATATATCGAAGAAATTTCTAGAAAAGATCAATTCTTTCTTGGAAAAAAGGAATCGCTCCAGCAAACACTTTGGCCCCAAGACTTGGACACAAATGTCGCCGAAACACAGAGTTAACAGAGGTTGCCGAAACTGTACAAAACAGCTTGAGCAAGCACCGCGAACGGAAGAAAGAGGTGTGATCATGTGTGCTATGTGGTCCTTGTGGCGAAGCCGGAATGATCGCCGGCATGGCAATGCCGATTGACCCGAGTGCAGCAATGGAATGGGCACTTGAGACCTGCTGCCATCTATTAGGCGGCGACCAGCCTGCGAATGGAAGAATGACAGCGCCAAGCATGCAGTGGCAAATGCTCCCTAAAGATCAATGTTGATGGGGCATACTCCCAGGAACCAAGCACAGGTGCAACGGGCGCGGTTCTGCGTGACAGTAGCGGAAATCTCTTTGCGGCATCAGCTCGATGGTTGGATTCGTTGGGATCAGCACTCCTGGCAGAAGCTGAAGCGCTTCGGGGTGGCGTGCGGCTCGTACCAGGAGGCACCAGGGAGCGCATCATATTAGAGACGGATTCTCAGGAGCTGGCATCGCTGTGGAACAATAGAAGAATGCACCGGTTGGAGATAGCTGCAATCCTAGAAGATGTGGAGGAGATGGCGTCAAACTTTATCTCCTTCCAGGTTCTTCACACGAGACTATCAGCGAATTTTGCAGCTCACTTGTGCGCTCAGCACGCTTCTTCCTTTCTAGCAAATTTTGTATGGCTGCAGCCTCCCCTAGCTTCTTACAGAATTGCTTGCAATTCGATTGTAACAATGCTGTTTAATGAATGAAGCAAATGGTTCCAAAAAAAAAGCACCGCCCAAGCTCCCTCCAGGCACTTGCGCACTCATTTACACAATTACTGACGGTACAAACTCCCTAGTTTTAAGACTCCGACTTGTATCCACAGCCTCGTTTCTTACCGGATCGTCCCTAGCAGCCTATGAATTGGATCTATTTTACTTACGGGACGTCCGGCGCCAGCAGCGTCTTCGGATGCCCCATGCCTGCTGTCCGCCCCGTGTCCGACTTTCCCGTGCAGCACCCGTGCATGCTCCTTCCCTGTGCTGCCGCTGGCTTCCGATTTGACCGTGCCCGCTTGTGGGGGGAATCATCGCGCCCGCTGCCATCAGGAGCACCAGCGATAGGCGCGCACTCCTGCTGCCCACTGCTGCTGGCACGTGATGCTGCTACTGACCGGCCGCATCAGCTGGAATGAGGAGAGAGAGAAAGCCGAGCGATGCAGCTTGGTGCTCCATGCCTGCTACCACGTTTATGGATATAACTTTGTGCTCCGTGCCTGCTGTCGCGCTCGCTTGGCTTCCTACACGCACGTGGGGACCGCTGCACCTGAGGGGACCACCTCTACCTGTGCCCCCTAGCCATGCCTGCTGATGAAACACTTGCAACATAAAACATTTGCTGTAACGTACGTCAAAAATAGATAAAATATTTACATTATACGCTTGCAACATATGTGTATGGGTATTGCAACATATGCGACGTCCTGATAAAACACTTGCAACATATATTTGAAACAGCTAAAACATTTAAAGCATACACTTGCAACGTGTATAGCCAGTGCAACATATGCAACATCTAGATAAAACACTTGCAACAAACATTTAAAACAACTGAAATATTTGAAACATACACTTTCAACATACGTGTATAGTCATTGCAATATATGCAACAACAGATCTACTTTTGCAACCTCCAGATAAAACATATGCAACATATATCTGAAACGCATGAAACATAAGGTTGCAACATGTGCGCTCATATACTTGTTGCACCACAATGGAGGCTCGTTCACGCGGAGCTCGAGGTCGCCCACGGTTGACAGGCGGATGGATTGCGAGCGGATGTATCGCGGCACGGCGGGAGGCACGAGGCGCGAGTGAGGGTGCTTGAGGCGAGGCACGAGGCGCGCGACGCGAATCGCGAGGGTAGGCCCGTCCGTCCCATCCTTTGGCACGAGGCACGAGGCACGGGGCGCGCGACGCGAGGCGCAGGGTAGGCACGTCGCGAGGCGTGTATGTCACGTCCTTTGGCACGAGGCACGAGGCACGGGGCACACGACGCGAGGCACGGGGGCAGGCACGTCCATCGCATCCTGAAAGGACGGACATCCAGAGGATATCGTTATCGTTTTACTTAGTGTTGGATTGATACGATGTCATATTGTGTTGGATTATTTTTATTAGATTAGAGGATTATTACATCTGCATACACCTGGTTGTATTGAAAGGTTGCCTTCACACATGTATTGCTCACGTATATGTAAAATCAATCAGAAATGCTTTTTTAAGAAAAAACTCAACCTGAAATGTAAATAGAATTCAACGATCAAGCACATGGCCTTTTTAATAAATAAATATGGTCACCATCATGTACACAACAGTAATAATAAGCATAACATTATTATGGTCTAACGATATATTAAATCAATCATTAATAATATTATTGTATAAATCTAGATAATTTTGCTAAAGGGCTCGATAAGAACATCTCCAAGAATATCTTAGTTTTTCCTTAAAAAACATGATGTTTTCGGACTAAAAAATACGAGAGACCACCGATAATTCACTTGGGAGTCGCATCTCCGTAGCCGCCGCCTCCCTGCAGGTTCAACTGATCCTCTGCCTTCCCCTACCAGCGGCAGCCAGCCACGTGGCCTCGTGCCACGTGGCCTCGTCGAGCTCAGGACCCCTCACGGGTGAGCACAGGAATCGATCGACCGTGCACCATGGCTTCCCCTTCATTGATTCATGTGTACATACGTGCATGCTCCTCTTCCTCTATCTTTGCAGGAGTGTGCCTGTGTTCTTGAGTTGGTCTTTTGGTCTGAGTTTTGTTTGGAGTTGGAGTGCACAAATCATAGCCTCTCGAATCCGTTTCGAATTCATCTCCAATCCCTTTTGAATCTCTATCAAATTCTTAACTCATAAAAGGAAAAATCTTTTTTCCTTTTCTTCCTCAATTCAGCCCAGCCGGCCCACTTCCCCCTTCCCCCCTTCAACCGCGGCCTAGGTCGCCTCCACCCGCCAGGCCCAGCCGCGCCTACTGCCTCCCCTCCATTCTCTGCCGTAGGCCCAACTCACATCTGCCCCTTTGACGGCCCAGCTCGCCCTCCCCTCCACTCTCTCGCACCGGCTCGCTCGCCTCCCTTCAGCCCAGCTCGCGGACAGCACAAGCGCACAGCCCAGCAGCTCTGTCCCGCAGGCCCACGCTAGCTACCGTAGGCCCGAGTGGAGCCACACCCCCTGCGTCCGAACCCTAGGGACGCCGTGTCCGCCCCTAGCCGCCGCTGCTAGACCCCGCGCCCCTGCCTCGATGTCCGTACACGCGTGTCCCGGCCATCACATCCGACGACGCGGACGCCGAGATGGCCACTGGAACCCTAGCCCGGCCGCTATAAAAGCCATGGCCCCTCTCCCTTCTCCATTTCCCCATATGCCGTCGTCGCCACCTTGCTTCTCTCCTCCTTTCTCCAGCAGCCGCCGTTCCTGCTCCCCATGCTGAGGCCTCCCCGAGTCGCGTTGCATCGTCCCCGATGTCCGTGGTCGGCGCGTCCTTGATGCTCGCTGCTCTGAGCCGGTCCGCTCCGCCACGACGCGCCTCGTCCTCCTCTGTTCGCGTCTCGGCGGCAGCCATGCTACCGCCCGACGCTGTGCCGCGCCTCGTTACCATGACGTCGTCCTCCACGGTCGCGTCGAGCTGGAGACCCGCCACCGCAATCGCGAGCTCCTTCTTCAGCTCCGCGGCATCCACGTCTTCGCCGAGCCCGCCAAGGCCACCCCGACGCCGCACCCTCCTCTGCGACGCCATGCCACGGCCATGCTGATGCCAAGCCATCCCGCACCTCGGAGCGCCTTGCTAGCCCCTGCCTCCCAGCCATGCTCGACATCGAGTCTACCGCCGCTTGCCACGGCGCTATGGCCAGGAGCAGCGCCGACCGCGACCACAACCATGGCACCCTGCTCTGCCTCGCCCTCAAGCCGCTGCATGACGGCACCGTCCCCGACCCCAAGCCGGCGCCTTGAACCCCGACATCACCAGAATCGCGCCGTCTCAATCCCCAGCACCCACGCCGCGACTGCTTCCTCGACCCCGACGCACCCCTGCTCTAAGACCGTGACGCCGAGCCGTGGACACCGGGAGTCCCTACCACCCAACACGTTCTGCCTTCGTCCACGCCATCGCACCAGCCTCCTGCTGCTCTGCGTCACAATCGTGCCAAACCACCGACGCCGAGCCTCGTCGTGGCCCTGCCATCCCCGATGCCACCAGGCCACCCCATCTGGCACGTCACCAGCGACGCCACCATGCCTTCCTCTTCATTGAGCCACAAACCCATGGACGCGCCTCGCCTCCCGGAGCTGCGACCGTGCCACTGCAACACCGTGCTCCGCCTCTGTCCTCGTCGAGCAGCAATTGCGTCGCCCTCGCCTAGCCGTCGTGCCATCATAGCCCACCTCCATGGAGTCCAAGGCCACGCCTTTCCTATCCACCAAGCCAGGAACGCATCGCTGAAGCACTGCTCGCTAGGCTAGCAGCCCAAGCCATACTTCCACGACACCGACACGCGTCAACGCCATGCCTCGGTCCGTCACCACGCTGCACCGATCGCCGCTGCCGTCTTGCAGCTCCTCCTTGACGATCCTCGCCTTCCCGAACAGCCGGTGAGTCACCAACGCCAAAAACTCCCGCCTTCCCCCTTCTTGGCCATTGCTCCTATCTAAGGCCGGCCTTCGTGTCGCGTTCTACACCTTGCCGGAAGCCCGCGCCTTGCTTTTCCCTTGGCATGGCTGCCCCGTACCGCGCCACTGGAGCTCCGACGCCTCCCGAACGCCTACAGCCAAGTCCGGCCAACCGCAGCCAGCCAACAGCAGTTGTGGCCAGCCGTAGGTGGACAGCAGCAGGCCGCAGCGGGCCACAGTTGGCTGCAGCAAGCCACAACCGGCCAAAGCTTGCTGCAGCTGGCCGTAGCTCGCCTGGACACTCGCGGCAAGCCTCGCCTTCCCCGCCATCATCAAGGTCGACCCTTTTGAACTCCGTCGATGTCCACCGAGCTCCCGTTTTACCTTTCATTCATACTTGTCATCTATACTTGTTCATACACGATCTATCTATATCCATGCCTGTGCCGTGCCTTTGCGCCGGTCTATCTCTTGTGCTATGGATATGTGCTACTCCTCCGGTTGTTGTGTGTGTTGTTGTTTCGTTGTTGTGTTGTTGGTTTTTGCGTGGTGTTGTTTGTGTGTCTGTGGACCGAGCCTTCGAGCCGGTCGAGGGATCGTACCTTGTTTGAACGTTTCGTTCGTGGGTTCGTCCCGCCATGGCCGTGATGTTGAGCGTAACTCGACCCCTTGTTCTTAGTTGGCTTTGTAGTGCCGCAATCGTTGGCCCCTCCTACGGCTCTAGGACATGGCCACCATGGGCTCGATATCGGTGCATGTCCTACCCGCACACGATGAGCCCATCATGACCTAGTCTATAGGAGATGGACTAGGGGACGACCATCGTGGAACTTACAGAAGCCAACTCGTGTAGGTAAAGCTCATGGCCATGAGTTGCCTTGAAAGGATCAAGATGTCCAAGAGGGGGGGTGAATTGGGCTAATTCTAAATTTCTTCGCAATAACCAAGGTCTATGGTTAGCCCAATTAACCCCTTGTGCCTAGAGAAGTGTTTCTATTGATCTAACGCACAAAAGTTTAGCAACCTAGTTCCAATCCTACTCTAGCTTGGCAATTCTAGGAATGTAAATGATAAGAATTGAAATACTCAAAGTAAATGCTCAAAGTAAAGAGAAGAGGAAACGCGGCGATGTTTTGTCGAGGTATCGAAGAGTCGTCACTCCCCACTAGTCCTCGTTGGAGCACCCGCGCAAGGGTGTAGCTCCCCCTTGATCCGCGCAAGGATCAAGTGCTCTCTACGGGTTGATTCTTCGACACTCCGTCGCGGTGAATCACCCACAATCGCTCACAACTTGAGTTGGGTCATCCACAAGCTCTCCGGATGATCACCAAGCTCTTCAATCACCACCAAGCCATCTAGGTGATGGAGATCACCAAGAGTAACAAGCACGAACTCACTTGACCACGACAAGCCTAGGGAGAAGGGTGGACGTACACTTTGCTACTCTTGATCTCACTAATGAGGGCTCTCTTTGGGATTCTCAAATCTCAATCACCTCACTAGGACCTTGCTCTTCTTGGCACTCTCTAAGGTGTGTTTTAGCTGTTAAAATGAGCAAAAGTGACTCCACACACGAGTGGAGCTTCTATTTATAAGACAACATGAAAAACGAACCGTTATGTGCCTCTGCGGGGTGATCGGACGCTCCGGTCATGTTGACCGGACGCTCCGGTCAGTTCAACCCGCACACCAGTGTTTAAGTGTTGACCGGACGCTGGCAACGTCCGATCATCACTGACCGGACGCGTCCGGTCGCATTTTTCCCTCACTGTATGCTTACTGTACTCGACCGGACGCTGGATCCTCAGGGTCCGGTCAATATTGACCGGACGCGTCCGGTCGCAGATTCCCTTCTCTAGAACCTTATTGGAGTCGACCGGACTCGACCACTCAGCGTCCGGTCGCATCGAACGCAGTCTCTTGATCAAATGAACTGACCGGACCCTGCGGCCAGCGTCCGGTCACACCAGAGCCAGCGTCTGGTTAGTATTTGACCCTCCATTCACTTCCAACTCTCGATCATATGTGAATGAAGTTTGCTCCATAGGATCAAAGGGCTGTTGTGGAGCTACCTAGTGCTAGTTTCAACAAGTGTGCACCACACCTAACTCACTAGACTCATCTAGGTCAAGCTACCTATCCATACCCCCCTTAATAGTACGGCCAAAGGAAAAATAAAGTCCTAAACTACTCTAAGTGTCTCCAATCGACACTTAGAACTAGTCATCCTTAACCTTGTCGTCCATCCTTTGAAAACCGAAACGATTTCCATCGTAGGGGCATGACCACCTTGATTGCCTAATTGATCTCCATTACCATGACCTAACTTAATTGCCTATGCAAAACACACGTTAGTCATAGTAATCTTGTATTGTCATTAATCACCGAAACCCAACTAGGGGCCTAGATGTTTCAATCTCCCCCTTTTTGGTGATTGATGACAATACCACCTCGAGTATGTGAAAGAGTGAGGTTTTTGACATGCTTGGTTCATATAAGCTTTTGTCAATAAGAACAAAAATGTTAGGCAAGCTTATATGACCCAAGCCAACACGATGTACTCAAAGGATATGAAAAAAGCATGAGTACAAATAATAAAGCTCATTTGCATCGGAGTATAAACGCGAAAGCAAAAGCAAATGAGCATAACACAAGTGATATGACATATCAAAGAATACAAAGTAGAGAGCACACATGTCATATATCATAATCACGTAGATATCACTATCACATAGGTATAATAGTATGCATGAAAGTAAACACATGAATGCATAATAGTAATAGTGTATCACACAAATAAACTCCAAATGTATATAATAGACTAATAGTTAACTAGACTCCCCCTAAATGTCGCTCCCCCTGAGTCTACATACTCGAACCCTCTCTCCCTTTGGCGTCAAACACCAAAACCTAAGGGCTAGTCGGCGGGGCTGCAGCGGACGAGTCGGGCGCTGAAGTACGAGGAGCAAGCTAGAACTGGGCGGCATCATCATCTGACCCTAAGCTCTGTGCTGACTGACCCTCTATGGCTGGGAGCGTCGCTGAAGCGATCTGGGTCTGAGCTGGGGCAGGTGCTGCCTGTGATGCTGCTGGTATGTCTGTCATAGGATCTGAAGATGCGACAGAAGAAGGAAGCCTCTGAGTAGTCACGGTGACGGGAGATGCTGTAGACGGACCTGGGGCATGCATATGTGGTGGGGTAGGCATCCCTGTTAACTCGCTAAAAGATGCTCCAAGACTCCTGGTGACTGACGTGTCAGGCACAAATAGCAAGGATGACTGATCCGATGTGAAGCCTGTCTGAAGTGGTGTGAACTGCGGGGCTACCACTGGCGAGGATAACCACTGGGACACCTATACTAGGGGAGAAGCAAACTGAGCTGGAGGCTGTCCTTGACTCTGAAGCCCACTGGGCTGTACTGCTGGAGTCGTCGTAATGGTGGCAGGCTGAGCAAGCTAGGGTGACGGCTGTGACTGTGGAGCCCCAAGAGCTGTTACTACATGCTGCATAAATCCCATAAGCTGCTGCTGCATGAGTAACTGCTGCTGATGCATCTGCTGCTGCTGCTGCTGGAGGACCTGCTGCTGTCGCTGGAACTCGTCCTAACGAGCCTGAAACTGTGCAAAGTTGGCAGCAGTCTCCTGAGCCTGTCTAGCCTGATCCTGCTGCATCCGCTCAAGAATAGCAATCAAAGCGGGGTCCGTCTATGGTGCAGGTGGAGCTGAGCTGGAACTGCCGACCTCTGCATTGTGTCTACGTGGAGGCATCTGAGGAATAGGTAGGTAGTCGTCATCCGAACTGTCACTAGACTCGCTCCTCTCCTACTGAGCCTCAAGCTGCTCCTCCTCAGTAGCTGTTATGCCTCTGATAATCTCATCTTGCTGAGCTGCGGACTCTGGTACATCTGGACGACGGCGAGGCTGAGTGGGTGCCTGTGGTGTGCTATGCCTGATCCTCTATGCCATGTTATAAGCTGGAAACTCTGTGGTGGCACCTCTATACTATGCAACCATCTCTGGTGTCCTAACTTGCACAGCCTTGAGCATAAGGAATGTGATCCAATGTGCATATGGAAGCTGTCTACGACCCTTGAAGCCCTCAGCTATCGTGTCCTCCATCTCAGACAGAAGAAGATCCCAAATATCAAACACTGTCTGCTGCATCAGAGCATTGAGGAGCCAAAGCTGGAGGCGAGTCAAGCCCTCTCTGTATCCCAACCTGGGAAGTAGTGTCATCCTTATGATAGCCTCTAGCACTCTAGCTGTAGGAGTAAGGTCACTAGGGTTCCTCCTCGACCCCTCACCAAAGGGCTCCTTGAAGCAATGGCGCACAAGATCTGTAGGGGACACCAAACCTCCATGAGGACGCCTGGGAGGCTCTTGCTGTCCATAACATACCTCATGTAACTTGATAGGCTGCTCCTGTAGCCTTAGTATCTCCCTGGACCTCTGACTCATCATCCTGTAGTCTCTGCCTTTGAATGCAAAGTGAATAAATCTGTGATGTGGGTCAACGAAGAGCAAAGCATAAAACTGCCGAACCCAAGATGGTACATACAATCCTATCCAACCAATCAGATCTGTCAGCCCTAGCAAATATGATAAGTAGGGGCAGATATGCTCTCCGGCTGCTGGCCTCAATACTGCAGGCTCTCTGAGATCGGAAGACTGCCCCACTGTTTAGATATGCATTGTAGAAGTCTTCCTAGAGCGGTGTATAGAAACCCTCTGCTGCTCTCTCATCCCTCCTCGGAGGAAACCACACCTCAAACTCTACAAATCTCAGCTGCCGAACCTGCTTGGCCATGGTGGCCCTCAAGTCAAGATGGGTCACTGGAGACGGACCCTGTGGTCTAGGCGGTGGACGTGATCCCCTCCGCTGTGTCGGCGACCTCGGTGAGACTAGAACACGGGTACGACCCAGAGCGGCGTAGCTGGGGCTGTGGTGCCTGCTCTGTCTCCTCAGCCTGCTGGCCCTCCTGTGTCTCCTGAGCTGGCTGAGGCTCTACTGGTGGGGGCTGCTACTGTGACTCCCGCTGAGGCTGAGGCTCCTCAATAGCCAGACGTCGTCCTACCATCATGACAGTCCCAGGTGGACTACCATGAAGACGCTCAGCCTCCTCAACTGCTGCCCTCTGTGCTGGTGTAAGCTACTGATCTGCAATGACAACACCACTGCGAGCACCTCCTCTCTCGGCATGCTCTGCAGCCTCTGCAACTGCTGCTGCTCGAGCTGTCTCTACATCTGGGTACTTCCTCTTCTTGGATGCAATCTTCTTTGTCGCCTTGCCTTTTGGATCTGCAGGCAGGCGAGGCGGAGGCCTCCGATCATCATCTCCTAGACCACCCCCGACATTATTCGTGCGAGCCATCTGAAAAGATCAACTGCTGCTAACAAGAACAACTACTGCTTTCAAGAGTAACTGCCCTGACACTTTTGAGGCTTGGTCTCGATCCATACTCGTGAGCTTGGCTCCGAGTTGACTGTCAACTGCCACTGACACCTCAACGGCACCGACTCGCTACACGATTGAATATATGGATATACAAGTAAATACGATATATCTAATAGATGTGAAACCCTAGGAAGCAAGCAATGTAGGTACGAAATTAAAGCGATGGGCTTTCTACCTGACGAAACCGGCGATCCGAGAAGAGACGTCACGCGGGGAACCCACGAATTAGCACGACGAATTTAGGGTTAAGTGAAGCACTGGATCGACAGTAGAGATGCGGTTAGGGTTGCTGCGCTGAAGCTACGCAATGCGAGGAACCGGCAGTAGGGCCTTACCATCGCTAGATGGACGACGCTGTAGAGGAGGCACGGCGGCGCGGCGACTGTGTAGGTGAAGCGAGTGGCGCGTGGAGTTCCACGAGAGGCAGGGCATGGTGGTGTGCGAGAGCGGTGGCTGCGGCGGTGTGGTGACTGCTGGCGCGGAGGAGCTGCGGTGGTGGTGCTGAAGGCGGCTAGGGCTCGGGACTTGGCGGTGGTGGAATAGGTCAGCATAGGTACGGCTCGCGCGATTAAATAGGTCCCCCGATGCAACCGAGAAGGAAAGGAGAAAAGAGATTGAAAGCCGCACGAGATCTAATGACCGGACGCTCCGGTGGTAGCGACCGGATGCTACCATCCAGCGTCCGGTCGATTCTAGAGAGGTCCAATTCCTCTGGAATCATGACCGGACGCGTCCGGTGGTCCATGACCAGACGCAGCCAGAGTCCGGTTAGATGCCTTTAACGCCATGTAGATCGACCAGACGCTAGAATCCTTCCTGACCGGACGCTCAAACACAGAGTCCGGTCACTCCTTCAGCTTCTGTTCACCTCCTATGAACTGACCGGACGCTGGACATCTGAGTCCGGTGCAGCGTCTCGTCACTCTTTTCCAGCAAATCTTCAAAGATCCTTCGCGCTGCCTGTTCCCAATCAAGTCCCAACTTGAATAAGATCCAAATAAACACCAATTGGGACTGATGTGAGTGACCTCTCTCAAACCCTCAAGTTTTTCAAAGTATTTTGCCTTAGGATATAATTCTTTTTAAGAAAATAGGCAATAAGAGGGCAAATGGAACAAAACGACAAAGCAACAAACATGTATATGCAATACTTGTAAGTAAATCTAGTTGCTTGTCAAGTTTGATCCAAGGTTAAGCTTCTTCACACGCTTTTCGACGGTTATCTTAACCATGTTAGACAAGCCCTATATGCATTACAAAAATTAAACATGTTGTATATTACAATGAATGCAAGGAACAACACAAGCTCATCTTTTAGTGAAGTTACTAAAATCAAGTACATTGAACTCATTCCGCAATCTACAAAATGTAGCCTCATCTAGCGGTTTAGTGAAGATATCCGCTAATTGATCTTCGGTCCTTACACCTTCTAGTGATATATCATTTTTAGCAACATGATCTCTTAGAAAGTGATGGCGGATATCTATGTGCTTGGTGCGAGAGTGTTGAACCGGATTATTTGCAAGTTTTACCGCACTTTCATTGTCGCACAAAAGAGGTACTTTTTCTAGAACTACACCATAGTCTAGAAAAGTTTGTTTCATATAAAGTATTTGTGCACAACAAGCACCCGCGGCAATGTATTCCGCTTCGGCAGTGGACAAAGCCACACTATTTTGTTTCTTGGAGGACCAAGACACAAGTGATCTACCAAGCAAATGGCACCCTCCGGATGTGCTTTTTCTATCAACTTTGCATCCGGCGTAATCCGAATAGGAATAGCCAATTAATTCAAATATAGCTCCTTTGGGATACCAAAGGCCAATGCTTGGTGTGTGCTTAAGATACCTAAGAATTCTTTTTACGGCAATTAAATGTGTTTCCTTAGGATTAGCTTGAAATCTAGCACACATACATACACTAAACATGATGTCAGGCCTAGATGCGGTCAAATATAACAAGCTACCAATCATAGAACGGTAGAGAGTTTGATCAACCGTGTTACCTCCCTCATCTAGGTCGAGATGTCCATTGGTTGGTATTGGTGTCTTGATTGGCTTACATTCATCCATCTTGAATCTCTTGAGAAGATCTTTTGTATATTTCTCTTGAGAGATGAAGATCCCTTCTTTCATTTGCTTGATTTGAAAACCAAGAAAGAATGTAAGCTCACCAATCATGGACATCTCGAACTCCTTTGACATCAATTCACCAAATTTTTTGCAAGAGTCTTCATTTGATGATCCAAAGATGATATCATCAACATATACTTGACAAATCAAGATATGCCCATCAAGCTTCTTGGTAAATAGTGTGGTGTTGACCTTCTCAATGGTGAAGCCCTTCTCAATGAGGAAGTCCCGAAGGCGCTCATACCAAGCTCTTGGGGCTTGCTTAAGCCCATATAATGCCTTGGATAATCTATAAACATGATTAGGATATCTAGGGTCTTTAAACCCAGGAGGTTGATCAACATAGACTAGTTCATTAATAAAGCCATTTAAGAATGCACTTTTCACATCCATTTGATAAAGTTTCATTTCATGATGTGATGCATATGCAAGGAGGATACGAATGGCTTCTAGCCTTGCAACCGGTGCAAAGGTCTCTCCAAAATCCAAACCTTCAACTTGATTACGGGTCTTGCCTTGTTCCTCACAACAACACCTTGATCATCTTGCTTATTTCGGAACACCCACTTTGTTCCAATGACTCTTGCACCTTTAGGTCGCTCTTCAAGAGTCCACACTTGATTGCGGGTGAAGTTATTCAACTCATCATGTATGGCATTGATCCAATCCAGATCTTGAAGAGCTTTTTCTACCTTAGTAGGTTCAAAGCAAGAGACAAAAGAGTGATGAGCAATAAATGAAGCAAGTTTTTGTGAGCGTGTCATCACTCGCTTTGATGGACTCCCTATGATGAGATCTTGTGGATGATCTTGTAGTAGGAGTGTGTTTCTTCTATTGACCACTTGAGGTGGAGGTTGTGGAGCATCAACATCTTGTGCATGTGCCACCATTTGATCATGGGAGACATGAGTGTCTTCATTTTCTACCCTCTCATCTTTTTCACCATCTTGTGGCACATTTGATGAAGAGGGTGGATCAATTACTTGTACATCATCTTCATCATCTTTTGGCTTGATGCCTCCAACCAGAATGTTCTTCATAGCCTCCCTCAATGGTTCATCACCTACATCATCAAGATTCTCATGTGCTCCTTGGGAGCCGTTAGATTCATCAAATTCCACATCATATGTTTCTTCAACCAAGCCGGTGGCATGATTAAATACTCTATATGATTTGGACTTTGATGAGTAACCAACAAGAAAACCAATATCACAACGTCTTTGGAACTTCCCTAGGTGTTGCCGCTTCTTGTAGATGTAGCATTTGCAACCAAACACCCTAAAGAAGGAGACGTCCGGCTTCTTCCCATTGAGCAACTCATAAGGTGTCTTGCCAAGGAACTTTTAAAGAAATAGGTGGTTTGATGCATAGCATGCGGTGTTGATTGCTTCTGCCCATAGAGCTTCGGGGGTGTTGTACTCATCAAGCATGGTTCTTGCTAGAGTGATCAATGTTCGGTTTTTTCTCTCAACTACACCATTTTGTTGAGGAGTATAGGTTGCGGAGACCTCATGTTTGATTCCAACTTCATCACAATATGCCTCTATGTTTGTGTTGTCAAACTCTTTCCCATTGTCACTTTTTATCTTCTTGAGCTTCACTTCAAATTCATTTTGTGCTCTCTTGGCAAACTTTTTGAAGCAAGATGCAACTTTGGATTTGTCATGAAAGAAGAACACCCATGTATACCTTGAATAATCATCAACTATCACAAGACAATAAAGATTTCCTCTCAAACTCTTGTATGTTGTTGGTCCAAACAAATCCATGTGTAGGAGTTCTAGCACTCTTGTGGTTGACATGAAAGCTTTTGTTGGATGAGTATTTGCAACTTGCTTGCGGGCTTGACATGCACTACAAAGCTTGTCCTTCTCAAACTTCACATCCTTCAACCCTCTCATCAAATCATTCTTCATTAGCTTCTTGAGTGAACTTATACCAACATGAGCAAGTCTTCTATGCCATAGCCACCCAAGTGTTGTTTTGGTGAATATGCATGTCTTCAAGTTTGTATCTTCGGAGGTGAAGTCCACTAGATATAAGTTGTATCTAAATCCTTTGAATATCACTTGATCATCATCCTTCTTGATACAACAACTTCCTTCTCGGTAAACAAGCATTGGAAGCCAAGATCACACAATTGCCCAACGAATAGCAAGTTGAAACTCAATGAAGCAACATATAGCACATTGCAGATTGAATAATCATTTGATATAGCCACTTTGTCCAATCCTTTAACTTTGCCCTTTGAGTTATCTCCAAATGTGATTCTTTCTTGTCCATCTACTTCTTCATCTAGTGAGGTGAACATACGAGGGTCACCGGTCATATGTTGTGTGCAACCACTATCAATCACCCAATGACTTCCATCGGTCTTGTAGTTTACCTACACACAAGAGATCAAGCTTTAGGAACCCAAACTTGTTGAGGGCCCTTCACCTTCTCAACAAGTGACTTTGCAACCTAAATTTTCTTAGTCCTATTCTTATTTGGAGGTCCTAAGAACATCACTTTTATCTTTCCACTAGTATCCTTTCTAAGCATGTAGTGAGCATTGAAGGCAAAGGGTCTAGCATGCTTGGGCAATGGTTGTGGTGGTGGAGTTTGGCACTCATGAGAAAAGTGGCCTTCTTGTCCACACTCAAAACATCTCTTTGGCTTTGGCTTTGATTGTTGTTGTTGAACTTGAGCCTTCTTATTCTCTACATGTGCCACATATCCAATGCCACTTCTATCCATCTTCATGACGGTGTTCATAAGTAGTTCACTTTGAAGATATTTGCCTCTTGTGAACTTGCTCAATCCAACCTTGAGATGCTCTTTCTCCAACTTAAGCTTCTTGTTTTCTTCCTTAAGAGCATCATTGTTCTTCTCTTCCTTGAGCTTCTTGTTTTTCTCTTTGAGCTTCTCATTCTCAAGGATCAAGTCACCATCATGATCAAGGGTTTCTAGCACAATGGTGTTGTGACTTTTGATTTCTTCAATATCTTTCTTGAGCTTTGCATTGTCATTCTTTAGCTTGACAAACTCATCATAATCATCGGCCTCAACCACTTGCTTGCCCTTGCTACTAGAACCTTGCTCAATGCTCTCAATGATCAAGTCATCACATGATGTAGCTATATCAATCTTAACAACATGGTTAGTAGTATCATGTGGCTCATTTGATAGAAATTCTTGAGCAATAACAAGATTATCATGATTAATCTTAAGAGTGGTATATTTTTCCTTTAGCTTGTTGTGGCTAGTGATGAGCTCTTTGTGCACTCACTTAAGTTTATCATGTTTATCTCTAAGCTCTTTCTTAGAAGATTTGAGCTCCTTGAGTTTGGATGACATAGTTTTATTTGCTTCTCTAAGCTCAACACTAGATTTTTCGGCTATGTCACATCTAGCTAAGAGAGAATCATTCTTAATCTCAAGCTTTTTATTTTTATCTCTAGTCTTTATAATGATCTTAGTGTATTTCTTTAGCAACTTAGCAAGATCATCATAAGTAGGTGATTCATATTCATCATCATCGCTATCACTATCACTATCATCCTTATGAGCATGATCATCACCACTACTATCATCATCATGTGATACCTTTCGTTCACCTTTGGCCATAAGGCATAGGTGTGTAGAGGATGATGGCGGTGATGGCGGTGAAGATGATGAGGAATCAATAACAATGGCGGACACCTTCTCGTCGTCACTATCATCATCGGATGATCCACTAGATGAATCAATGTCCGTGAGCCAATCACCGACGATGTAAGCCTTTCCACTCTTCTTCTTCTTGTGGAAGTCCCTCTTCTTGCCATCTCTTTTCTTGTATGGCTTGTTCTTTTTCTTCTCATCTTCATCTTCATTGCTTGAGTCATCTTTCTTGCCCTTGTTCTTGTTCTTGAACTTGTCTTTCTTGGGCTTTGTGCATTGGTGAGCTAGATGACCAAGTTCGCCACAATTATAGCAATCCATCTCGGAGATTGGCTTTCTTCTTGAGCTTATGAAGAACTTCTTCTTCTTGCCATCAAACTTGATGCCACTCTTGTTTAGCTTCTTTAGCATTTTGGTGGTTTTCTTTACCATGAGAGCAAGGCTTTCATCATCAACTTCTTCATCACTTGAGCTCTCATACTCAAGCCTTGCTTTGCCCTTCTCTTGGCTAGCTTTGAATGCTAAGTCTTTATCTTTCTTCTTTGTAGAGGATGAGCCATCTTGAGGTGTGATGTGCATGTACATCTTATGAGCATTGATCTTCCCTAAGATTTGTGTTGGTGTAGCGGTGGAAAGATCACCTTTATGTAGCACGGTCACAATATGCCCATATTTGTCAATGGGAAGGACACTCAAGATCTTTCTCACAACGTAGGATGGTGACATTTGAGTAAGTCTAAGCCCATTGACTTCCTCTACAAGAACATTCGAACGTGAATATATTTCATTAGCACATTCTTTAGGAAGCATTTCAAAAGAGTTGAGCTTTTTCATGACAAGATGATAGCGTTCTTCACGCTCACTCTTTGTTCTCTCATGGAGCGCACAAACGTCCGACCATAGTGCATGGGCGTCTTTGTGGTTCCTTACGCGGTTGAACACATCTTTGCAAAGGCCTCTAAAGATGGTGTTGCGAGCCTTTGCATTCTATTTTTCATAGTTCACTTCATCGCCTTGAAGTTGTGCGGGATTCCTAGGTCTTGGGAACCCATGTGAGGCGGCTCTAAGTATTCCAACGTCTAGAGCTTCTAGGTACGTCTCCATGCGAATTTTCCAATATGGAAAATCATCTCCCTCGAAGATACGAGGAGGTCCATCCCCGTGAGACATCTTGCTCTAAGCGGTTAAGCTTAAAAACGTGAGCACGAGGCTCTGATACCAATTGAAAGGATCAAGATGCCCAAGAGGGGGAGGGTGTGAATTGGGCTAATTCTAAATTTCTTCGCAATAACCAAGTCCTATGGTTAGCCCAATTAACCCCTTGTGCCTAGAGAGGTGTTTCTATTGATCTAACGCACAAAAGTTTAGCAACCTAGTTCCAATCCTACTCTAGCATGGCAATTCTAGGAATGTAAATGACAAGAATTGAAATGCTCAAAGTAAAGAGAGGAGAGGAAACGCGGCGATGTTTTGCCGAGGTATCGGAGAGTCGCCACTCCCCACTAGTCCTCGTTGGAGCACCTGCGCAAGGGTGTAGCTCCCCCTTGATCCACGCAAGGATCAAGTGCTCTCTACGGGTTGATTCTTCGACACTCCGTCGCGGTGAATCACCCACAACCGCTCACAACTTGAGTTGGGTCATCCACAAGCTCTCCGGATGATCACCAAGCTCTCCAATCACCACCAAGCCATCTAGGTGATGGCGATCACCAAGAGTAACAAGCACGAACTCTCACTTGACCGCGACAAGCCTAGGGAGAAGGGTGGATGCACACTTTGCTACTGTTGATCTCACTAATGAGGGCTCTCTTTGGGATTCTCAAATCTCAATCACCTCACTAGGACCTTGCTCTTCTTGGCACTCTCTAAGGTGTGTTTCTGCTGTTAAAATGAGCAAAAGTGACTCCACACATGAGTGGAGCTTCTATTTATAAGACAGCCTGAAAAATGAACCGTTATGTGCCTCTACGGGGTGACCGGATGCTCCGGTCATATTGACCGGACGCTCCGGTCAGTTCAACCCGCACACCAGTGTTTAAGTGTTGATCGGACGCTGGCAGCGTCCGATCAGCACTGACCGGACGCATCCGGTCGCATTTTTCCCTCACTGGATGCTTACCGTACTCGACCGGACACTGGATCCTCAGGGTCTAGTCAATATTGACCGGACGCGTTCGGTCGCAGATTCCCTTCTCTGGAACCTTACTGGAGTCGACCGGACGCTGGTCTTCAGCGTCCGGTCACTCGACCACTCAGCGTCCGGTCGCACCGAACGCAGACTCTTGATCAAATGAACTGACCGGACCCTGCAGCCAGCGTCTGGTCGCACCGAAGCCAGCGTCCGGTCAGTATTTGACCCTCCATTCACTTCCAACTCTCGATCATATGTGAATGAAGTTTGCTCCATAGGATCATAGGGATATTGTGGAGCTACCTAGTGCTAGTTTCAACAAGTGTGCACCACACCTAACTCACTAGACTCATCTAGGTCAAGCTACCCGTCCATACCCCCCTTAATAGTATGGCCAAAGGAAAAACAAAGTCCTAAACTACTCTAAGTGTCTCTAAAACTCCAATCGACACTTAGAACTAGTCATCCTTAACCTTGTCGTCCATCCTTTAAAAACCGAAACAATTTTCATCGTAGGGGCATGACCACCTTGATTGCCCAATTGATCTCCATTACCATGACCTAACTTATTTGCCTCTGCAAAACACACGTTAGTTATAGTAATCTTGTATTGTCATTAATCACCAAAACCCAACTAGGGGCCTAGATGCTTTCATGCCTCACCATGACCATCGGGCTCTACCTCTTTTGCTCCTTTGCTCTTTTGTTCTTCCTAACCATCTCATATGCTTGTGCCACATTGACCGTAGCATTTCTTCGGTTCACCCAGTGACAACCGCACCACTATGAACCCTAGGAATAGCAAAGTGCCAATCTAGTTGCACATAGGTCATGGTACCCTACGAGTTGGTGTGGATAAAGATACCATGGGATTTGCCTCTTTTCTTTCAACCCTTGCCCATTCCCATGGCGTGTTGGTCGAGAGAATGCGGAGACAGTTCTTCTATCCTCTCTTCTCCCCTCTATCGATCCCCGTCGATCTAGTAAGATGTGGATTGATCTTCTTGTCCCTATTTCTTTGGTCCATGTCTTTTGCTATGACATGTGGATCGAAGCGCTGTGGAACCAAAGTCCATTTTCACCTGTTTGTGTCTGTTTGGTGTTCTTTGTTGCTCTCTTGATTCCATTCCTTCGATTCCTGTCGACAGCTATGGCGAGTGGATCAAGGGAAGGTGAATGCTTTTTCCCTTCTTTTGGCTCTTTTGTGCTCAAGCCCCTTGTATGCTTGTACCTATTTTAGTCCTTAGCACTCTCTAGGTTCTAGCGGTGACAACCGCACCACTAAGACCCTAGGGGTGTGTTAGTGCCATTTAGTGCACGTAGGTTAAGGTACCCTATGAGTGGACTCGGGTGTTCGTGTTTTCTTGTGTGTCGCTTCCTTCCGATGCTCCATCTTTTGCCATGGCGTGTGGATTGGAAGAAGCAGACCACTGCTCCTCTCTTTTCTCTTCTTGTTTCACCCTTTCTTTGATTCCCATCAATTACAATGGCGTATGGATTGAGAAAGAGACCAGAACTACTCCCTTTCCCTTTAGCTCGCTTTGTTTGATCCCGTCTTTAGCCATGACAATCGGATCAAAGACCGAACTATCATTTCTAGTTGGCTAAGCTTAGGTCTATGTTGTATTCTCGGAACCACGAGAGTCGACCCGATCGACCATTATAGTACCATCTATACCGAGGATGTGACATGAACGTGCCTAGCCGACCTTCTCCCTCGCCCCTTTTAAGCCCGAGGAAAACAGACTCGCTTCGTGAGGGCTAACCTTGTTTTTCCGTGGTGCTTGCTTAAGTTGGGCTAGGGTCTAGGCCGTTATTCGTGAAGCCATACAGGTCGACACGATTGACCCAAGAAGTATTGGTTAGGCTGTGACTCGAACTTGTGCTTAGCAAACACCACTCCTGTCTCTTTCAAGCCCAAGGATCGAACATCCTCCGCGAGGGCTAAGTCCTTTTTCCTTCAGTGTTCTTTTGGTGTTATTCGATCTTTCGTTTCTTGCTGCCTGTTTGGGAGTTGTGGATTTTGGTTAGGGATTGATTGTTTTTTGTCTTGTTGGCCGCTGCATCGTAGTAGTTACATAGAGGGTAACGTTGATCGGACCGGAACCTGTTGGAGGAAGGACACGTGAACGGTAGCAGGACTTGGAGGAGAACAGCTATGATTACACTGAGATCTCGGAGATAATCAATCAATAGGTGCCACGTCCCACCCAACCTCGTAGAATCCTATTAGATATGCAATAATGTAGTTGCTAGTGCTTTAATTTCCTACAATTGATCTGTGATAGGTTGCATGGTAGAATTGCTTGTAAGCCATTACCTTGTCGCAACCTATACCCTTACGCACATGCTGTTAGGCTAGACGCTCGCTTACTTACTTGCTACTGCTTCTACTACGCATTATATCTATGATGTGATGCTTGGTGGAGGATTGTTTGTGAGTGGTTAGGCACTTGGTGCCGATAATGTTGTAACAACCGAGGAGATCTTGGCGTGCGTCTTGGATATGTGGTGAGGGTTGAGTAGATCGGGCAGGATCATACGACTAGTCATTGGATGAGTCTTGCCAGGGGGTGCGACCTAGGCATCCCCTACGAGAGGTACCTATGGCTGGTGCATGTGAGATGAGTAGATCCCAGGGTGGAGTGTCTTTGAGGGATGAAGCCCCAGGATGGAGGTGTCATCGAGGCATGGGGTGTTGGTTATCCCCTTGTGAAGATATCCTGTTCGGTCCCCCTAAGGACTGGTATGTCGAGAGAACCGGATCATAGGACCCTACATGCACACCACTCATTCCTGAATGAGCGGGGGACGAATGCTGACCAGCTAGGACGGTGCCACTACTGCTAGGCTGGAAGGGGATAGTGTAGGGAGGTACGAGCATATGGCCTAGACCCTCCTAAGACAGCGTAGTGACCTCTGGGTTCTGGTACTACGTCTCACAGTCTCAGCGTTTCGGTGGACTCCGGGGTGGCCCAGGGCTGAGTGATAGGGTGGCATTGCACCATTTGGAAGGTAGCCCAGTATCAGCCTAGGCGGGGCACCGCCAATGATGGTGATCTTGTGGTTCTAGGTGTACAAGCTTTGCAGAGTTGATCGATCTATACGTATAGTCGTGTCCACGGATATGGACATTTCTATGACCTACGTCTCCCTTGATTAGTGAGAGGTGTCCTTTCTTCTTCTGCCCCCCTGGGTTTGGTGTTGGATTCTGGCTTTGGCCGTTGAGGCAAGGCATGAGAGGGAGTCGTTCTTGCCGCCTAGAGAGTGAGAGTGTGGTGAGATGTGTGTGATGGGATGGGTGAACATGTGGATGAGATGTGTTAAAACTTGACGAATTATTATAAAATATTAATGAACTTGTATAGGAAACATACAACCATATATATGCCTTTTGCCCTACCCTTGCATTTCATTTACAACAAAGCAAACGCAAAGCATATGGTGGTTGCCAGTGGCCAGTACAAATTGTACTAAAAGATATTTGGCAGGTTTTGGATGTCATCGACGACAACAATGGAGGTTAGAAGGATTAGATGGTCTTGTTTCCGCGCTCAAGTTTGGTTGAGGAGATGAAGTCTACACCCACTGACATTCTACGCTGACTCTGATGATTGCCCGTGAAGGAGGAGCCTTAAACCGCCGACGTGCTACGTCAACTCTGATGAAGATCTATGTGCGTTTTTTGCTAGAATAATGATGTACTTAGGTGTGTTACTGAGTATTGTAGTGTCTTGTAATCATGTAATTCCGCGATGTATAAACTATGGTATCAACTGAATAATGATAATGTGATAGTTTGGTTTTCTTGGACTACCGCATTATGATGTAATCTGTGGATTTCCCTTCGAGAAAATCGTGGATCGTTTCAATTTGTATGGGGACCCTCCTTTTTTCTCTCTAATACAATGAAACGCAGCTCTCCAGCGTTTTTTTAAAAGATGCCACCTCCAACAATAAGTCCGTCGATACTTAGGCTAGCGCCTCAGTTAAATGTGCCTCTAGTGGTGACTTAGGCCAACCCCATTAGGAGTTTCATTTATATTCAATAGGCTGTTACATGATTTTTGATGATGTAAGGCAAATGGTGTAATTTTAGTTTTGAATTTAGTTGTTTGATAATTTTGATTTGAGTGGACTATCTATTACAATTTTTCCTTCCAAATCTGTTAGGAGGTCAAAATATTATTTTGTGTATCTTTTATTTAAATTTTTAATTGCTAATTATGTTTCATATGGAATCTACATTTAGTTATATGTCTTTCCCATTGATACGGCAATAAGTTTGCTATATCTACTAAATTTATTATTCCAGATTTACTATTTACAAGGCTTGTCACTGAAAAATGCCAGTTACTTTTCTATACCTTTATTTTTGTGTTTTCACGTAGTGATTAGGGTCATTATTGAACAAATATTACATTAGATTTATGATTTTAATTTTATTTTGATAAGCGATCCATCCATAGGTGATGGGTGAATATTTTAATCAACCATGTAGTTTCCTTTTCTTTTATTGAAACAACTAAAAACTAATGACCAAGGAGAGATAAATTATCACAAGTTATTTGTAATTCAGGCAAAAATAAAACAGTATGTGGGATTTTTGTGCATCTATGAGAGAAATCTCTTTATTTTCATATGATTATATAAATTGGAAGGAAAATAATTTTTGTTGGGGTATAAAATACAAAGCAAGAGGTCTACATAATGGTCATATCTATATTCCAATTGAATAGAAAAGAAAAGAATGTTTCATACAGATGTGGAAATTTATTTGTGTGATGAAAAAAATCCTAATAATCATTCGATTAGACATATTGTAGGAGTAACAACTCCTTGTCCGTTGGATATATATGTTTTTTTACAATGAATACAGTTAGAAATAGATAGAACATGAACAACTTGTTATACTAGTTGAATTCCCTGCGCGTTGCTGCGGATTTTTTTTGTTAAGAGTTTAGATGACCATTTGATGAACTTATGGCCGCACAAATAGAGAATCAGCCGTGTGATGCTTCAGTAATGCAACATCCCCTGGTTGACTTGGGGGCAGGGGTGGTTGCCCTGTTGCTGTTCCATCCTGCATAAACTGATGAGCAAGGCTGATATGAACGTACCGATGGCCATGTCGAAGCCGTGTGCTTTGAGCTCACGGTAGTCCGGGGCCTCCGTGCATAAACACGCGCTGTTCGTTTGGCTTATAAATCGTACTTTTTCAATCAACGAACAATATTTTTCTCTCACAACAAATTAGCCAACAGTACTTTCAGCCATAACTTATTAGCCAAGCGAACAGAGCATAATGATGTGCCATCTTGATAACGAAGGACACGAACTGATGCGGCCTGCATCTGGCTAGAACATATCTGTACTGCAAGTGTGAGAGGTAGGAGGTGAATCAACGGAGGAATCCATAGGTCCAACCATGGATTAAATAGATACTGGGGGTATGGAACTGCTCATCTGTCCAGAAGATTACAAACGCACGATTAGTGGGACGTGGGCGGAAAGATAATAATGAGAGAATATTTAAATTAACTAACTTGCATGCATATGTTTATGGAAGGAATCAATTGTTTGGTCGTGATCCCTTAGGGCAGTCCCAATGAAAAAAACTAGTAGTTTCTATAACATAGGATACCGCACCAAAAAAGTTTTGCTTTTCAACCCATGATTTTTATGAGTAATAATTATTTTCTCTTTCTCTCTCCCAACTCTATTTTCTTCCTCTAATGGGAGTGCGACACGAGCTCCCTAGAAACTGGTGGTTTCTCCCCAATGGCGATTTCATGGTTTCTTGGTGCATTAGGTCAAGAGTAGACCTGATTTCTTCGTGAGGAAACCATTTCTATAAATTTTGCTCTCTTTCTTCATTAATTACGTTATCATGTCAGCGTTTTGCCTACGTAGCAAGTCATTTAATGAGGATAGAAACCATCATCAAGACACTATTGTGACTGCCCTTAGTGATGGGGATTAATACACTTGGTGGGACATTGGCGATGGGCTGAGCGCATGGGAGAACAATGGAGAGAGAGTAAATGTGGCATTAAGGATTGGAGGAAATACAATAGATGGGCCATCATGCTGTTAAATGGTGATGATGTGGCACACTGTGGAGCGAGCTTTAGAGAAAGTAAATGGCTAGAGGGTCGTGATCCCATAGTGATGTGGATTAATACACTTGGTGGGACGTGGGCGATGGAGAACAATGGAGAGAGTAAATGTGGCATTAAGGATTGGAGGAAATACAACAGATGGACCATCATGCTGTTAAATGATGATGATGTGGCACGCTGTGGTGCGAGCTTTAGAGAAAGTAAATGGCTAGTGGGTATGAACTATATAGTTAGATTAGATTAGATTATATTAGATTATATATGTATTTTTTGGTTCAATTTAGGTTTTTTTGATTCATTCCATCATAATTTTCGAAGTTTGGAGAAACACTATTACTATTCGTCTATTTTGAAGCGTACCACTACAATTCTTCGTTTTCCACAAAAATGTCATAGAATACGTATGGAGATGACTTGGGTCCAGCTGCAGACGTATAAGACGATGTATATTTTATTACAGCCCCTTTCCCTATCACTGACGCATAGGCCCCACATGTCATCATCTTCTTCCACCTCTTCTCATCTTCCTTTACTTAGTAGCATCCGCCGCCGTCGATGGCGAGCAGCCGCCGCGGTGGCCACGCAGGCCAGCAGCAGCACGTCGACTGGGCCGCGAGTTCCGTGCTCCATCGGGGCCACGAGCTCCATGCCGGCTGGGAGCTCCGCGCGCTGCCCGGGCCACGAGCTCCGCTCGCCGCCGAGGATGCGAACTCGGCATGCCGCCCGGGCCACGAGCTCCGCGCTGCCCGCATGCTCCGCCGGCCATGTGCACCCCACTGCTCGCTGCTCGCCCACATGCTGCTGCTAGTCGGCTACATGCTGCTGCTGCTCCTCGCCCACGTGCTGCTGTTGCTGCTCCCATCGACGGCGGCAGATGCTGCTAGGCAAGAGAAGATGAAAAGAGAAGGAGATGACATGTGGGGCCCGCGCATGAATGATAGGGGAGAGGGAGAGGGGTTGCAATGAAATATATGTCGTTGTATATGCTTGCAGCTGTAACACCCCGCCCCAGGGCTTAATAGGATTAATAGGATACTCGTATCAACAAGTTGCAACTTCTTTTCTGGAAGCCCATCTCTTAAGAACTGGTTAAGCGTGCTTGGCTGGAGCGATGGGTGACCGACCGAGAAGTTTTTCCCGGGGGCGCATGAGTGAGGACAAAGACTGGTGTTGGTATGTGAGGGCAGTCTATGTCCTAAGAAAGCTATTAGATGTAAGCGGACCTGGCCTCGAGGAGGCGGGACATTACAGCAGCTAGGTCCAAGTCATCTATATATGTATTCTGTGGCATTCTCGTGGCACACGAAGAATTGTAACGGTGCACTTCAAAATAGACAAATAATAACGGCGTTTCTAAAAAAATATAATGGTATGAATAAACAAACCTTTAATTTAAGCCATTTGATCATCATAAAATCTAACGGTGTAGATTCTTTTCTTTTTTTTGGATTAATCTAGTATATTCTTTGGTTTGATTTGGGCCGTTGGATCATCATAATATCCAACAGTGGATACTCTTTTCTTTTTCACGATTAATCTCGTAATTTCTAGACCTCCGCGGCGAATGTGAAGGTTTCTTCTAACATTGTTATATTAATATAGTAGCTATTTAAATTGGAAGGAAAATAATATTTGTTGGGCCATAAAAAGGAAGAGTTGTACGTAATGCTCATATCTACATTCCTAGTGAACAGAAAAATAAAAAAGTAGCATACGCATGTGGAAATTTATTTGCACGACAAAAAACTCCCCTAATAATCATCTGATTAGACATTGTAGGAAAAGGACTCCTTTGTCGATTGAATATGTTCTTTCTTACAATGGATAAAGTTTAGAAATTGAGAGAATGTGAACAAATTATTATATTAGATATGTATTTTTTGGTTTATTCTAAGTCATTAGATAATCATAAAATCCAACGGTGTAGATTTGTTCTGTTTTCATAATCTAGTGTATTCTTTTCTTTTTTGGATTAATTTAGTGTATTCTTTGGTTTATTTTTTTCCTGATTAATCTCGTAATTTCTAGGTCCTCTCAGTGAATATAGGCTATTTTTACACTGTTGTATTGATATAATGGATAGATGCTAGTTTTAGTTAATGTCTACACCTCTCACGGAGCTCGGATCTACAGGTAGTATTTTCAGTGTTCTTGTCATCTTTTAGTGCTACACAGAATCAATTTTGCCTTTAAGAAATCGACATTCAACCTACGAAAATTGTTTTGTATTACGTCCACATTTATGATTCTAGAAAAATTCTAGTTTTCTATGGCAATTTAGCTATAGCTGTCACCCCATCACGAGAAAAGCCGAAGACCATTACAAGATGAAGTTTTACCTGGTCAGGACAATACAAAATCTAGTCCACGACTTTGCGCACCGTTCGTCAGTCAGAAGAGTACAATATCCGGTCAACGATGGAGGCACGGCAAGTTTGATCGGACTAGCTAGAGCAAGGAAGATTCAAAACCAATCCCTTTATTTATTCTGGCAACTGTCTATGCAAAGCCACCCTCAACATTTCTGTGTGCCAAGAAGTTCTCAGGTTCAAACTGAGCAATGGCATCTCAGTTTGCAGCGTCAACAGCAGTCCTCAGCTGCCTTCTTGCTCTTGCAACACTTGCAAGCTGCAACACTGAAGGTAAACTGCATATATATCACATTGCAGGCATCGTTACCGAGTTGAGTCTTTTTCTGAAACATGCATGTTGTTTTGGCTCCAAGGTGACATACTGTACGAGCAAAGGCAGACATGGAAGGACCCAAACGATGTGCTGGTGAGCTGGGACCCGACTCTTGTCAATCCATGCACCTGGCTCCATATCACTTGCAACAACGACAACTCTGTCATCCGTGTGTATGTTTCTCTCTCCTTTTTTTAAGATAACGAAACAAAGGTCCCAGCCTCTACCATCCCAAGATAGTGTGTCGTGCATGTAGTTATGAAATCTGGACAACAGTGTATTCATCCAGCGTGTCTGACGGTGTAAGTTTGTCTGCGAACCCTGTCTAGATTGAAGCTCAAGTAGCTGTGTATTGCTTTTTGCAGGGATTTGGCGAACGCAGGCCTATCAGGCTATCTGGTTCCAGATCTGGGAGGACTGAAGAACCTCAAGTACCTGTAAGAACTGCATAACTCGTTGGAACCACTGCAAGCATCATGGATTGCACTCAAGAACGCCGATTTTTCTCTGACTGTTTTCTGAACTGTTAAATGTGCCGATCTCCTTCAGGAGGTTGTATGGGAACAACCTGACAGGGCCTATACCTGAATCTTTGGGCAATCTGACGAGTCTTGAGGGGCTGGAGCTTCAGAAGAATGCGCTGAGCGGTGCAATTCCATCCTCTCTCGGGAACATCAAAACATTGCAGTTCCTGTATGTCATAGTCCTTAATTAAATTCAGAGATGATTTTCTGAATGGTCAGAAAAATACATAGTGGGTGTTGGTTTAACTGTTCTCATGGGTAGTTTTGACTCTTGACTATTCTATCTGCACACAGGAAGCTGAACGCAAATATGCTGACAGGCACGGTTCCATTGGAAGTCCTCTCCCTTGTCATTGCTGGGAATCTGACTGAGCTGTGAGTAATGTGTTAATTTCAGTAAATCATTGTCGCTTCTACATGGCTACATTATATTACAAGATGATGTTTTTTTTCCTCAACTGACAAAAGAAAAAAATGTATTCATTCAGAAATATTGCAAACAACGACTTGGCCGGCACAGTCAGATCATCTGGTTTGAGAGGTATTAATATGCATGTAACTGCAGCTTTAATTGGTTTACTTTTTATTTTCTTTGGTATATGAATATATAATATAAAGTGAGGCTTACACGAATTACATACTGGCATTATCGCAGTGACTGCAATCATCCAGGACAAGCTGAAGACTACATGATGATGAGTCCCTGGATCATGACATTGGCTTTCTTCATGCGTATTTGGGCAATAAATAAACAAATAAATCCAATGACATGGATTGATCTAGACACTTTGTAGTATGATATGGCTGCTGAATAAATTCTATTCTTCTCGGATTTTCCCGTTTAGTACCATTAGTTAGTGAGAATATGGGGCGTCTCTAGTCCACGAGAAAAAAGCTCTTAGCAATTTTCCTTTTTTATGTAAGTTGTTACTTTAGATAAATTTATATAAATTATTGAAACATCATGACGTATGACATATCTATATTAATGGTATCATCATAAGCACTCTTTTTCTAAACAAAAATGCTACTATACATATAATCTTTGATGGAGGAAATTCAACATCTTGAACAGTGCAAGGGTTTAGTGCGGATCATTTTTAAAATTCCTTTTTGTTCTTTTTATCAATAAAATATTTACAGTGAGAGCCTCCCATGTTGTATTTAATGTTTAAAAAATTAAAATTCCTTTGGATTAAATATTGGCTGCTGGGGTTAAATATTAATAGGATCTTCAAGAGTCCTAAATTTAATTAGGGGCACCCTAACAAAAAAACAAACAAACTCAATCTTTACAGTGGGAGCCTCCCATGTTCTATTTAATGTTTAAAAAATAAATTCCTTTGGATTAAATACATGTCGGGGTTAAATATTAAAAGGATCTTCAAGAGTCCTAAATTTAATTGGGGGCACCTAAATAACAAACTCCCCTAAATATATATTTCTCTCCCTCTGCTATTAGTCCATCTCAAATAACTTGTAGGGTGGACAATATGCCACCTTAAATTTGAGGGAGAGGGATGATGATTTAAGATACCACTAAATATAGGATGTTGGATAGAGGATGATTGGAGGGTGGTTTTGTTTTATAAACCTTAATTTTGACTTGAGAAGGTTGTATAGGAGAATTCTTGGAAATGCTCTAAGGGCCTATTTGGTAGAGCTACTTATGCTCTTAATATCTATGCAAAGTGATTCTCAATTATTGTCTAGTATAAACTATATGGATAAAGTAATTTCATGTGTGGAGTAAACCAGGAGAGATATTTTTCAACTCCGAAACTCATAGTTCATTTCAAAGTATCACTTCACATAATCAACTAGAATCACTTCTCTATTAAAAAAAACTGTTTGGCAGAGGTCCTCTTAAATTTAACCTATGTCGGGAGCTTTGCAAAATAGGTCCTGATATCATCTTGAAATCAACACTGTGTATTCTTCCTAGATGTCACTTCAAGCTCCACTGCAATCTTGAGTGATGTGGTGCAGGCTTAAATGGACATTTATTCAATGAGTAGTAATTAAGAGTGTAATCTAAATCATTATTTTTAATAAAATACAAAAACAAGAGTTTTGAATAAAAGCTATAATAAGCATAGGAGGTTCAACTTAACATTTGGATAAATAAAATATAGCGACTAATAAGATCAAAATCTGGAAGGCAAAATCTAGAATCGTAACGTCAAAAGTCATGGGTGCAACATGACCCACCGCAAGCTAAATTTCGACTAAATGTATATTGAAGATACACATGTACGTGTCATATAGAGAGGAAAACTATGGATATGAATGGTGAAAACATTTAGAATAACTGATAAATTATGTTCATCATAACCATACAGAGAATACTAAGTATCTATTTGTGTATTTCATTGAAAAATAAACAAAGAGAAAGGGCAACTACATCGATGTTTGTTAAGATTTTCGTTTAAGCAAAAAGCACGGAGATGGGCTAGTACATATAATTGTTTTTTTATTCCTCAAATATGATAATATAAGTTGTAGTATGTGAACGTACAACCAGACACACACCCACACACACGATTTATTCAGTCACACCAACACACCACTATGGTGTACACTAGACCTAACCTATACTAACATTAACACGTGCCTACATGACATTTACGAAGACTAAGCTTCGCTAGATTGTCTTTATATGAACCATTGGTATCTGCAAAAGTTGGCATTTGTAGTTATTGTCGATTCTCAATCGATTTCCACAACTAAGAATAGAGCTGTATGGTTGGTTGGCACGCAACAGGGTAACTACAATTGACTAAAAAAATACTAACTCTAATTACCAGCCAAGA
Organism: Miscanthus lutarioriparius; assembly: GCA_904845875.1. Taxonomy (NCBI): domain Eukaryota; kingdom Viridiplantae; phylum Streptophyta; class Magnoliopsida; order Poales; family Poaceae; genus Miscanthus; species Miscanthus lutarioriparius. The sequence goes on from CAJGYO010000010.1 coordinate 56,194,760, forward strand.
ATAGTAGTAATTTTAACACAGTAGTGAATGGATTAATAATTTATTATAAACTTACATTCTTCGGCCCATAGTTCAAATTTCAACGATCCAATATTCTTCTCTAGTTTCTTTAATTGTTCCTTGTGGTTGTGGGTCTGACTAATCCTAAGAGCAACTCCAACAAAGCCGTGCTTGAGCCCTTAAAACTAAATTTGAGGCCGTGCTTGAGAATACCAGCCTTGTATTCTCGGGGCAATTTGTTTTTTTTTTGTGTGTCCAGCAGCCAGATTCTATATGGCCCATCTATTGGAAAATATGAACAACAGCTGAAGCCTGAAGTTGTCCCCTATTTCATTTCTCTCTCCTCCAAAGACTTCATCCGCTGCCGCCAGCCTGCTCCGTTTCCCCTTTCTCTGGATCTGCTGTCCGGTCGTGCGACGACACAACACAAGTGAGGGAAAGTTCTTTGGTGCTAGGTGGAAAGGGAGCTGGCGGAGGTGTACTCGAGCGCCGAGGCCGCTTGTTTTAGCGGAGGGAGAGCATACGCTTTTATTTCGAGCCTTCGTATGGTTGGAGTATTGGATTGGTTTTCCATCGTCGTCTTGCTTATTTGCTCCTCTCCTCTCTGCGTAGTCCGGCCAGTCGATAGCGCTTGGTTCAGACGTTGGTAACGTGATTTGTTTATAGAGGGTAACAGATCACGTTGAATGGTGTTTGTTGTAGACGTCTTACATGGATCACGCCATTATCGAATACGGGCTTTCACAGAAGCGATCAAGCCTGTTCGGTTGGCTGGTTTGTTTCGTTGCTGGTTTGTGAAGAAGTACTGCTGGCTGGTTTGTGTGAGAGAAAAATACTGTTCCGACTGGAAATTTACGATCGTTTACGACAAGTTACAGCCAAACAAACAGGCTGAAGGCTCCCACCACGATGCTATCAGATATCGGTAATGCTGTGCTTAGGATGTCCGTCCGTCCAGACGCTCCCATTACTAGGCCACGGCACCTGCCCAACGGCCCGACTCTCTATTTGAGTATCGGCTCGTCCCAAACCATATCTCCTCATGTCATCCATTCCTCTCCATTCACTGCACCACCACCGCTTCCGAACTGCCACGCGTGTGCTCCAGTGTGTGTGACCATGCCGCCGCGGCACTCTCCTCCGCGTGCATGCTCCAACGTGATCACGTCGCCGCGGCACCCTCCACCGCGCTCGACCGGCTGCCGCCCTCTCTCTCCACCACGCTCCAGCGCTGAAAGCTCTAGTTTGGTTTTGGTGAATTGATGAAACATTAAGTGCTAACCTAGTTTATCAAAGTGATCATGAGATAGGTAGCACTATTTCAAGTGATGGAGCAATGGTGAAGATCATGATGATGGTGTGATGGTCATGGTGATCAAGTGCTCGGCTTGGAAAAGAAGAAAGAGAAAAATAAAAAGCTCAAGACAAAGGTGAAACTTGATAGGAGCTTTTTGTTTAACGATCGAGACATTTAGCGAGTGTGATCACATTTAGGATCGATAACCGTACTATTAAGAGGGGTGAAACTCGTATTGAAATACGGTTATCAAAGTGCCACTAGATGCTCTAACTCTTTGTATATGCATTTAGAATCTAGTGGAGAGCTAACACCCTTAAAAATGTTTGTGAAAATATGCTAACACACGTGCACAAGGTGATACACTTGGTGGTTGGCATATTTGATCAAGGGTGGCAAAGTTGGAGAAGTAGAGGGGTTGTCTTTCACTGACCGGACGCCGGTTTTGAAGTGACCGGACTCGCTAGTTGTGCGTTCGGTCAATTATAGTGAAGACGGCGCGCTCGGGCTTGGTCTATTCAGCGACTGGACGCTGTACAGTCATTGTTGCCGGACACGCAGGGCCTGCGTCCGGTCAGGCTGTGATGTACGCTGACGCAAGCATTGAGCCGAGGCAGTGCTGACCTGACGCGGTGGTGTGTCCGGTCACGCACGACAGGACATGTTAGGTCATGGGAATTTGGCTCTGGACCCTCTCTGGAACTAATCTGACGCCGGGAAGCTGCGGGGAACAGAGCGTCCGATCAAGGCTTGGCTTTGGAGCACGTGAAGGATAATTGACGCGATCGGCGCGTCCCGTCCTTGTGACCGCGCGTCCGATCGTCACTAAGGCGCTGGCGTGGCAGAAGTCGACCGTTGGAATCGGGCGATCATGGTTGAACCACAGTGACATGTGGCGAGCATTCGAGGACCGAACGTAGGCCTGGGTGCGTCTGATCGCCCCGACCCATGCGTCCGATCGATGCGCACTGGGCTACTCTGTGAGCCAAAAGGCTCTATTCGTGGGGGCTCTCTATTTAAGCCCTATGGCCGACTCAGGCTCACTCTCTTGGCCATTTGCATTGACATAGCAACCTTGTGAGCTTAGCCAAAGCCCTCCCACTCATCTCCATCATAGATTCATCATCTTTGTGAGATTGGGAGTGAATTCAAGTGCATTGCTTGAGTAATTGCATCTAGAGGCACTTGGTGTTCGTGTTTTGTTGCGGGATTCGCTTGTTACTCTTGGTGGTTGCCGCCACCTAGACGGCTTGGTGCAGCGAGGATCGTCGAGTAGAGGAAGGTGCTTGTCTTCGGCTCCGATCATGGTGATTGTGAGGGGTTCTTGACCTTTCCCTAGAGGAGAGCCAAAAGGTACTCTAGTGGATTGCTCGTGGCTTGTGGATCCCCATCTTGTATTGGTTGTGCGGCACCCGATTGCGGGTTAGGCGTGTGAGGCCTATTAGCGCGTGAACCTCTAAGTGGGTGAATCACCACAATGGGGACTAGCTTGCCGGCAAGCAAGTGAACCTCAGAGAAAAATCTTGCGTCATCATTTGTCTTCGGGTATTCTTGTGATTGATTGGCCCCTTTGGTGATTGGTTCATTCCTCGACACATCGGTATAATCACCTTACCCTCTCTTGCACTTTCTTTTCCTAGTGTAGCTAAGCCCTTTAGTGTAGCTAGTTTTGAGGGCTAGCAAGTGTCGTGTCTAGTGGTTAGTGAGGCTCTTTAGTTAGTCTTTGAGATATCACTAACTTAGTGTAGTGACATAGCCTTTGTGTGCTTAGAGACTACAACAACTAGAATTATGGTAGGTGGCTTGTATTTTTAATAGGCTAGCGCAACATTCGCTTCGCCTCATAATTGTCTAACTAATTTGCTTAGTGTTGTTGTAGAAAATTTTTATAGGTTATTCACCCCCCCTCTAGCCATTAGGACCTTTCAAGTGGTATCGAAGCCGTGGTGACCGTGATTTGAGGCTTAACAACATTCGATGTCAAAATGGCTCAAATCAACAACACCAAGAAGCCAACCCAATTTGATGGCTCCAACTATCCTTATTGGAAGGCTAAGATGACAACATATATCAAGTCAATCAATAAGAAGGTTTGGAAGGTGGTGGAAACCAATATTAAGATTGCAAATGAGGATGCTCCCACCGTCGTCGAAGAAGTGCTACTCCAAAACAATGACATTGCTCTTAGTGCCATTCATGATGCATTGGATGAGAGAACATTTGAGAAAATTAAGAATATTGAGAGAGCTCATGAGGCATGAAAGAAGTTGGAGGAGTCATTTGAGGGCACTCAAGCCATGAAGAGTGCAAAGGCATACATTCTCATGGAGAAGTTTGCAAGCTTCAAGATGAAGGAAGATGAGAGTATGCCGGAGTTGTTCCATAGGCTTCAAGTGTTTGTCAATGATACCAAACCAAGTATTGGGTGATGTGATCTCAAAGCATTTGGAGAAGAGGTGAAGGACAAGGACTTCTCCCATAAGTTCTTGAGATGCTTACTTTCAATATTTGGCACATTGGTCACAATTCTAGTGAGAAGTGGTTTAGACACCATGACACCAAACCAAGTATTGGGTGATGTGATGGCTGATGACACCTATAGAGATGATGATGAGAAGGAAGAAAAGAAGGAGAAGAAAGATGAGAAGAAGGATGAGAAGAAGAAGAGTGTGGCATTCAAGGCCACATCATCCAAGGGCAAGGCAAATCAAGAATCATCAAGTGAAGATGAAGATTTGAGCTTTGATGAGATAGATGATGAGAAGATGGCTCTCTTTGTCAAAAGATTTGGTAAGTTCATGGTGAAGAAGGGCTATCGTACTAGAAGAAAGAAGTCTTCATCCAAGAACAAGGAAGAGTTAAGAAGGTGCTTCAATTATGGAAGCAAGGATCATCTTGTTGCTCAATGCCCTACAATAGCGACAATGATGATGATGACAAGAAGGGTAAGAAGAAGGACAAAAAGAAAAAGAAAGAGAAGAAGGACAAGATGGCCATCAAGAAGAAGAAGAAGGGTGGTTCATATGTGGTCACTTGGGATAGTGATGCTTCCTCAAGTGATGATCATGATAGTGATGATGACAAGACCACAAAGAAGAAGGCTCTTGCAAGCATTGCTATCAATGAGAAGCCTTCTCTCTTCGACACTCCATCATGCTTCATGGCTAAGGCCACTAAGGTACAAACATGTGATGATGGATGTGATGAGGAACATGATAATGAAAATGAAAGTGAAAGTGATGATGATGAACCAACTAAAGATGAACTACTTGATATATTAGATGATGCTAAGGAGCATTTTGACATTAAGAGAAGGGAATGCAAAGACTTGTGTAAGGAACTAAAAGCCCTTAAGCAAGCCTTTGATGAGCTCAATGCATCTCATGAGAGGCTAGAGGAAGCCCATGAGAAGCTTGGCAAGCCTCACAAGAAGCTTGAAAAAGCTCATTCCTCTCCACTTAATGTTTAAAGTGTGAAAGAGCATGTTGTGACATCTCATGTAGGCTTAACTTGTGATATAATTGATGAATCATTCTATAAGCCTATCATTGTTGCTCCCAATAACCCTTCTTATAGCACTTCCACTTCTATCTCATCTAGTAGTGATGGTTTTACTTGTGATGCCTCACTAATGGTTGAGAATGAGACCCTCAAGAAAGAGGTCAATGAGCTCACTCGCACCTTAGGCAAAGCCTATGGTGGTGAGGACCACCTACTTATGTGCTTGGGTAGCCAAAGGACTTCTCTCTATAAAGAGGGATTGTGCTATACCCCCAAGAAAGGCAAGGCGGCCTTTGCTCCTCTAAAAGCTCTAGTTTGGTTTTAGATAATTGATGAAACTTAGCACTAACCTTTGTCATGAGTTGTGATATGAGCTAGGTTAGTGCAATCCAAGTGATTGAGCAAGATGAGGTCCATGGTGATGAAGGTGGACATGTGTTGATGATGATCAAGCTCAACTTGGAAAAGAAGAAAGAGAAAAACAAAAAGCGAGTTGATCAAGGCAAAGGTATATGATAGGTTTTTGTTTTGCACTCAAGACACCATAGAGGGTGTGAGTGACTTAGGATCGATAGCCGTACTATAAAGAGGGGAAATCTTTGGCTAAACGGTTTATCGAGTGCCACTAGCTGACATGATTCTTGCATATGCATTTAGGAACCTAGTGTGCTAACTTTGACCCTTGTAAAATGCTTTAAAAAATGCTAACACACGTGCACACAAGTTCTACACTTTGTGGTTAGCAATAAAGAAGCAAGGGTGAAGTGGTTGTGGACTTAGAAAAAGAAAGGAGGAAACAGTCCACGATCGAACGCTGGCTGTGGGGTGACCGGACTCACCCCGGCGCATCCGGTCAATTTTAGCCGAGCAGTGCAGCTGGCCGAGAGGGCTGAGGAGCAACCGGACGCTACCTCCTACGCGTCCGGTCACTTGTTGGTGACTGGCAACTTAGCGCAATCGGACGCGCAGGGGAAGAGTTCGGTCAGCGCTGACGTATGATGACGTCGGCTTCGCGGGCACACGTAGAGAAGAAGAAAGATGACCGGACACTGGGCCGTGTCAGGTCACCTCTAACCTGACACGTTTGGTCAGTTCAAAACGGCTCTAGAACCTCTCTAAAAATGATCTGACACCGTGTGGTTATGAGTTCGGTAGTTTGAGCAGTGAGTCCGGTCGTTACTTAACGTATCGCGCGACTGAGAGATGACCATTGAGATCAAACGTGTAGAATTAACAACACTGACACATGGTGTGATCCACATGACTGGACGCTGGCGCGGGCACGTCCGGTCAGTACGCAGAGGGCACCCCTTTGACTCTAACGGCTCTATTCATTTGGGGAGGTCTATAAATAGTGTTTGGCTGGCTCCAAGGCAACTCTCTTGGCACTTTGACATTCCTAACATTCTTGTGAGCCTAAGCAAACACCTCCCACTCATCTCCATCATTAATTCATCATTATAGTGAGATTGGGAGTGATTCCAAGTGCATTTGTTTGAGTGATTGCATCTAGTAGCACTTGGGGATCATTGTGGCTGTGGATTTCTTATTTCTTTTGGTGGTTGCCGCCACCTAGATGGCTTGGAGAAGCGGAGGAGCTTCGGCATGAGTTGGTGATTGTTCGTGGCCGGCTTTGGTGTTTGTGAGGGGTCTAGTGCCTTCCCTGGTGGAGAGCGAAAAGGTAACTCTAGTGGATTGCTCGTGTCATTGAGTTACTCAATTGTGGGTAGGTTCTTATGGTGTCCAATTGTGTGGACGAGGTTCGTGCAACACCTCTTAGCCGCCGAACCACCAAGTGTTGGTCGATACAATGGGGACTAGCATGCCAGCAAGCACGTGATTAAATTGGTATTCTCCTGGTGATTGAATTGGTATTCATATTGTGATTGGTTCACTCCTCTATGTGGCGTTATAATCACCCTACTCACTCATTTACATTTCCGCAAACTAGTTGTAGGAAGCTCTTTAGTGTAGCTAGAATTGAGAGCTTGCTTTGTAGTTTAAGTTCATCTAGTGGAGCTCTTTAGTGCAGCAAGTGTGAGAGCTCTTAGTGAGTAGTGACTTAGCCAATTGTGTGCCTAGTGATCATAGTAACTAGAATTGTTGGATAGGTGGCTAGCAACCCTTGTAGAGCTAGAGCAAGTTTGCATTTCGCTATTTGTCATACTAATAAAATTGCTCTAGTGATCTTGTAGATTTTTAAATAGGCTATTCACCCCCCTCTGGCCATATTAGGACCTTTCATCCTCACAAGACTAGTTTTATGAAGAACAATGATTGGTTTTGCACTAGTTGTAAGCAAGTTGGTTATAAAGAGCATGAGTGCAAGAACAAGATCAAGAATGCCAATGTATCCTCAATTAAGCTTGATTCTTTCTATGTGCTTACTAAGGGTACTAATGGTGTGAAGGCTAAGTTCATTGGTGCACAATGTACAATGGCATTGATTCAAAGGTGTTTGAGCAAATCAAAGGTCTTGAAAAGGCAAGTAAAGTTTGGGTGAGACTAGAAGAAACATATGAGGGAACTTCAACGGTAAAAAGTGCCAAGCTCTACATGCTCAAAGACAAGCTATCAAACTTCAAGATGAAGGATGATGAGTATATTCCGGAGATGTTCTGTAGGCTACAAGTCATCATCAATAATCACAAGAGTTTGGGTGAGAAGGTGAAGGATGATGACTTCTCTCACAAGTTTTTAATGTGTTTGCCAAAGAGGTTCAAGACATTGAGAACTATCATCTTTAGAGGTGGATTGAAGGATGTCACTCCAAATGAGGTGCTTGGTGATGTGATGACCGAGGACCAATACAATAGTGATGGTAAAGAGCTTATGAAGGAGGAAGACAAGAAGAAGAAGAGTGGCATTCAAGGCTAGCTCATAATTCAAGAACAAGGGCAAGTCCAAAAAAGAATCAAGTGATGATGAAGATCTTAGTGACATTGATGACGAAGCTATAGCTCTCTTTATGCACAAGTTGGGAAAATTCATGAAGAAGAAGGGCTATGGTGCAAGAAAGAGAAGAGATCACACCAAGAGCAAAGAATATATGAGAAGATGCTACAATTTTAAGAGCCCCAATCACGTTGTAGCGGATTGTCCCTATAATAGTGATAATGATGAGGATGAGAAGAAGAAGCACAAGAATGACAAGAAGGAAAAGGAGAAAAAGGAGAAGAAAATGAAGAAGATGACTTTTCAAAAGAAGAAGAAGGGTGGAGGCTATGTGGTCACTTGGGATAGTGATGGCTCTTCGGATAGTAATGGTTCTAGTGACGATGACAAGAAATCCATCAAGAAAGCACTAGCAAGCATCGCCATCAACAACAAGCCTTCCATCTTCGACACTCCATCGACATGCCTCATGGCAAAGCCTACCAAGGTAAAATATGATATGAGTGATGTTGATGAATGTGAAAGTGATGCTTGTAGGAGTGATGATGATGACGATGAGGAGTACACCAAGGAGAAGCCCTTGAACATGTGTGAGCAAGTGCACATTTTCTTTGAGATGAAGAGAAAAGAGTGCAAAGAATTACGCAAGAAAGTCAAATTTCTTGAGCAATCCTTTGATGAGCTCAATGCCACTCATAAGAAACTTGGCAAAGCTCACTTTAAGCATAAAAAGACTCACTTCTCTCTCATCGAGAAAGTCAAGAAGGAGGAAGCCAAGAAGAAGCAAGTAATTGTGTCTTGTGATGTGGGACTAACATGTGATATTATTGATGAATCTTTTTATAAGCCCATTGTTGTTGCTCCCACTAATCCTTCTTGTAGCACTTCTACTTCCACTTCACCTTTGAGTGATGGTTTCACTTGTGATGCCTCACTAATGGTGGAAAATGAGACCCTCAAAAAGGAGGTGAATGAGCTCACTCGTGCCTTAGGCAATGCCTATGGTGGAGATACCCGCTTGCTAAAGTGCTTGGATAGCCAAAGGTTTTCTCTCAACAAAGAAGAATTAGGCTATACTCCCAAGAAAGGCAAGGCAGCCTTTGTCACCCCCAAAGCTACCTTTGTGAAGGGCAGTGGTCAGTTTTGTAATAGATGCAAGCAAGTTGGGCATATAGAGCAATATTGCAAGACTAACAAGAACAAGCAACCTAATATATCCTCAATTAGCTTTGATTCTTGTTACATGCTTGTTAAGGGTGCCAATGGTGTGAAGGCTAAGTTCATTGGTACACCAATTATGGGCCCAAAGAAGAAGGCCATTTGGGTACCAAAGACCTTGATAACTAACCTTTAAGGACCCAAGCAATTTTGGCTACCTAAAAGGAATTGATCTTCTTTTGTAGGTCAATTATAAAACCGGAGAAAGGCATTGGGTGCTTGATAGTGGGTGCACACTGTAACACCTCTGGTGTTTTGACCTAGCACTAAAATTTGACATGTCATCATATGCATTGCAAAGCATTCATGGAGTAGAAAATTTTGAATGCATTCACTAAATAAGCTTTATTTCATAATGTTGTTATTTCATGTGATGTGGTTCAAAACCCTAAATAAAGATCATGACCACAAGGGTCAAAATTCATGTGATCATGTGAGGTCATATGTCATTTGACTCAAATAACCCTAATGGGCCATGTTAGTGGTCAAAAATAAAAATTAAAGTAAAAGGAAGACAAATCAAATTTGAATTCAAATTTAAATTATAAAAGTCCTTTTTGCCCCTTTTGACTAATTCAAAATCCATGTGGAATTTGGGGTTGAGGCAAAAAGCAAAGTTGAAGATTATTTTATGTGGATCAACTTTGGTATTCAAAGTTTTTCAAGTTTACATATAAAATTTGGAGTAATTTTGAAATGATTCAAATACTCAAATGCACCCCAAATTCAAATTTCAAAATGGAGGAAGAATTTGAAAATTTTCATTGAAGCAAAGTTGTAGAGTTTGAAAAGTTGAGCAACTTTCATTTTTGGAGATTTTCAACTTCTTTAGAAAATTTGAGAGTAATTTGCAAAATGAACTCAGTGGCAATTTTGTAATTTCTTGGAACAGTAGCCGACCACCGCCCCACCGCCGGCGTCCTTTCTCCGGCCTTCCAGGCGCGTCTGCGACCACCCTCGGCTTCACGCTGGCACGAGCAGTTTGCTGCGTGTCGAGTCCGCGTGCTCCTAGCCGAGCTATAAAGCCCAGACGTCGCCGTTCATTTTTCTTCCCTCCCTCTGTTTTTCCGACGCCGCCGTCTCGACTCAGGCGAGCTTCTCTCATCTCCTCAGCGCAAGCAAGCCCCGTAAAAGCCATGTTCTAGTTCCGCCTGCTCCTTGCGCATCTGACCGAGCTGTGGTTACCGCCTGAGTTCGCCGAGAGCTCGCTGTCCACGTTCATCTTCCTCGCGGCCGACGACCTCATAGGAAATGTCGATTCACCGTGGCCAGCCTCATCCGGTGAGCCGTTGCCCTCGATTGTTGGCTCTCTGGTTTCGTCGCGATGCTGTAGTGCTCATTCCACTCTTGCCTGCTCGTTTTGTCCACAGCAGTCGCCGGAACTCCATCGTCGACGAGGTCCGCTCCGCCGTGATCCCGGTCACCGTCGAAACGCGTCACCAGAGCTTCTCCGGTCCCGCTTGTTGCTTCAACACGATCGGGGTGAGCCACTGATGCTTCCTGTACGCTCTGTTTCACCGTTACCGGCCTTGTTTCGCCGGCGTAACGCTGCCGTGCCACCGCGTCCGCCATGGCCGATGTCAGCCTTATTCCATGCCGTAATCAACCTCCAAAGTGCCACTAATCGATGTGCCTAGCTCTTGTGAACATGTTAGTGCTTTGGCCGTCGGCCATGGTCAACGCCCGAGGTTGGGGATGACAGGTGGGGGCCGGCTGTCAGTGAGAGCAAGAGAGAGAATAGTGCTTTTTGTTATTTTCTGATTTTGAATAGTGCTGAATCTTTGGAAATTTGTAGGAAAATAATCATAGCTCCAAAAATTCTAAAATATTTTGTGTAGCTTCTGTACATGCTCTAGTATGGTTTAAAAATTTGAAACTTGAAATTTGAATAAATTTTTAATGTTCAAATATTCAGTCCATTAATTAATAAATGCAATTTCCATGATTTTTGTAGGCCACTGTATAGCTCCAAAAATTATGAAATTTATTTTGGTACACTAATTTTTTATGAGGAAGCTTAAATAAAATTTTGAGATCATTTGGAACAAGTTTATTTTTGGGCTTATTTCAAATTAATTAAAAATTGAATAAAAGCAACCCTAATTGTTAGGGTTAGGGTTTAAGTTTTGTTTGGGTCATGTTGGGTGACCAGTAGGGTTTCAAGATCAGTTTGGTCAAGTCACATGTGTGGTTCTTGCCGGTAGAATTGCAAGTTGGTTTTGTTGGCTTGCAACTGTACCGTGAAGGAAAATCGTATTCGGGGTGTTGTTACATTTCATGTACCGTGAAAGCATCATGTTTACATTATCATCATGTTAAAGCATATGTTATCATTTCATGTAGAACCCGAGAGTGAAACGATTCTAGTTGAGCAAGTCCTGGAAGAATCCCCGATTGTCACGGGATTTGATAATTGTGGTACTGATCCGGAACCTAAGATCGTCAACGAAGGCAAGCCTCGGTTTATGCATTAAACCATTACCTTGTTTACTTTGAAAAGTTTATCACCTATGTTACTTATTGCATTAAGTTGATTTACTTCAAATGTTACCTACTTGATGCATTGCCTACCTTGTTGATTGTTTACCATCCGTGAAGATGATTTCATTTACAAAGGCGTAGAATGCTTAGAATGCTTATGGTAGGTTTTCAAAGTAAAAGTTTCGATATAATCAAAGATGGCATACTGGCCAAAGAAAGAAAGAAAGAAGATAGAATGAACTAGAGACTAGTTGGGTGGCTTATCTTGAATGTTGGGTAATATTGCCGACTATGTCGCTTAAAGGCCACTCATTGTGGATCTTCTGAACGAGACACTTTGTAGTACTGGCCACATACTCCGGTAAGCCTACTTCGGCTAATCCGATACTAAGACAAATGCCCACGCACTGGGAGTGGTGAGATGGCGGGAGTAGCGTGTACCCTCGTGGCTTGAATGTGGCCGGATTTGAGGTGTGCTGTGCTCTCGGGTGGCGTGGAGACGGCTTAGTACGGGAGGATCCGGTAGCGAGGTTGATATATGCAAGATTAAGTTCTACATATGTCGTGTGATAAGGAATCCCCAGCTAGGACTTGAATCAATTCGAATTGCCGGTGCTCCGCGGATATGGAGACTCGATTCATTACAGAAGCAATGCAGGACTGGTGAATTACTAAAACATGAGAAAAAGAATGGAATGAGAAGGATTGGAACATGGGATATGAACACTTGGTTGAAGATAATGAACTAAAGTACTTAGGGGTAAAACTTGAAACTAGGATCAAGAATAGTAAGCTTTTGGCAAAGAACTTTTGAATCTTTCTACATCCTTACCTTGACCCAACACCTGCATCCCTAAGACCTTCGCCCTTTTTCGTCGGGTCAGTCTTGTTGAGTACTTTTGTACTCAGGGTTTGTTAACCCTTGTTGCAGGTGAGTCGCATGCGCAGGCTTGTTTTGGTCCCTGCTGCATGTCAGTGTTTGAAGTCGATGATGATGAGGAATGATGAATGGCCTTTGGACAAGGCACTAGTTTGTGTGAAATAAATAATGTTAATGTAATATTATCCCGCTACTATGGTTGTATGACAATTATGGTTTTGTAAGTTTGAAACAACTAGTTTGTAATATCAAAACTTAAGTCTTCCGCTTTATAATCTCTGGTATGTATATTGAAAACTGTTGTAATCTGCAATGATTGTGATTGGGATCCTGTTTGGAAAAGATTCGTGGATGATTCGGGTTTCCCGAGGACACCCGACAGACATGTTAAGTTGTTGGGAACTTGTGTACGCTATCTGAGGTTTGTTGAGACATCGATAGGTGCACGTGGGCCTGATTTCTTAGGAGGTTCTGCCACACACACAATACATGACCGGTGATTCAAGAATGTTCAATTCAATCAATGAGAATGAGAGCAATGGGATTGATAGTATCACATTTGGTGACAATGGCAAAGGCAAAGGCAAAGGTCTTGGTAAGATTGCAATATCCAATGACTTGAGCATTTCTAATGTGCTACTAGTAGAGAGCTTGAAATTCAACCTATTGTTAGTAGCTCAATTGTGTGATCTTGGTTTCAAGTGCATATTTGGTGTGGATGATGTAGAGATCATAAGTGTAGATGGCTCTAACTTGATATTCAAAGGATTTCGATATGAGAATGTGTACTTGGTTGATTTGAATGCTAGAGAAGCTCAATTGTCAACATGTTTTCTCACTAAGTCTACAATGGGTTGGTTATGACATAGAAGGCTTGGTCATGTTGGAATGAAGTAATTGAACAAGTTGATCAAGTAGGACTTAGTTAGAGGCTTGAAAGATGTCACATTTGAGAAAGATAAGCTATGTAGTGCATGTCAAGCCAGAAAGCAAGTTGGCAACACACATCCTAAGAAGAGCATGATGAGTACATCTAAGGCATTTGAGTTATTGCACATGGACTTGTTTGGACCAACCGCATACACTAGCATTGGTGGAAACAAATATGGATTTTTAATTGTGGATGATTTCATTAGATACACTTGGGTGTTCTTTCTTGTTGACAAGAGTGATGTGTTTGCAACCTTCAAGACATTCATCAAGAGAATTCACAATGAGTTTGAAACCACCATCAAGAAAGTAAGAAGTGACAATGTAAGTGAATTCAAGAATACAAGGATTGATGATTTGTGTGATGAGATTAGAATTGGACATCAATTCTCGGACAAGTACACTCCACAATCAAATGGCCTAGTTGAGAGGAAGAATAGAACCTTGATTGACATGGCAAGATCAATGTTGAGTGAGTACAATGTGAGTCATTTATTTTGGTTTGAAGCAATCAACACGGCTTGCTACTATAGCAACCGACTCTATTGTCATCCATTGAAGGAGAAGACCCCATATGAGCTCTTGAATGATAGAATGCCCAATATTGCATACTTTTGGGTTGTTGGTTGCAAATGCTATATATTGAAGAAGGGCACAAGATTGAGTAAGTTTGAGAAGAAATGTGATGAATATTTCTTGCTTGGTTACACAACTACTAGCAAAGCTTATAGAGTTTGGAATTTGGCTAGTGGTACTCTCGAGGAGGTGCATGATGTTGAATTTGATGAAACCAAGGGTTCTCAAGAGGAAGATGAGAATGTAGATGATGTGAGAGGCACTCAATTGGTTGATGCAATGAAGAACATGGACATTGGTGATATAAGACCTAGAGAGGTGATTGAAGTTAAAGATGACAAAGACCAAGTTCTCTCTAACTCAAATGTGCAAGTTGATACAAGTTAAGCTAGTTCATCATCTCAAGTGCAAAATTAACAAGTGGCTAGTTCATCATCTCAACCTAGTGATCAATCAAATGCAAGCAATCAAGTGCACGTGCTCCATCCAACAAATGTTGCAAGAGATCATCCATTGGATTCCATCATTGGTGATATCACAAGAGGTGTACAAACAAGATCAAGATTGGCATCATTTTGTGAACACTTCTCATTTATGTCATCCATTGAACCTAAGAAGATAGATGAAGCTTTGAAGGATGTTGATTGGGTCAATGCTATGCATGAAGAGCTAAACAACTTCACAAGAAATCAAGTATGAGAGTTAGTTGAGAGGCCTAAGGATCATAATGTGATTGGAACAAAGTGGGTCTTTCGCAACAAGCAAGATCAAGATGGGATAGTTGTAAGGAACAAAGCAAGATTAGTGGCTCAAGGTTACACTCAAGTTGAAGGTATTAACTTTGGAGAAACATATGCCTCGGTTACAAGATTGGAAACAATAAGGATCTTGCTAGCCTATGCTTGTGCCCATAACATCAAGTTGTCCCAAATGGATATGAAAAGTGCATTTCTCAATAGGTACATCAATGAGCTGGTGTATGTTGAGCAACCTCCCGGTTTTGAAGATTAGAAGAAACCCAACCATGTCTACAAGTTGAGAAAGGCTTTGTATGGTTTGAAGCAAGCACCAAGAGCATGGTATGAGAGATTGAGGGATTTCCTACTCTCTAAGGGGTTTAAGATGGGAAAGGTTGACACCACTCTCTTCACCAAAAAGCTAGGCAATGACTTGTTTATGTTGCAAATTTATGTTGATGACATTATTTTTGGATCGACCAATCAACATTTTTATGAGGAGTTTGGAAAGATGATGGCAAGTGAGTTTGAGATGTCCATGATTGGATAGCTTAGTTACTTCCTTGATCTTCAAATCAAGCAAATGAAGAATGGCACATTTGTGAGTCAAGGCAAGTGCATCAAAGACATGCTCAAGAAGTTTGGCATGGATGATGCTAAAGCAATTAGTACACCAATGGGGACAAATGGAAGCTTGTATAGTGATGCTAGTGGCAGTATGGTGTATCAAAAGATGTATCGGTCTATGATTGGAAGCCTACTCTATGTGATCGCATCAAGGCCGGATGTGATGTTTAGTGTATGCATGTGTGCTAGATTTCAAGCCTCACCAAGAGAGTCACTTAAAGGCAACAAAGAAAATATTGAGGTACTTGAAGCATACACAAAATGTTGGAATGTGGTATCCTAAAGGGGCAAGATTTGAATTGATTGGATTTTCGGACTCTGATTATGTGGGATGTAAGATTGAGAGAAAGAGCACATCAGACACATGTCAACTATTTGGAAGATCACTTGTGTCTTGGTCGTCAAAGAAGCAAAATAGTGTAGCACTTTCAACCGCCGAAGCGGAGTACATTTTGGCCGGTAGTTGTTGTGCTCAATTACTTTGGATGAAGGCTACTTTGAGTGACTTTGGAATCAAATTCAAACAAGTGCCATTGCTATGTGACAATGAGAGTGCCGTGAATCTCACCAACAACCCGGTTCAACATTCAAGAACAAAGCACATAGATGTCCGCCATTATTTCATTAGAGATCACCAACAAAAAGGGGACATTTGCATTGATGAGAGTGCCGTAAAGTTGATTGACATGTCATTCATCCTTTGCTAAGGACTTGCTTAGTGCATCTAGTCATTCCTATTATGTCTTAGGGTCACTCATGAAAATCAAATGAATTTGATACTTGTATGGTATAACTATTGCTTGTATGCTTGACAAGATCTAGTGGTAGCATATGACAGGTTTGTGTCATCCATTGAACCTAAGAAGATAGATGAAGCTTTGAAGGATGTTGATTGGGTCAATGCTATGCATGAAGAGCTAAACAACTTCACAAGAAATCAAGTATGGGAGTTAGTTGAGAGGCATAAGGATCATAATGTGATTGGAACAAAGTGGGTCTTTCGCAACAAGCAAGATCAAGATGGGATAGTTGTAAGAAACAAAGCAAGATTAGTGGCTCAAGGTTACTCTCAAGTTGAAGGTATTGACTTTGGAGAAACATATGCCCCGATTGTAATATTGGAAGCAATAAGGATCTTGCTAGCCTATGCTTGTGCCCATAACATCAAGTTGTCCCAAATGGATGTGAAAAGTGTATTTCTCAATGGGTACATCAATGAGCTGGTGTATGTTGCGCAACCTCCCTGTTTTGAAGATGAGAAGAAACCCAACCATGTCTACAAGTTGAGAAAGGCTTTATATGGTTTGAAGCAAGCACCAAGAGCATGGTATGAGAGATTGAGGGATTTTCTACTCTCTAAGGGGTTTAAGATGGGAAAGGTTGCACCACTCTCTTCACCAAGAAGCTAGGCAATGACTTGTTTATGTTGCAAATTTATGTTGATGACATTATTTTTGGATCCACCAATCAAGATTTTTGTGAGGAGTTTGGAAAGATGATGGCAACTGAGTTTGAGATATCCATGATTGGAGAGTTTAGTTACTTCCTTGATCTTGAAATCAAGCAAATGAAGAATGTCACATTTGTGAGTCAAGGCAAGTGCATCAAAGACATGCTCAAGAAATTTGGCATGGATGATGCTAAAGCAATTAGTACACCAATGGGGATAAATGGAAGCTTGTATAGTGATGCTAGTGGCAACATGGTGTATCAAAAGATATATCGGTCTATGATTGGAAGCCTACTCTATGTGATCGCATCAAGGCCAGATGTGAGGTTTAGTGTATGCATGTGTGCTAGATTTTAAGCCTCACCAAGAGAGAGTCACTTGAAGGCAACAAAGAGAATATTGAGATACTTGATGCATACACAAGATGTTGGATTGTGGTATCCCAAAGGGGCAAGATTTGAATTGATTGGATATTCGGACTCCAATTATGCGGGATGCAAGGTTGAGAGAAAGAGCACATCAGACATATGTCAACTATTTGGAAGATCACTTGTGTCTTGGTCGTCAAAGAAGCAAAATAGTGTAGCACTTTCAACCACCGAAGCGGAGTACATTTTGGCCGGTAGTTGTTGTGCTCAATTACTTTGGATGAAGGCTACTTTGAGTGACTTTGGAATCAAATTCAAACAAGTGCCATTGCTATGTGACAATGAGAGTACCGTAAAGCTCACCGACAACCCGATTCAACATTCAAGAACAAAGCACATAGATGTCCGTCATTATTTCATTAGAGATCACCAACAAAAAGGGGACATTTGCATTGAGAGTGTGGGCACCGATGATCAACTTGCCGATATATTCACCAAGCCACTTGATGAGAAGAGGTTTTGCAAGCTAAGGAATGAATTGAACATATTTGACTTCTCAAATATGTGTTGATGCACCCCCATTATATGACATGCCTCTCCTTCGAGCAAAGCAAGGTAAAGTTGATTGACATGCCATTAATCCTTTGCTAAGGACTTGCTTAGTGCATCTAGTCATTCCAATCATGTCTTAGGGTCATTAAATGAATTTGATGCTTTTATGATACAACTATTGCTTGTATGCTTGACAAGATCTAGTGGTAGCATATGACAGGTTTGTGGGCTTGTAAACCTAGTGTTTGATCTATACTGTAACACCTCGGGTGTTAGCCATGCATAACTTGACTTGCATAACATGATCATGATCATCAAGCATTCATAAACCAGCATTTACCATCGAAACATTAGATTGAAACATCTGCAACGTTTGCTTGTTATCGCATGTTTCTTAAACATATGCAACTTTTCTCGTTATTTCATGTCTCCATGTATCTATGCATATGGTCATGAGTGTACACATGTACTTGGTGGATGTGAGTCACACAAACATGTAGCCACACTAGGGTAGCAAATAGGACCTTATTCATGGTTACATTTCATGAACCAACATTTAAGCTCCATGTGATTACACTAGCTAGCTCTATGAGTGACTGCTACATGAAATGATTGAATGACCTTGCAAATTGCTTGAACATGTCTAGAGTATCATTATGAACAACTTTGATATTCATGGTTAGGGGTAATTAGGTCATTAAGCCATGCTTTGATGTGTATCATCTTTTAAAAGTGACATGTTTGACCAAATTTGAACTAGGTGTTAGAGACCTTGCATGGAGGAGATCACTAAAGCAAAGTTGTTGTGTTTGACATAAGGAACAACTTTTATTTTTAGGTCATGGACTGATTTAGCTTCTAACATGCTTGAATGGGTCCCACAAAAACCAGCAAAATCAAGCTTTCAACACTTAACGAATTTTTCTAAGTCCTGGATCACTGACAGCCTGACAAGCTGACCTTAAGCATGATTTTACTCCATCTCGGTTGTGAATTAGAACTAGATTCTTGAACGAAAGTTGTAGATGGTACATCGGTCTACAAGTTCCATTTAGATGGTTTACGCAATAGAGCTATGGATTAGCAGTTGGATGAGCGTCAAAACACGTCGTCAGGCTCGGCATTCCTTGTGTGAATCGACTGAATCAAATGTTCAGTGGCCGACACCGGCAGGAACCGAGCGCCACGTGGAGGTCGCGGTGGCCGCCCGTCGCCGTTGCCCTGACCGCGTAGGCCACGACGCGCCTGAGCGCGGCTTCAACACTCCAACGTTCGCCCGCAACGCCCAGCGCCCTCATTTCATTTTTCTCGGCCTCCTTCGCCACACAGAGAGCCGCCGAGCTCCCATGAACACCGAAAGCAAAGCACCGCCGCCGCCATAGCCGTGCGCGAGGCTCGCGACGAAAGCCGCCTAATCGTCACCGTAGCAGCAGCACCACTAGCTCCCCAGCGACCCACTGCCTCCACCCACGCTAGCTGACCACACCTAGTAAGCAATGGCGCTGTGCGCTAGCTCACCGGAGCATCCCCGCCGCGCCCGTCACCGTGGCTGGGGCACCTCCCTCCACCGTAGACCGTGAAACCTTGCGCGATAGGTTCGCCGTAGGACACTGGTGCTCGTCCGAGCTTTAGGTCGAGCCACCGAGGTCATCACCGGCGTAGCACCGTCAAATCGGCGTCACCGATCCGCCATGGCCGCCGCCGCCGTCACTAGAGTCGATGTTAGGGTCGGGCAAGTAGTGAAAACGATGCGCGCCTCGCCAAGTAGAACGTCTGGTGAAGATGTCACACGGCGAACTCGCGCCGTCGAGTTCTAGCCGCGACAGAGAGTAGCAATCACGCTCTGTTTTGTCTAGCTGACCGGTGGGGTCAAGCGACCCGATGGGTCCCTCTTGTCGCCGACTACATGTATTAAAGCCAGTTCATTTTGAATGCAGATTTCATATGTTTTGTAATTTTTGTATCTTCAGTTTGGTAGCTTCAAAAATTGTGACATAAATTTGTTAGTGTTCCTTAGGAAGTGTAGTATTTAGGAAAAATATGTTCTTGACATTTACAGTAGAAATTTTTGGAGATTTAAATAGGGATTTGAAATATGTTTTTGAATGCATGCAAATTTGTTTATTTTATATCTAGAGTTCCTGTGCTCCAAAAATTATGAAATTTTTGTGGTAAGCTAGTCTTAGCATATAGGAGCTCTGGTAAAAATTTGAAGATGAGTGCATGTGTAGATTTGTAGTTATAGATTTTTCTTTTATAATTAGGAGATCCTTGTGTAATTTTTTATAAATTATTTAGGAATCCAATATTCATGAAATTTGTTGGAGGTTATCCTAGTACCATAAGGATGCTAAGAAAAATAGGAAATCTATTGCTTGTCACTTTTCACTAAGGTTTTCTATTTATGCTATTTCAAGCCTTGCTGCCTTGTCATTTTTGTATAGGATGTTTTACCTGGCAAAATAGCATGAAATTTTTACAGTAGTCTATTGGTAGCACTAGTAAGCCACTGTAATTTTCTAAGAATTTATGATGCACATTTGGTATAGGTTTATTATTTAACCTAGGGGTTCAAATAAAATAATAAAGGCATTTAAATAAATAGTTTGGGCTTCACCATTATGTTTTCTTAGATGTATTTGGTATGCTTAAACTGCTGGTAGACTTTTGATCGTAAAGATTTGAATACTTATATGAAGTAGAAGTATTGTTACTTTATAATGCGAATTGGAATAGTTTCCGGACAGATTCTGGAGTTTGCTAAGTTGCATGATAGAGATGATGTTTGCTGTAAAAATAGTTAATAACAAAGTTGTAGATAATTTGATAAGATTTCCAGAAAGTCCAAGATCACTGGATTTGGATTAGTAGAACTCCAGTTATGAGTGAAACAAGTAGCTACTGTTTTGTGATATAGTCGATGCATTGTGGAAGTAGATAATTAAATAATCGAGAAGAGATATGCACCTACTCAATAAACATGATGCACTTGATAACATATATGCATTCGTAATACTTATGCCATATTCATGCATCTAGGATCGGAGGAAGAAATAGCGTTGCTGGAATTCGAAGAAGTAGAAGAAGGGGACCAGCAGGAGAATCCGCAAGCCGCAGCTCCCGAAGGCGTGGAGCAGAATCCTGAAGAGCTTCCGGAGTGTCCTAACCACCGCCCTACTTCCTTCCTGCGAGGCAAGCCCCGGAGCATTCTAAGTCTCCTAGTAATTTACAAATGATTACTTAAGTACTTATGATTGATGCATTAGGTTATAAGAGTTGAATGGAACCACTTGATGCATATACATTCCTTGTCCAGCTATTACACCTTTAACCGGTATAGGTCCAGGATCGAATATATGCTTAGTCATGCTTAGACCGGTAGAAGTCGGGTGATTTCCTGTCACCTGCGAGATATAGGTGGATACCGGAGCACGGTTGGCTATATCTGCTATCGTGGAACATAACCATGAGGTAAAAGTAAATCAAGACCGGACGGGAGGTCGATAGAGAAGCAACAAGACATGGAGGTCTTGGGTGTGGATCTATCCCCGTCTGTGTCGATCAAGGACCGTACCGTTGTTGGAACTTCTGACAAGATTGAACGCATGCCTCTCACTTAGCTGGCCAGATAACTCGTTCCGACCGCGAAGCCGAGTAATTCAATTCATGCCGGGACCCGTTCTGTTGTGCGCTCCTTCCGGGGAACAATCAGACTGAGCCCAAGGGCAGGCTGGGCCTGAGCATCCTGGCATCTGATGTTCCAGATTGTGCGGCGCAGTACGGATCCGCGAAATGTGTACCTGAGTTGTACCAAAGGTGACCTAAGGCTATCGTGGCTGGTAGACCTAGGTTTGTGTTAGGAATAAATTCCCAGCTGGTTGAAATCGATTCGAATCGCCGTCTCTCCCGGATAGTGAGAAACTTGACTAGCTCCAACATCGTAGTAACTGTGTTATGAAACATGATGGTTTGGATGAATATGGAATTACAATACCTGCTATGGTTACTATTGTATGCTTCTCAATTGATATACCACATGTTTGGCACAGGATAGTTGCTAATCTAGAAGTGGATAGTTATAATTAACTTGATAAAGAAATTGTAACTGTACAGTAAGTCAATTGCTTTTATGCAAAATGTTGTCGAGTTACGTCCACTTATACAGCCTTGCATAATCCTTGAGAGTCAAATTATTTCTGGTTCATGACGGGTAAGTCTAGCTGAGTACCTTCTCGTACTCAGGGTTTATTTTCCCATTGTTGCAGATGGCACTGTATATCATGGTTATTGCAAGAGTTGCTTCCATCCCGCTGTGGATGAGGAGTAAGCCTTGGGCAGGCTTCTTATTAATCCTTCTACATGCTTTTGTGGACCGTGATCGTATCTTGGCACTGTATCAAACTATGTTGGAAACTTTATTTTCGAACTTATTTGCTTCCGCTTTATCTATCAAACTCGGTTTGTAATAACTTTTATTCGTACTCTGATGATGAAATGTATCTGTGAACTTTATGTAATATGTGGCATGTATGTTGAATCCTATACGATCTTGGTGGTTGTAAATCGTTTATCGAGACCCATCGTGGTACTCGACGGACTACCGGGTTTATATGGGTTCAAGTATGACAGTGCGACCGCTGGCGAGCTGCCGTTGTACTTGTACTCTTATAAATTGGTCGGTTCT
This sequence comes from Miscanthus lutarioriparius, assembly GCA_904845875.1. NCBI lineage: Eukaryota > Viridiplantae > Streptophyta > Magnoliopsida > Poales > Poaceae > Miscanthus > Miscanthus lutarioriparius. The sequence goes on from CAJGYO010000010.1 coordinate 56,216,956, forward strand.
ACGACATATACAGTGAGCTATAAGTGTTTAACTCAACATGGTGCATGATAACCCTTAGTTGGAGGTGTGAAGAAGCTTGCCCTTGGATCAAACATAGTTAAATATCTTTTGCAAGTGATCTAGATTGAACCAAATTGGAAAAATAATCCTCACTTCACACGGTTTTACCTCAACCTATCTAAAATTTGAGCTCATCTTTTGTTCTAATTGTTTACAAAGGGGGAGAGAATTCACAAAGATAGTAAAGATAGGGGAGCAAACAAATAAAATGATATTGTAAGGGGATCAATTAAAATTTAAAGCACACAAGTAGGGGGAGCAAGCTCATAAACTTATATGTTGCATTTGAATGTGCATTTACATATGTTTGCTTGCACGGCACAAGTTTTTAAATTCCCTATCCATGCTTGTGTGGTGTATGCTAGTTTTTTGAAAATGATTGATGAAATGAAAACTAGCAAGCATAGGAAGAGTAACTAGACTTGTGCTTATCATGTAAAAACTAGACCCTTTCATATAATGTGGATCTCATGGGGTTTTCTAGTTTTTGTGAAAGTCCAGTTACTAATGGTGCTAAGGATGGTGTATATTGGCAACTCTGATTGGTATCACACTTCAAAGGTCCATTCTTTACACCTTAGCATCATTTGGTAGCTATTACTCTCCCAAACTTCAAATCCATGCATATGTGCAAGCCTACAAATCCAAACTCTTAGCACATATGTAGGGGGAGCTAATACTACCAAAATTGGGTTGATAAAACTTGTCCATAATCTTTACACATGGTAATATGCTTGGGCAAGCAACATGGATCCAAAAAGATTTTATTGAATATCTTTGTAAACAGGTTGTCATCAATTACCAAAAAGGTGGAGATTGAAAGCTCTAGTTTGGTTTTGGATAATTGATGAAACCTAGCACTAACCTTTGTCATGAGTTGTGATATGAGCTAGGTTGGTGCAATCCAAGTGATTGAGCAAGATGAGGTCCATGGTGATGAAGGTGGACATGTGTTGATGATGATCAAGCTCAACTTGGAAACGAAGAAAGAGAAAAACAAAAACTGAGTTGATCAAGGCAAAGGTATATGATAGGTTTTTGTTTTACACTCAAGACAACATAGAGGGTGTGAGTGACTTAGGATCGATAGTCGTACTATAAAGAGGGGAAATCTTTGGCTAAACGGTTTATCGAGTGCTACTAGGTGACATGATTCTTGCATATGCATTTAGGAACCTAGTGTGCTAACTTTGACCCTTGTAAAATGCTTTGAAAAATGCTAACACAGGTGCACACAAGTTCTACACTTTGTGGTTAGCAATAAAGAAGCAAGGGTGAAGTGGTTGTGGACTTAGAAAAAGAAAGGAGGAGACAGTCCTCGATCGGACGCTGGCCGTGGGGTGGCCGGACTCACCCTGGTGCATCTCTTGGCACTTTGACATTCCTAACATCCTTGTGAGCCTAAGCAAACACCTCACACTCATCTCCATCATTGATTCATCATCATAGTGAGATTGGGAGTGATTCCAAGTGCATTTGCTTGAGTAATTGCATCTAGTGGCACTTGGGGATCGTTGTGGCTGCGGATTTCTTGTTTCTCTTGGTGGTTGCCGCCACCTAGATGGCTTGGAGCAATAGAGGAGCTTTGGCATGAGTTGGTGATTGTTCGTGGCCGGCTCCTGTGTTTGTGAGGGGTCTTGTGCCTTTCCCGGTAGAGAGCCAAAAAGTAACTCTAGTGGATTGCTTGTGTCATTGAGTTACCTCACTTGTGGGTAGCTTCTTGCGGTGTCCAATTATGTGGATGAGGTTCGTGCAACACCACTTAGCCGCTGAACCACCAAGTGTTGGTCGACACAACGGGGACTAGCGTGCCGGCAAGCACGTGAACCTCGGGAGAAAAATCAGTTGTCTCTTGCCCTTTGGTATTCTCCCGGTGATTGAATTGGTATTCGTATTGTGATTGGTTCACTTCTCTATATGGCGGTATAATCACCCTACTCACTCATTTACATTTCCGTAAACTAGTTGTAGCAAGCTCTTTAGTGTAGCTAGAATTGAGAGCTTGCTTTGTAGTTTAAGTTGATCTAGTGGAGCTCTTTAGTGTAGCAAGTGTGAGAGCTTTTAGTGAGTAGTAACTTAGCCAATTGTGTGCCTAGTGATCATAGTAACTAGAATTGTTGGATAGGTGGCTTGCAACCCTTGTAGAGCTAGAGCAAGTTTGCATTACGCTATTTGTCATGCTAATAAAATTGCTCTAGTGATCTTGTAGATTTTTAAATAGGCTATTCACCCCCCTCTGGCCATATTAGGACCTTTCATCCTCACAAGACTAGTTTTATGAAGAACAATGATCGGTTTTTGCACTAGTTGCAAGCAAGTTTGTCATAAAGCAGCATGAGTGCAAGAACAAGAACAAGAATGCCAATGTATCCTCAATTAAGCTTGATTCTTTTTATGTGCTTACTAAGGGTACTAATGGTGTGAAGGCTAAGTTCATTGGTGCACCATGGATGGGCTCAATGAAGAAAGTCATTTGGGTACCAAAGAGCTTAGTGACTAACCTTCAAGGACCTAAGTAAGTTTGGGTACCTAAAAAGAATTGATCTTCTTTTATAGGTCAATTATAAAGCCGGAGGAAGGCATTGAGTTCTTGATAGTGGGTATACTCAACACATGACCGGTGATGCAAGAATGTTCAACTCAATCAATACCAATGGCAATGATGGTTATGATAGTATCACATTTGATGACAATGACATGAGCATTTCTAATGTGTTGTTAGTTGAGAGCTTGAACTTCAATTTGCTATCCTTGGCTCAATTGTGTGATCTTGGATTCAAATGCATATTTGGGGTAGATGATATAGAGATCATAAGTGTAGATGGCTTTAACTTGATTTTCAAAGGCTTTAGATATGAGAATCTATACTTGTTTGATTTTAATGCTAGTGAAGCTCAATTGTCAACATGCTTGTTCACTAAGTCTTGTATAAGTTGGTTATGGCATAGAAGGCTTGGTCATGTTAGAATGAAACAATTGAATAGATTGGTTAAGCATGACTTGGTTAGAGGCTTGAAAGATGTTGTGTTTGAGAAGGATAAGCTTTGTAGCTCTTGTCAAGCCAGCAAATAAGTTGGTAACACACATCCTAAGAAGAGCATAATGAGCACTAGCAAGGCATTTGAGTTGTTGCACATAGATTTGTTTGGGCCAACACAATACACCAGCATCGGTGAAAATAAATATGGCTTCATGATAGTGGATGACTATACAAGATATACTTGGGTATTTTTTCTATTGGATAAAAGTGATGTGTTTGCAACATTCAAATCATTTGTCAAGGGCATTCACAATGAGTTTGAAACAACCATCAAGAGAGTTAGAAGTGACAACAGGAGTGAGTTTAAGAATACAAGAATTGATGAGTTGTGTGATGAATTTGGAATTAGACATCAATTCTCGACCAAGTACACTCCACAATCAAATAGCCTTGTTGAGAGAAAGAATAGAACACTCATTGATATGGTAAGGTCTATACTTAGTGAGTACATTGTGAGTCAATCCTTTTGGGCTGAAGCTATCAACACGGCTTGCTATTGTAGCAACCGCTTGTATTGTCACCCATTGAAAGAGAAGACACCTTATGAGCTCTTGAATGGTAGAAAGCCCAACATTGTATATTTTTGGGTATTTGGTTGTAAATGCTACATATTAAAGAAAGACACTAGATTGAGCAAGTTTAACAAGAAATATAATGAAGGATTCTTGCTTGGATACTCAACCACTAGCAAAGCATATAGAGTTTGGAATTTGGCAAGTGGTACTCTTGAAGAGGTGCATGATGTTGAATTTGATGAAACCAAGGGTTCTCAAGATGAGAATGAGAACTTGAAAGATGTTAGGGGCATTCAACTTTCAAATGCCATGAAGAACATGGATGTTAGTGAACTAAGGCTTAGGCAAGTGATTGATGATGAAGATGATCAAGTGCAAGTGCTCTAACTCAAATGTGCAAGATGATACAGATCAAGCAAGAACAAGTGGCTCTCATAACAATGTGCAAGATCAAGTGGCTAGTACATCATCTCAACCCAATGATCAAGCAAATGCAATCAACAATGTTCCAATGCTCCAGCAAACTCATGTTGCAAGAGATCATCCATTGGACACTATAATTAGAGATATTTCTAGAGGTGTGCAAACTAGATCAAGATTGACTTCATTTTATGAGCATTTCTCATTTGTGTCATCCATTGAACCAAAGAAGATAGATGAAGCATTGAAAAATATTGATTGGATGAATGCAATGCATGAAGAATTGAACAACTTCACTAGAAATCAAGTATGGGAACTAGTTGAGAGGCCTAAGGGATACAATGTGATTGGAACCAAATGGGTCTATAGAAACAAGCAAGATCAAGATGGGATAGTAGTAAGGAACAAAGCAAGATTGGTAGCACAAGGTTACACTCAAGTAGAAGGTCTTAACTTTGGAGAAACATATGCCTCGGTTGCTAGATTGGAAGCAATTAGAATCTTGCTAGCCTATGCTTGTGCCCACAACATCAAGCTCTATCAAATGGATATCAAGAGTGCATTTCTCAATGGCTACATCAATGAAGAAGTATATGTTGAGCAACCTTCCGGTTTTGAAGATGACAAGAAGTCTGACCATGTGTACTAGTTGAAGAAGACATTGTATGGCTTGAAGCAAGCACCTAGAGCATAGTATGAGAGGTTGAGGGACTTCCTACTCTCAAAGGGATTCATGATGGGCAAGGTTGACATCACTCTTTTCACCAAAAAGATTGGTAAGGACTTATTTGTGTAGCAAATCTATGTTGATGATATCATATTTGGATCAACCAATCAAGACTTTTGTGAAGAGTTTGGGAAGATGATGGCTAATGAGTTTGAGATGTCCATGATTGGAGAGTTGAGTTACTTCCTTGGTCTTCAAATCAAGGAATTAAAGAATGGTACATTTATTAGTCAAGGCAAGTACATCAAAGACATACTCAAGAAGTTTGGCATGAATGAAGCAAAAGCCATAAGTACACCAATGGGAACAAATGGAAATTTGGATAGTTATGCAAGTGGCAACATGGTGGATCAAAAGTTGTATCGGTCTATGATTGGAAGCCTACTCTATGTGACCGGATCAAGGCCGGATGTCATATTTAGTGTATGCATGTGGATTTCAAGCCTCATCAAGAGAAAGTCATTTGTAGGCTATAAAGAGAATATTAAGGTACTTGAAGCATACACAAAATGTTGATTTGTGATATCCCAAAGGAGCAAAGTTTGAGCTAGTTGGTTACTCTGACTCTGATTATGCAGAATGCAAGGTTGAAAGGAAGAGCACATCGGGCACATGTCAATTGTTGGGAAGATCACTTGTTTCACGGTCATCAAAGAAACAAAATAGTGCTGCATTATCAACAGCCGAAGCTGAATACATATCTGTCGGTAGTTGTTGTACACAAATATTTTGGATGAAGGCCACCTTGGATGACTTTGGAATCAAGTTCAAAAAGGTGCCATTGCTATATGACAATGAGAGTGCAATCAGGTTGACCAACAATCTGGTTCAATATGCAAGAACAAAGCACATTGTTGTCCGCCATCATTTCATTAGAGATCACCAACAAAATGGGGACATTTGCATTGAGAGTGTATGCACCGAAGATCAACTTGCCGATATATTTACCAAGCCATTGGATGAGAAAAGGTTTTGCAAGCTAAGGAATGAGTTAAACATATTGGATTTCTCAAATATATGTTGATGCACCCCCCACTCATATGACATGCCTCCCCTTCGAGCAATCCAAGGTAAAAGTTGATTGGCATGGCATACATCCATACTAAGGACATGATTAGTGCATTTAGTCATTCCTCATGTCAAATAAAAATCAAATGAATTTGATGCTTATATGGTACCACTATTGCTTCTATGCTTGACTTGATCTAGTGGTAGCATATGACATGTTTGTGGGCTTGTGAAGCTAGTGTTTGATCTATAAAATGAGCTATAAGTGTTTAACTTAACATGGTACAAGATAGCCCTTGAAATGAGATGTGAAGATGCTTGTCCTTGGATCAAACCGAGTTAAATATCTTTGGTAAGTGTTCTAGATTAGACAAAAATTGGAAAAATGATTCTCTCCCCATTGATTGACATTGATTATCTTAACTTATTTAAAATTGAAACATTGTGGTCATTGATGACAAAGGAGAAGTAATGCACAAATATAGTGAAAAGATGACAAAGGGGGAGAACTTTGACATAAAGGGATCAATTAAAATTTTGAGCACACAAGTAGGGGAGGAAGCTCATAAACTTGATTGATGCATTTAAATATGCATTTCATATGTATGCTTGTATGGCACAAGTTTTAAATTAAAATTCTATGCTTGTGTGGTGTATGCTAGTTGTAGGTTTGAATGATGAAATAAAAAACTAGCACGCATAGATTGTGTAACTAGACTTGTGTTTATATTGTGAAAACTAGACCCTTGCTTCTAATGTTGATCTGACGCTAGGAAGCTGCGGGGAGCAGCGCGTCCGGTCAAGGCTTGGCTTTGGCGCGCGCGAAGGAGAACTGACGCGATCGGCACGTCCGGTCCTTCTGACCGCGAGTCACTAAGGCGCTAGTGTGGCAGAAGTCGACCGTTGGAATCGGGCGATCACGGTTGAACCACAGTGACACGTGGCAAGCATCCGAGGACCGAACGCAGGACTAGGTTCATCCGATCGCCCCGACCTGCGTGTCCGGTCGATGCACAGTGGGCTGCTCTGTGGGCCCAACGACTCTATTCATGGGGGCTCTCTAGTTAAGCCCCATGGCCGGCTCAAGCACACTCTCTTAGCCATTTGCATTGACATAGCAACCTTGTGAGCTTAGCCAAAGCCCTCCCACTCATCAACATCATAGATTCATCATCTTTGTGAGATTGAGAGTGAATCCAAGTGCATTGCTTTAGTGATTGCATCTAGAGGCACTTGGTGTTCGTGTTTCGCTGCGGGATTCGCTTGTTGCTCTTAGTGGTTGCCGCCACCTAGACGGCTTGGTGCAGCAAGGATCGTCGAGCGGAGGAAGGTGATTGTCTCCGGCTCTGATCATGGTGATTGTGAGGGGTTATTGACCTTTCCCCGATGGAGAGCCAAAAGGTACTCCAGTGGATTGCTCGTGGCTTGTGGATCCCCATCTTGTGTTGGTTGTGCGGCACCCGATTGCGGGTTAGGCGTGTGAGGCCTATTAGCGCGTGAACCTCCAAATAGGTGAATCGCCACAATGAGAACTAGTTTGCCGGCAACAAAGTGAACCTCGGAGAAAAATATTATGTCATCATTTGTCTCCGTTTTTTCTTGTGATTGATTGGCTCCTTTGGTGATTGGTTCATTCCTCGACACATCAGTATAATCACCTTACCCTCTCTTGCACTTACTTTTTCTAGTGTAGCTAAGACTTTTAGTGTAGCTAGTTTTGAGGGCTAGCAATTGTCGTGTCTAGTGGTTAGTGAGGCTCTTTAGTTAGTCTTTGAGAGCTCACTAACTTAGTGTAGTGGCATAGCCTTTGTGTGCTTAGAGACTATAGCAACTAGAATTGTGGTAGGTGGCTTACATTTTTAGTAGGCTAGCGCAACATTCGCTTCACCTCATAATTATCTAACCAATTTGCTTAGTGTTGTTGTAGAAAATTTTTATAGGCTATTCACCCCCCTCTAGCCATTAGGACCTTTCAAGCGCCGTCACCTGCCATTCTTCCTCTCCACTGAGCCATCCGCGCGCCGTGATGTTCTCCATTGCGCTGGTCCCCTTCTCCACCGGAGCTGCGCACCACTCCGCGGCATCGTGCTCTGTGTCGGCATCGAGCTCCGCGTCGACGAGCTTCCAATCGTCTATGCAGCAAGTAGATGTTGCGCTGGAAACACTTGTTGCAAGCGTATGTTGCAAGTGTTTCAGAGGTACGTTTCAAGTGTTTCGTATCGATGTTGTAAAAGTAGGTCGGTATGTTTCATATGTTGCAATGGTTGTACCCGTATATTGCAAGTGTCTGTTCCTAATGTTTTATTTTTTTTCAGACGTATGTTGCAAGTGTGTTTATCTGGATGTTGCATATGTTTCACACATATGTTGCAAGTGTTTTATCTAGATGTTACGTATGTTTGCAATGATTTTTAAGTGTTTTCAGGTGTTTTTGCAAGTTTTTCAGACTCATGTTTTAAGTGTGTCATGTGTCTTTAGACGTATGTTGTAAGTACTGCATCAGAATGTTTCAAAAGTAAATTGAGTATTGCATATGTTACAATGTGACCTGCCTGTTGCAGCTGCTAAAGGGGTCGTGAGGGGCCAGGCAGGCCGCAGATACTGCGTGGGGTCGAGCGGGGGCGTAAAACGCCGTGCGGGTTGGGCGGGACGCACACGCTACGTCGGGTCGTGCGGTATGTAGAATTCAAGCGCGGGAACAGGGTGCATGCACGGGCGTCGGTCCGGATCTCCTAGGGTTAGCACTGCGATCCAATATCGACTACCATCTCCGCTTGTCGTTTGCTCACGCGGTCGTTATGTGAACGAAGGTAGGACGAAACGACAAGATGCGTATAAGCACGAAACGACAAGATGACTATGCTTGTTTTCTGTGTTGACATCACCGAAGCTAACCAAACAAATCAAGTACTCGCTTTGCGTTTGTGTTTTCTTATATCGGAACCAAACACTAATATATATGCAAGTCCAAATCTTAGATGATAAATAAAAGTCTATGTTAGGCAGTATTATAGTAGGTACTGCTAATATATGTAATGCGGAAGGTGTGGTGGTTAACATAAGTTGATAATGCAAAGGGAATGTTTACGGCACGCTCGGGTGTTTCTAGGGCTTCCAGCACCCGGCATTCCGAACCCAAATAAAATCGGGTGTTTTTGATGCATGGAACACTTGATTGTCATGACCATAGGATTCACATCAAATCAAATGAACTAAACAAAACCTATAAAAATAATACAAATACATTAAATAAATAAAAAATAGTCAGATTATTTCTATGAAAGCCATATGAGAAGATTTCAAAAGAGAACCAAATAAAATATACTGAAAATAAAAAAGCAACAAAATCAGATAACTGTGGAAGTAATTATGATCATTCTAATTTACGAACAATCAATTTACATCAATTGAACATAAAACATTCCCCAAAAGAGCCATGTCATTTAACAAAACCTGCACAAATAAATTAAGCCTCCACTCACCATTTGTGCAAAAAGCCGGAGCCGCCACCGCCCTAGTCCGTCCAGTCCAGAGCGCGACGTCGCCAATCCACCACCCGCCTGCGCGTGCGCAGTCCGCCGCCAACCGCTCGCCATGTCCGCCGTCCACCGCCGGATGAGAAGAGAATGATGCATGCATTTAATTAGTGGCAGCGGAATGTGTCGTATCTGACGGCTTGCGCGGTTTGGTAGGGAAGGTTCGTTTGAGTATTGCTATTGCATCAAGCTTCTCTGCTTCTCTGTCCATGAAACGCACTTACCGTCAGAGGGAATCTAAAAAACTGGTGAGGTCAATGAAGGTGAGCTTTTACCTGGTCAGAGTAACTCAAACAAGAAGGTGAGCTTTTACCTGGTCAGAGTAACACAAAATCTAGTCCAGGACTTGCTTTGCGCATCATTCGTCAATCAATCAGAACAGTATAATATCCGGTCAGGTCAATGAAGGAGGCATGTTTGATCGGAGACTCGGACTAGCTAGAGCAGGGAAGGTTCAAAAGTGATGCCTTTATCTATTCATACCACTGTCTATACAAGCCTCCGAGGCTCCGAGCGCTCAGCATTTCTGTGTGCCAACAAGTTGTCAGGCTCGCATCACAGCAATGGCAGCTCCTCGGTTTGCGGCGGCAACAGCAGTCCTCGGCTGCCTTGTTGCTCTTGCAACACTTGCAAGCTGCAACACTGAAGGTAAACTGCATATACATATGCGAAGCTTACCCGCATATCATATTGCAGGCATCGTTACCGAGTTCAGTCTTTTTTTTTTCCTGAAACATTCATGTTTGTTGTGGCTCCTCCAAGGTGACATACTGTACAAGCAAAGGCAGGCATGGGAGGACCCAAACAATGTGCTGCAGAGCTGGGATCCGACTCTTGTCAATCCCTGCACCTGGTTCCATATCACCTGCAACAACGATAACTCTGTCATCCGTGTGTATGTTCCTCTGTCCTTTACACCCTTTAATCAGTAATTTCAGACTCTGCAAGTGCTTCAGTTCAAAATCGGAAGAGATAGTTTCCTTTCTGCTGGGAACGTATCAATCATTTCTTACTGTGCCATGCAAAGACCTATGGAATCTTGACAGATGCTATTTGTTCATTCCTTTCAAGAAATCGGAACCTACGATTCATCAACAGTGTGTCTGATGGTGTATGGTTATCTGCAAACCATGTCTAGACTGAAGTGCAAGTACCTGTTTATTGCTTTTTTTTTGCAGGGATCTAGGGAACGCAGGCATCTCAGGCCCTCTGATTCCAGATCTGGGAGGACTTGAGAACCTCCAGTACCTGTAAGAACTGCATAACTTGTTGCAATAATCACTGCAAGCATCAGAGATTAGGATTACACTCAAGAACACCGGTTTTTTCTGAAATTTGGTTTGCCAATGTTTGCAGTGAGCTGTACGACAACATCCTGAATGGTTCAATCCCAGCAACACTCGGAAATTTGTCAAATCTTGTCAGCTTGGATCTTTATAGTAACCTTCTCACTGGAGCCATACCAACTACACTTGGAGCCATCAGCACGCTGCGATACCTGTATGTGGTGTTTTTCATACAAGATATTCATATGATGTTCAAAAAATAAAACTTCTGTAAATTCTGACTATTTTTCTGAACTGACAAATGTGCCAATTTCCTTCTCTCCATCAGGAGGTTGTACGAGAACAACCTGACAGGGTCTATACCACCATCTTTGGGCAATCTGACGAGTCTTGAGAGGTTGGAGCTGCAGAAGAATGCGCTGAATGGTGCAATTCCATCATCTCTCGGGAACATCAAATCATTGCAGTTCCTGTATGTCATTAGTCCTTAAATTCAGAGATGATTTTTCCTGAATGGTCAAAATGTAAATAGTGGGCGTGGTTGAATTATTCTCGTGGGTGGTTTTGACTTTTGACTCTGCTATCTACGGTACGCGCAGGAAGTTGAACGCGAATATGCTGAGCGGCACACTTCCATTGGAAGTCCTCTCTCTTGTCATTGCTGGGAATCTGACCGAGCTGTGAGTAATCTGTCAATTTCAATACATCGTTGTCAGCTCTACATGGCTGCATTATACTACAAGATGATATTCTCTATTCTCTACTGACACAAGAAAAAAAATGTATTCATTCAGAAATATTGCAAAGAACGACTTGGCCAGCACTGTCAGATCATCAGGTTTAAGAGGTACTATATACATGAAAACTGCAGCTTTAATTGATTTACCTTTTATTCTCTTTTGTATATGCATATATAATATATGGTGAGGCTTACAAGAATTACATTTATACTGGCATTATCACAGTGACTGCAATCATCCAGGACAAGCTGAAAACTACATGATGATGAGTCCCTGGATCAGGACATCGGCTTTCTTCATGCGTATGCTGGCAATAAATAAATAAACAAATAAATCCAATGACATGGATTGATCTGGACACCTTGTAGTATGATATGGCTGCTGAATAAATTCTGTTCTTCTCGGATTTTTCCCTTTAGCACCATTAGTTAATGAGAATATATGGGGCATCTCTAGTCCAGGAAAAAATTCTCCCCAATTTTCTTTTTTATGCCTAGTCTATATATCTATGTACTTAATATTTTATAAGGACTGACATGATACCTAAAGAGTGAAGGTTGAATAGGCTATACAAAACTTTATGACAATTATTAACAATTAAAACATAAAGTGAAGCCCACACTACCTAAGCCGGCCTAGCCTGGTTTGGTAGCCTAGTGGGCTACAATGTCCAAACCCGCCCTAGCTGGGTTCGTGTACTGGCTTAGCCAGTTTCTGCTGAAAACTGGAAGAAATATATTAGAGCCTCAGTCGCCTCTTTCTCGTCAACTCATATTAACTAGGAGTGTGGCTACCTTAGGAGTATATCGATAGGTTCACACGGTCCTTGCAATCACAGACATACACACCCAAGTAGACACAAGCGGAAGCACAAATATATATGGAATGTAATAAATTCCACAATTCTACACTAGATTATCTTTTTTCCTTTTGGAGGCAAGATCGCAGCCCTCACAAACTTCATGCAACCACCCAAAACCTTGGGGGCTTGCCGGGGACACCTAGCCACACATAGGTGCCAAGCTAAGAGTAACAAATGCAATCAACCGAAATCTCGACTTGTTCAAGTGCTCATGGTGTTTGACAGCTCACACAAAGTCTCTCATGCTCTCTAATGGATCTCTCACAAAGCAAGGCTCACTCCCCGCACTTAGGATTTTCACTTCTCTAAAGTCTAAACACTTCCACCCACAAAGGGAGGTTTGGGAGTAGCCAAGGGCTTCTAGTTGTGGTGATCTAGTAGAGAGCATTGGCAGCCAACACAAGGGGAGAGGGACAGCTATTTATAGGTTTTCCCACTTAAACTAGTCACAGAGGGGAGGGGCATATGAGACAAACTCGGCTTGGCTGTTTTTTCAACAAAATAGCTGTTAGGCTAGACTCAACTTAGCCGCCCTCGTAAACCGGCCTAGCCGGTTTTTCATGCATGGCCCAAAAATAGCACCTCACTCTCACATTCTCAAGCTTACTCACATGGGTTAACTTGAGTAAAACTCAACGACGTATCCCTCTTAATAGTGTGGCATACATATACTCAAGAAATAAAGATGGCAACCTTTAAACCACTTCTTGAGCCTTCTTCAAACCTTTGCTTGCCACATTGATCATGTATACTTGAGGGTCTTCATAACCTCCTTGATAGTGTGATCACAAATTCTAGCCTTGGTGTTGGTCTAGGCCTGGGCCTTCAAACTCTGGTTGTTGTCAAGCAGACGTAAACCCACAAAAAGTACACAGCGAAGTACAAACAGGATAAGTAAATCACTGGACCCTCAATTTCATTATTCATCATCCTTTACAATGCCCTCTCGGGGCCTTATTTATACATACCCATAGGCTTTTAATAGACCGGAATACCCTTACACCTGCCCTAGATTCGCAACATATTCTCGCCATCCCAAGATGACTTGATCCGGAGGCAGCACCTCCCGCGGTTGCCGCCATCCTCTGTCCACGCCTGCCCCCCGACCAAGAGTGAGGAGGGACCAGCCAGGCTAGTCCTTCCTTTGCCTCCCGCCAGATAGCGTTTTTGACTCCTGCCTGCCATCTGTCATTTTGCCCTCCTCTGTCTCCACTATTTCGCCACGATGAAATCTAGGAGCCCACCTATAAATGCAACGTAGACATAATCGACGAAAAGAGGGCTATGGTGGCGAAAATGATGGGTGCTGTCTGATGCCATGGTGCGGCTTGACTATTGCCCGCCACTCATGACGCGTTCTTCATTTCACCCCTTGGCGTACTGGTAATCCTCTGCCCAGGTGAAAGGTGCACTCAATTGGCCACGAAGACGGCGGAGGGTGAAGAGGGGGTGCCGAATGGGTGTATCTCCCCCCACCCAAAAAAATAGCCCCTCAGCAACGTCCCATTGGCTTGCTTGGGTCGCTACCGTCATTTCACCTGTTTGCAGGCCCTGACGCCGTCCCGTCGAAGTGCGAAGTGTTAAGGTTGGATTAATTTTATTATTTTTATTATATATATTTTCATTATTATATGTTTATTATTATAATTATTTTATATATATTATTATTTTTCTCTCTCTCTCTTTTGAAACGTCGCCTTGAAGGAGCGATGTGTCTTTTCGGTTTCTGTGCCGCGCGACCGTTTGCGATGGTTCCTCGTTCTGTTCGCCTACTTTGTGCCATTGCGTCGCTTGGCGCTCCTGGCCAAGTATAAATAGCACCCATGGGGTGAGTTTGCGGGCACCCCTTGCTCATTTGTGCCTGGAGCTTTCCACATGTCTTGCTACGTTACTTCCCTCGTGCCTTCTGGTGCCTTCGCTTCTGACGCTTCGCATCTCGGCTTCGGCTGTTCGCTCCTTAAGGTAAGGATATTGCTTTCACACTCTCCCTTTTTTTGTTTCTTTATGTTATCTTGTTTTTCGCGTTCGTGATTTTGCCGCGTCTATAGATGTATTTAGGAGTAGAATCTTGGTCTAGCGGGAGAGCTCGTCTGGTGATACTAGTTCGGAAACTAGAACTCATTCAACTGAACATGGGAGCACGTCGAAGTCTATTTCTCTGGAGCGTGGGGATGATTCGAAATTAGCTCCACAAGGGCAAGCGAGTGGATCGATATCCATACCCCAAAACCAGACTCCTCTTCTCCTAGTAGCTCAGGGAGCTCTAGTGACAGTGCAGCTAAAACATCAGAGTGTTCGGCGGAATCGGGATCTGTGGGATCTGGTGCGGCAAAGAAGGTTATGGTTTCGACCTTTCGCATTGGGCATTCTCGAGTGAGTAACGAGGTGCTTCAGGAGTATGTTCGCCAAGGACCGCTAAACTCTGAGTTCTCGATGAATTTCCGTGCACCCAGGAACGAAGAGGTCCCACAACCCAAACCATATGAGGTGGTTGTTTTTAGGGATTATTTTGTCACTTAGCTTTGCTTCCCGTGCGAAACATTTCTTGGTGGAGTGCTTGAACGTTTTAAGGTCCAAGTGCACACATGACCCCTAATGCCTGCGCCCTCGGAATTTTTGTGATGGCACTCAACATGATGGGCTGCGAACTGAATGTAGATACATTTATTAGATAATCTACTGCTACCTTATGTGAACATAGTAAGGAAAAGCGGCACCGAAAGGCCCCCTGCTGTGATACTGTAGCCGCTGCAGGTGCAGACGCCGCACGGCTCACCTGCAGCACTGTAGGCACATGCAGAGGCCGGTGCAGAGTCAGCCCTGTATGTTATCTAGTCACTGTTGCAGCAGGGCAGCTGTACTGAGACTAGATGGATAGAGTTGTATAAATAGACTACCACGGCAACTCAGTAAAGAGAGTTCAGATTTGCCATCTCTCATACATGGCTTCGGTCAACGTTGGTATCTTGTACTGTGTGTGTATGCTCTGTTCTCTCTTCTTCTAGCTCTAGCCATAGTGTGTGGGGATGGACAACGCTTGTTCGTGGTCGGCACGGCTAGTGGGTGCTCGGCAACACTAGCGGGTGCTCGGCAAGACTGGTGAGTGGTTCACTCACCTGAGCCGGTGATTCTGTGGGCCAACAAGTGGTATTAGAGCCGTACAAGCGCCGTCATCAGACTAACCGCTGGCGATGACGAGTGGTTCGGAGATGGGCGACAGCAGTGGCTGCCCAGCCATGATCGGAGGTCGTTGTTCGCACGGTGCAGGAGGTCAGCGGCACTAGTTGGCCGACGCTGACTCGCACCAACTATGGAGAGTGGTTGGTGACCATGAAGGTCAAGTTCAGAGCCCGACGGCTCTGGAATGCTGTTGATAAGGGCACCGATAATAAGGAAGATGATATGTCAGCGTTGGAGGCTATCCTCGCTGCTGTACCGGTGGAGTATAGGGAGCCGTTGGGGGCGAAGAGCTCGGCTAAGGAGGTGTGGGAGGCTATTGCGGCGATGCGCGTCGGTTCCGACTGCGCAAAGAAGGCGACGGTCCAACTTCTGAAGCAGGAGTACGCCAACCTCAAGTTCAAGGATAGTGAAACGGTGGAGAACTTGAAATGTCATAATATGGCTAGAGGGGGGTGAATAGCCTATTTAAAATTCTACAAATCAACTAAAGTAATTTGATTAGTATGACAAATAGCGTAATGCAAACTTGCTCTAGCTCTACAAGGGTTGCAAGCCACCTATCCAACAATTCTAGTTTCAATGATTACTTGGGCACACAAACTTGCTATATAACTACTCACTAAGAGCTCGCAATCTTGCTACTCTAAAGAGCTCCACTAAATGAATGTAAATGATAAAGCAAGCTCTCAATTCTAATTACTCTAAAGAGCTTGTATCAACTAGCTTGCAAAAATGTAAATAAGTGAGTATGGTGATTATACCGTCGTGTAGGGGATGAACCAATCACAAGATGAATATATAGCCAATCACCGGGAGAATGCCAAAGACAAGAGACAATCGATTTTCTCCCGAGGTTCACGTGCTTGCCAACACGCTACGTCCCCGTTGTGTCGACCAACACTTGGCAGTTCGGCGGCTAAGAGGTGTTTCACAAACCTCGTCCACACGATAGGACACAGTAAGAACCAACCCACAAGTGAAGTAACTCAATGACACGAGCAATTTACTAGAGTTACCTTTCGGCACTCCACCGGGGAAGGTACAATTCCCCTTACAATCACCGAAGATGGCCACGAACAATCACCAACTCGTGCCAATCCTCCACTGCTGCTCCAACCGTCTAGGTGGTGGCAACCACCAAGAGTAACAAGCGAAATCCGCAGCGAAACACGAACACCAAGTGCCTCTAGATGCAAACACTCAAGCAAAGCACTTGGATTCACTCCCAATCTCACTATGATGATGAATCAATGATGGAGATGAGTGGAAGGGCTTTGGCTAAGCTCACAAGGTTGCTATGTCAATGGAAATGGCCAAAGATATGAGCTATAGCCAGCCATGGGGCTTAAATAGAAGCCCCCACGAAATATAGTCGTTATACCCCTTCACTAGGCATAACGCGGACTGACCGGACGCTCTGGTCAGTTGACCGGACGCTGAGCCCCCAGCGTCCAGTCGCTCGTAGTCAGCCACGTGTCTGACTCCAACGGTCATCTGCATTGACCGATCGGACGCTCCGGTCAGTTGACCGGACGTTGAGACCCTCAGCGTCCGGTCGTTTCCAGTAAGGGTCCAAAACCGATTTTTATCGATCGGACGCGTCTGGTCATCTTGACCGGACACAGCCCAGCGTCCGGTGCTTAACCCTAAGCACTGTGTAGACCGACCACTTGACCGGACGTAGCCCTTCAGCGTCCGGTCACCGAGCGACCCAGCGTCCGGTCAGTAGACCGACGCTGGCATCTTCTCTGCCACGCCTGACCGGATGCGCTGGTCCACCCAAGACCAGCGTCCGGTCACAGTGAAAACAGTGAGACTGAGTTCCTTTCTTCTCTATCTCCTTCACCCTTGCTTAAATGTGCTAGCCACCAAGTGTATCACCTTATGCACATGTGTTAGCATATTTTCACAAACATTTTCAAGGGTGTTAGTGATCCACTAGATCCTAAATGCATATGCAATGAGTTAGAACATCTAGTGGCACTTTGACAACCGTATTTCGATACGAGTTTCACTCCTCTTAATAGTACAATTATCTATCCTAAATATGATCACACTCGCTAAGTGTCTCGATCACTAAAACAAAATGGCCCCTACAAGTTTATACCTTTGCCTTGAGCCTTTTGTTTTTCTCTTTTTTCTTTTCTAAGTTTAAGCATTTGATCATCACCATGCCATTACCATCGTCATGATCTTTGCCATTTCTTCATCACTTGGAGTAGTGCTACCTATCTCATAATCACTTTGATAAACTAGGTTAGCACTTAGGGTTTAATCAATTAACCAAAACCAAACTAGAGCTTTCAGAACTTCTCCCTCCGCCTGCAGACACTCATCAGCAAGCTGAAGAGCCACGGCATCACCATCGACGAAGAGGAGGCAGTCTCCAAGTACCTCCACTCTGTGCCGGCAAAGTACATCCAGATCGCTCTCTCCATAGAGACGATGCTGGACTTGTCCACCCTCACCATTGAGGATGTGACAAGCTGTCTGCGGGCGGTGGACGAGCGCCTGGAGCAGGCGACAACAACAAAGGACAGCGGGAAACTCTTGCTGATAGAAGAGATGTGGGCTGTTCGGAGAAACTCTGGGAAGGCAGCCTCGTCTAGCCACGGTGGCGATGGCAAGCACCGCGGTAGGGCTTCTTCGGAGAAGAAGAAGCAGGTCGACCCCAACGCCTATCGGCGCTGCGGGAAGATGGACCATTGAGCACGGGAGTGCCCAAACCACAAGCAGGAAAAGAAGGCTCAGGCTCATCTGGCGCAAGCCGATGATGAGGATGAGGCCACTATCCTGATGGCGACATTCTATGCACTACACGACGTCGAGGCTGAGGAGAGGGAAGAGGCGACGACGGTGGATGGACCTAGGAAGGCCCTGAAGACCATCAACCTCGACGAACCACGAGTCCAAGTCCACCTCGGACGTATGGGCGCTGCCCCGGAGCAGCGGTGGTATCTGGACTCTGGTGCCAGCAACCACATGATGGGCTCCAAGGCATCCTTTTCTGAGCTCGACGATGATGTTACCAGTACGGTGAAGTTTGGTGACGGCTCAAGGGTGGCTATCCAAGGGCGCGGCACCATCATCTTCATGTGCCAGAACAGGGACCACCGCACGCTAACGGATGTATATTACATCCCGTAGCTGCATTCCAGCATCATCAGCATTGGTCAGCTAGATGAGCGTGGTAGCGAGGTACTGATCAAGGACGGAGTCCTTAGGATCAAGGACCGGGAGCAGCAACTTCTTGCCAAGGTGAAGAGGTCCCTGAACCGGTTGTACCTGCTCGACCTGAAGGTAGAGTAGCCGGTGTGCCTGGCGGCAAGGCACTTCGAGGAAACGTGGATGTGGCATGCCCAGTTCGGACATCTCAGCTTCGATGCGCTTGGTCAGCTAGAGAAGATGGCCCGAGGGCTACCCCACATCAAGCACGGAGGCGAGCTGTGTGACAGCTGCCTGGCCGGGAAGTAGAGGAGGCTACCATTTCCAAAGGCGACCAAGTATCGCACGAAGGATGCTCTCGAGCTCGTCCACGGCAACCTCTGTGGGCCAATCACGCCAGCTACAAAAGGTGGTCGACGGTACTTCCTCCTGCTCATGGATGATTGCAGTCACTACATGTGGCTGCAACTCCTGACGAGCAAGGACAAAGCGGTGGCGGCGATCAAAAAGTTCAAGATGCGCGTGGAGGCCGAGAGCGGCAAGAAGCTCCACGTGCTGAGGACTGATCGCGGTGGCGAATTCACTTCGGTGGAGTTCATTGCGTACTACGCGGATCAGGGTGTGGGGCAACACCACACCGCATCGTACTCGCCACAATAGAATGGCGTGGTGGAGCGACGGAACCAGACCGTGGTTGGCATGGCCCGATCCATGATGAAGGCCAAAGGCATGCCAGCAAGGTTCTAGGGGGAGGCGGTGACCACGGCGGTGTTCATCCTCAACCGCGCTCCGACCAAGGCCCTGACAGGCAAGACGCCGTTCAAAGCTTGGTATGGGCGCAAGCCGAGCGTGTCCTTCCTCTGGACATTCGGCTGCATCGGCCACGTCAGGAAGACAAAGCCAAACCTCACCAAGCTAGAGGACAGGAGCACACCCATGGTGTTCCTGGGCTACGCGGAGGGTACCAAGGCGTACCGGCTCTATGACCCACGCGAAGACAAGGTGCTTGTCTCGTGCGATGTCATGTTCGACGAGGAGGCGGCTTGGGACTGGAGCAGTCCGAGCATGGGGGAAGCTGGTGGCTGCACCAGCACCTTCATCATCGAGCACTTGGTCATCCATGGTGGTGGAGACGCTGGGGAAGAGGTGCCGAGCACTCCAGGAGGAGTGCTGAGCACTCCTGGAGGGATGCCGAGCATGCCAGGAGTGGTGTTAGGAGGTTCTGTAGTGGTGGCGATCACTCCAGGACGGGTGCCAAGCACTCCCGTGGTGGAGCCAAGACGTCTTGCAATGGTGCCGACCACTCTAAGACTGAGGCTGGGCACTCCTACAGTGTGGCCAAACACTGCAGGAGTTATGACGAGCTGTCTAGAAGTAGTGTCGAGCACTACAACCGGGGTGCCGAGCACTCTAGGTGCTGTGCCGAGCACTCTAGCGGAACAAGAAACTCCATCGACGCCGATCGAGTTCACCTGACCTCCAAGTGACATCACTGAGTTCGTGGATGCCTTCCACAAAGGTGAGGAGGTGCGGTTCTGCAAGCTGGACGACATCGTCGGTGGCACAGGGCCCTCAGGACTGGTGGGTAGGTTGCTCAATGACGCAGAGCTGCTGCTCATCAGTGCAGAGGAATCACCCACGTTCGCGCTGGCCAAGCGGGACGGAAGCTGTCAACGGGCGATGCTGGAGGAGATGAAGGCGATCAAGGAAAACGAGACTTGGCAGCTCGTCGATCCACCTCCAGGATGCCGTCCGATCAACCTAAAGTGGGTGTACAAGGTCAAGCAGGACGAGCTCGGCACCATTGTCAATCACAAGGCGTGTCTCGTCACCCGAGGCTTTGTTCAGCATGAGGGCATAGACTTCGAGGAGGTCTTTGCGCCAGTAGCGCGCATGGAGTCGGTTCATTTGCTACTAGCTTTGGCAGCAGCAAAGGACTGACGCGTCCATCACTTGGACATTAAATCAGCCTTCCTCAATGGCGAACTGGTAGAGACGGTCTTCGTCAGGCAACCTTCAGGTTTCGCCATCAAGGGAGAGGAGCACAGGGTGCTCTAACTGCGCAAGGTGCTCTACGGGCTATGGTAGGCCCCATGAGCATGGAACGCCAAGCTTGACGCCACGCTGGGCGAGCTTGGGTTTCAGCGGTGTACAACTGAGCACGCGCTCTACACGCGGTGATGGGGGAAGGAGGAGCTCATCGTCGGCGTGTATGTGGATGACTTAATCATCACCAGTGCGCGCATGGAGGACATCAACAGCTTCAAGCGCGAGATGGCAGCTCGTTTTCGAATGAGCTATCTCGGCGCACTCTCCAACTACCTCGGCATCGAGGTGAGATAGGGGAAGGAGGAACTCACGCTCGGTCAGAGCTTGTATGCCTCCAAGCTATTAGAGAGGAGCGGCATGGCTGAGTGCAAGCCATGCGTGACTCCGATGGAGGAGCGGTTGAAGCTGACAAAGGCCAGCACCGCGGCGAAGGTGGTTGCAACACTCTATCGGAGCATCGTCGGCGGTCTGTGCTACCTAGTCCACACGAGGCCAGACATTGCGTTCGCCGTGGGCTACGTCAGTCACTTCATGGAGGATCCCAGAGAGGATCACTGGGCTACGGTGAAGCGGCTACTGCGCTACGTCAAAGGGATGGTGGATTAGGGGATCATCTTTCCTAAGACCGGCGGGAGTAGGCTGCAACTCACTGTGTTCAACGATGCAGACATGGTGGGGGATATCGACGGATGACGGAGCACCTCTAGCGTGCTCGTCTTCCTTGGGTTAGCCCCAATTTCATGGTTGTCGCTGAAACAGAAGGTGGTGGCGCTATCTGCATGTGAGGCAGAGTACGTAGCGGCGACCATAGCGGCGTGCCAAGTTGTGTGGCTACGTCGGCTGCTGGGCGAGCTGACCGGTGTGGAAGCTCACCCACCACCACTGATGGTGGACAACCAGCCGGCTATCGCCCTCGCGAAGAATCCGGTTCTACACGACCGGAGTAAACACATAGATAAAGGTCCACTTCCTCAGGGACTGTGTTGATGGAGGGCAGATCATCATCGAGTTTGTCGAAACTGGTCGGCAACTCGCGGACGTCCTCACCAAGCCACTTGGACGTCTTCGACTCACGGAGCTGAAGGAGATGATCGGCATGGAGGGGGTACAAGGGTTAGTAGTAGGATTAGGGGAAGATTGTTAGATAATCTGCTGCTACCTTGTGTGAACACAACAAGAGAAAGCGGCGCCGAAAGCCCCCCTGCTATGATACTATAGCCGTTGTAGGTGCAGGCACCGCACGGCTCACCTGCAGCACTGTAGGCACATGTAGAGGCCGGTGCAGAGTCAGCCCTGTATGTTATCTAGTCACTATTGCAGCAGGGCAGCTGTACTGGGACTAGATGGATAGAGTTGTATAAATAGACTACCACCGCAACTCAGTAAAGAGAGTTCAGATTTGCCATCTCCCATACAGGATTTTGGCCAACGCTGGTGTCTTGTACTGTGTGTGTGCTCTGTTCTCCCTTCTTCTTCTAGCTTTAGCCATAGTGTGTGGGGACGGACAACGCTTGTTCGTGGTTGACACGGCTAGTGGGTGCTCGGCAACACTAGCGGGTGCTCAGCAAGACTGGTGAGTGGTTCACTCACCTGAGCCGGTGATCCTATGGGCCAACAACTTTCATTTGGTTTTAGGAGATTCTACTCGATCAGAAGAAAGTTAAGGATCTAACGACTGGGAGGAAGTGCTTGCCGAATACGGTTCATTTAACTTCATACTGAAGACACAAGGCATCGTCAGCATTGTCCCCACTTACTGATATAAGTGGCTACACTGGAGGGATTACTGGTTCTATCATCGGATATGCACCGATGCCAAGGTCAAAGAGGCTGGGGCTAATAATATGTCTCGCGCATCGCCCATGGTTTCGTAGCTGACTCAGATGACTACGCTGCAAAAACCTAACTTTTCGACATCTAGCGCCGAGGTGGTGCGATCTGGCGACGCTTTCACGTTGACTTCATGGTGGCAGACTAGCAGTGACCTTGTGGAAGAGTGGATTGTGGCTAGGTGCCCACCCCTATGTAGCTATTATCAGTTTAAGAACATTGTCAAAAAGGAGGGTTATCTTGGATCGACTCTGAACAGCCAGCGTCTGACAAATTTTCCGAACGATCCTACGTTCGTGAATAATGTTGAGCATGAAGTGAAGAAAATTTGTGGGCCTTATGGGAAGAAAGAAGAGAAGGAAAAACTCCATATAGCCTAGCCAGAAAAGCTTGGCTGAACCGGGTGCTATGCTGATAGCCTACCCAGAGCGAACACTATCTCCCAATGAGCTGGCTCCTGATGCGAAGATATCGAAGGGTAAAAGGCCTGTTAGCCGAAAGCTTGATAGTGGAGATGGCGGGGAGCATCGGGAGAGCCTTGCCGGAAGGCACATTCGAGACTCACTTGCGCATGGGGAAGGCCCGAGACTATCCACGGAGTTACCTGACCAGGTCCTTTGCCCTTGCGAGGGGCTCCAAGGAGGACTAGGTGAAAGCTTGCGCGCTTCTTAGTACCTTGGTAAACATACCAGAGTCATCGACGGTAGTTTTCATCTCTACCTCACTTAAGCTTCCGCATTTACATTATTACCTTGGTTATGTGCTTTACCTTTCTAGCTTAGTTGATAGGCTAGTTGATAGGATTGGAACCTAGGTTGCATAACTCTTTTGCTGTAGAGATAGCAACACATCTAGCAAAACCTTAGTTGCACATTTAAATAGTTTACTTTATTGCATAGGTTTTGCTAAGGTTGGAAGAGGCCAT
The DNA here is from genome assembly GCA_904845875.1 of Miscanthus lutarioriparius. Taxonomy (NCBI): domain Eukaryota; kingdom Viridiplantae; phylum Streptophyta; class Magnoliopsida; order Poales; family Poaceae; genus Miscanthus; species Miscanthus lutarioriparius. The sequence continues at coordinate 56,240,299 of CAJGYO010000010.1, forward strand.
AGTTAGAGAAATAGATTTTAAGTTGACTCATTCACTCCACCCTCTTAGGTGTCACGGTCCCTACAGATGAGTTTAGTAGCACATCTTCATTGTTTTCACCCACACTTAGTAATAATAGTAATGCTTTGGCTAACTATAATAAATTTAGTTTGTCAATATGGTGACCCTTTGTGGTTTAATAAAAACATTGTGTTGGAATCTATCTTAATCATAGATTTGTTCTTGTTGATGCTTCTGCGTTTACTTTGTATGTTGATGGGTGTGTGATGCCGAGTTTTTGCGCTTTGGCATGAGGGAAGGAACACTAATGACATTTTGGGTTTTTGGGGCGCCTGGAGTGTAACATCCTTCTTCCTAGTTTGAGAAGGATACGGTGGATTTTGAATGGTCTTTCCACCTCTTGTGGTTACCACACTCACATTTCTATTAGGAATAGTCTCTTGTTGCCCTGGAATCTTTCTTCTTTCAAAAGATGAGATTGGAGCAACTAATTGCGCGAGTTGGGTTTCTAACATTTTATTAAAACTTAGCTGATTTTTCATCTCAAATGATAAATTTTCCGTCTTAGAATTAATGTTCTCTAGCACCTTATAATTACCAAGAAGCTTTTTTTTTACTGATGTTATCATTGATTTTAGCTTGACAAAGGGCAAGATCATTAAGAGAAGGTTGACTGTTGTTGTAACCATTGAAATTATCACCTCCTTGATAGTTTGGTCATGAATTCTATCCTTTGTTTTAGTTTGTTGAGGATGAAACCTGTTGTTGTTATTGATGTAACTAGCATCTTCTTGGGTCTCAGGGCAGTTGTCTCCTAAATGGCCCGTTTCACCATAGACATATGGCGCATATTCATTGGAAGACCAAAGTGCATAGAGGAATAGCCATGAATATGCAGATGGAACAGTGAGGGCCAACAATGACTAGGTTATGTTTAGCAGGGGGATAGTGCCCCTTCAAGCATAGCTAAGTTCGACACTTCAAGGCCTTATGAGGTCGTTCCTGGCGAAGGGATGGAGATGACGGCTGAGCCGCCTTCATGTCATTAGCCACTGCTAATGCGCCAATGACATAGCAGGTAATCTGTGCCCGTGTTAGTGCGTGTGTGACAAAGTTGTAGGGTGAATGAATAAGCATATTGGTGTATCAATTTTATGTTGCAATATGTGGGCTTGGCCCAATAGAAATTCTCAATAATTCAAAATAAATCTCAAAGATCCATTCATGTGTGCATATGGGGGAGTGGGAACTTTAGTCTCACATTGCTAGTTGAGGGGGAGGCTGCTATACTTAAATATGGAAACACTGTCCACTTCTTCAATACTAGTGTGGGGGGAGAGAGAGAAGAGAACCTCCACATGTGGGCTCGCTTCACCGAGGCGAGGGGTGTAGACACGTCTGGTCCACGGTTGCCTATATTATTTGGTTCGTCTACTATGTTAGATATTTACATGCTAGTATATGTGTAAAATCCGGTTCCACAAGCACAAAACACAGATAACAAAGGATGGGAGAGGTGTCCCTTTCAGCCCTCCATACATCACCTTTCATAGAGGGAAGGAGCAGACCATGGCTACTTCAGTTTTACTAGTGAGTAAATTACACCAACGGTCCTTAAACTATCACACGATTCTCATCTAGGTCCTCAAACAAGGAAATTGCATATCTAGGTCCCTAAACTATTAAAGGATCACATCCCGATCACAATCCATTAGCTGACGTGCCAGCCCAAAGTGGAAAACTTTTTATAGGCCACACCCTCTCTATGATCTCTTCCTGATCAAAGGACTGAAGGAGAATCCGCACTCTTCTCTGGGGATGCCTGACTTGATGCACTCGCATTCTGGCGCTGGTATGTCCTCAGCCTTCACCGCACGGGCAACCTTAGCACAGAGAGGAGAGGCATGGGAGGATTGAGTAGAGCTGTCAGGAAAAGAAATGAGAGAATACATGCATAGTACTCCATACAAAGGAAAGTAGTACTCCCTCCATTCCAAATGTAAGCTATTCTGGCTTTTTCTAGGAGACATAAATACATCTAGATGCGTAACAAAAGTTATGTCGTACATAGAAAAGCCAGTACAAATTACAATTTGGAACAGATGGAGTAACTCTTAGATGGAAAAGGGTGGAAGATGGATATGATCAGAGTAACAATAATACAGCAGAATGTAGCTGACAGAAGGAAGTGGATAATGTAACTTTTACATACATATCTGCCAGATTTCCTGTAAATGATGAGGATGTCCCTAGCTTGAAGCCCATGCCTCTTAACAAATAATTCACCTGAGAATATAGGGCATGCAATTCGTTGACATATATATAGAGTTCCAAGTTCGGAATTACTTTTACTCTATGATCAACCTACCTCTAGTTTCCAAGATATACATCCTACTATTATTATTAGTCCAGTACCTGAAAGAAAATGTATTGCATCAGCATGATAAAATTCAATTGCCAAGCAACAGGCAGATATATCAATCCTCAAAGCTGAGGCTTGCACTATGTAAGCGTTTTACTTTTTGGCATCTGGAGAAATTACAGGCAAATGTTCACTCTAAACTGATGATCATCAGAAACTCTGACGTCTGAGCAACCAATAGTAGTACAATTTGGTGAAGATACCTGTACTTAAACTTCCATACAGCTGGGAGCTCAAAATCGTCCATTTCCAGTATCAGGCCATCGTTATATTCCAAGATTGGAAGGTTACGCTCAGCATCCTTCTACATAATTCAGAAAAAAGTGAAATTGCAAGATGATTTGCAGCTCACACAGTTAAAAATTTACTTGCATTATAGCTTTGGTGCGTGCTGGAAATATATGTAGAACACAGTGAACATACTAGAGAGTAAAGCCCAATTAACAGGATATGCAAGTGCAAGTATCTACCTTTGGCAGCACAATTATTCCAATGTTTCCAACATCACTGTTTGTCAAGTCCTTGCGCAAGACCATTTGGTAATCTTGACAGTTGGCCTTTTGTATGTAACATATTGGCATATGAGAAAGAATGGGACTTGGTTCAGGAGGAAGCCACCAAATATGATGATTGTTTAAGTGGTCAGCAATGGATTTTGGCATACCAGTAATACCTACTGAAGATTGATACCTTCTACAGTACATTTTAGCTACCTAAAATCATGTTTATCCATCTAAAAACATTATTCTCCTGCTCATTGCCATAAGGTCACCAGGTTTAAGTATTATTTTACAATAAAATTTTAAAGGCGGAATGAACTGGTTGAAAATTGTGAATTCATTTCCCTTAGTCCTAAAGAATAACAAATAGTTGTCTTTATTCCTAAACAATGAATGAGTAAAATTATTTTCTTGAGTTAAATAATGTGTTAATCCTGTATAGAAAATACTAATAGTATCAACAAAGCACATGATGCATTAAAAAGACAACATACTATTTTATTCGTAACATTAATATGCCCATTGCCCTGGTTTAGGTCTTCCATCTCCACAGCTGGAGTGGGATCCGGTTCCTCACTGTTGTTGCATACGTTATCCCAACCTCCAAAGACTCTTGAAGTGTCCTGGAGAATCATGACACTATAAACTGCTCATATGATCAAAAAACATTTTCACCATACTCTAAAAGAGTCCTAGCACTGTTACCTTTAAATTGTTGGTTTCCTCGAAGATTTGGGTGGAAGTGTAGTTGGTTGAGCTTGGGGACATAAGTTGAAAAGGGGATGTAGGTGGCACTGATGGGGCCATGTTAAAGCTATTTGAAAACCCTGCACCTGTGCACCATCAAATGATATGTAATGAAGCAACGCACAGTACATTTCTCCTTTTATTTCAAACCATATATATAGCTGCATGACATGCATATATTTTTGTTAACAAAATGCAGAGGTTTAGAGACTGGGCTGCTGTATCAGTATCACATATTTATGATACATGCACTTGGATGCATTGGAAAAAAAAGATATTTGCGCTCGGGATGTTTATAAATTAATCATAATGTAACCCCGCACTTTCTATCGCAAATAAATTAAATGTTCCTTGCTCTCCAAGGAAAATAAAATAAATCTATCTAGCCGCTTTTGTGTTTCAGTAAAGAACAGGGCGCGGAGCGCTTTCGACTTTTGAGTGGAACTAATTCTGAAATTAAGGCTGTTTAGAAATTAATCAGAGTATATATAATACCCCTCCCATGCAACCACTAACCGGCACGCCGCCCAAAATAGCAACTGAAACCTCTCATGGACCTCCCTCATGTAAATACTCATGCTTTGCCTCTAAATTCCCTATGAACGGCTGAAGTAGAATCCTTGTAGGAGGTCGTGGATGCAAAAACTTGCATAAGAGTTAGAAAAGGGGTGGGCAGTTTATCTAAAATATCTGCAGGTCCTAGGTGGGGTCGTATTTACCAAAAATAGCTGATGAATCTACCTTGACATTTGGCGGACTAAGGGGGTTGACATGTCTAAATGAGACTCTGGTCTTGGAAGGAATCTACTAAGAGAAAAAGACCACCATGCCCCTATTTGACATATATCGCTACCATACTTCACGTGGTCAACCCTTACGCTATAATGATGAATGCGACAAACCATTTCTACTTGAAACAGCTTCACTTGTATACACACCTTTTTCCCTCAAGTTCTCATGAGTTAAAAGCAAAACCCTCAAGATAGGGTCCCTCCACTCCAAAATAACATAGTGTCAAAATCTTATGTGGGTTTGCATCTATGCATGGTGGCACCACAAGTCAAGCTACGACCACTCAAATAAGAATATTGAGCTAGTTATTTATAAATCAAGGTAAATTATATCATTAGACAAAATGAACTTGTTGTGATCAGGGATTTGGTTTGTTAATTTGTTAGAGGTCTTGCTAGAGGCAATAATCTCTAGAAAGGAGGAAATTATAGCATTAATGAATACAAGCAAGCAAAATACTACTATATCCTTTCTTTATCTACGTCATCAGCCTGTTCGCTTGCTCGTAAACGATCGTAAATTTTCAACCGGGAACAGTGTTTTTCTCTCACATCAAACCAGCCAGCAGTAAATAATCCACGATACGATACGGCCTCCCGAACAGGATGATATCATGGCTCCGAGCCGGGGCAACGGATCCATATAGGACAGCGTGGATGCGGGCATGTGGCCACACCCACGCCAAAACAAGAAATCAATCATTGCTATCAATTATTCACCATATTTGTACCCCAAGTTCAACTCTATGCACCCAAAGACCAAGCCCCCCCCCCCACTATTTTTCTCTAGCTTTGCACGGGCTCCGAGGTCCTCTAATTGACTAGTCCCACTATTTAGAAACAATCCACCGGTGACCAGTCCACTACAATAAACAAATTCATGAGGATATTCCATTTTTAAGTGCCAAATGTACATGCATATATATACCTGACTCTTTGACATGATGGTTGCTGTGAAAGGAAGGAGTTTGGAGCATATTCATGGTTGCAGTGTTGCCATATGGAGAATAATCCTGGTAGCAACCTGGAGAATATGAAAGCAAAGCTGGCAAAGATAGTGAACGACATGATCCCAGCAGGAAGACGCTAATCATATAGTATCTAGGAGTACATATACATGGCTATCTATCACCAGAGATAAAAAAGAATCACTATATATGCATGGCTAGCTACAAATGGTAACTTGTTGAAAGATTTTCTCAGTGATCGATCAGTGCCACCTGAAGTGAGATTAAAATGGCAAAAGGAGATCTTAGAAGTGTGTCAAAATGGCTCTGAACCCGTAGAACACAGATAACTTTGTGCAACGATGAAACACAGCTTGCCAATCATAAGTTTTGTCAAAACCGGGAGCTAATCATGACGAGAGCATAAAATCCGCTAATATAACTACAAGATCACGGATGCTCCAAAGCGTAATTCAGCATGTGCGTGGTCCGGGGTACTGACCGGTAGGCGGCAGGGAGTGCATGCGGTGGTCTGGAGGTGGGATGAGCGGCTGTGGCGGCGGCACCACGATCATCTGGGCGGAGTACGGGGTCTGTGATGACACCGGTACGTGAACCGGCGGCATTGCCACCGGCGCTGGGATCAGGCCGGCGGGGTACTGGTGGAAGTGCTGGTGCTGGTGCACGTTCGCGGCGCCCGGGCGCACGGAAGCCATGAACGCCTGGTAGTGCTGCTCGTGCGAAATGGCCCTGCCGAGGTCGCCATGGCCTGCTGCGCCGGCGGACGAGCCCTTGGCGTTGGCCATGCGTGTAAGAGATGGAACTGGAGAATGATAGCGCAGCTTCTATTACACTCGGTAGAGATACAAATACAGGGACGTCCCAAATACAGGAGCAGAGCTCTGACCACAGTGGCCAGCCAATCATTGCTAACGGTAGATCCTACAATCTAGGAGAGGTGGGGAACGTTGACTGGGCTGTTACAACCGATTCACTGAAAACCGAAGAAACCGATCATATATCCTAGTTATCGTATACCTGTACGTTGACTATGTGAAACAACCCCGATTCCCGCGAAGGAAAATCCACAGAGTCGAAGTGTAATAAGAACGTTGTAGATCATATTACTCAAATTCCAGTCAAATATCACATCCATATCACGATAATATCAGAGTACAAATAGCGCGGAATTACATAAATTTATTACATCGCCGCATTGGCGGAATCAAAAGTAGCATTCATTCAGGACAACTTGAAGATAAGATCGCCAAACTCGAGCGTAGGAACGAACCCCTCAACCGTCAAACTCCTCGGAGCTATACTACTCAGCAGAACCTGTGTGCCAAAATTTATCAGTACGATTTGTACTGGCCACTTCCAACCCTATGAGCATTGTGATGAGGACATCGCCACGCTGGACACACCGACGCCATGGTCTTTCCCAAGTTGCAATTCGTTCCCAACTCAGCTGCCACGTCACCCTCGGATTCAGCAGACACGTCGTCACTGTTTCGGTCATAACTTCCTCATACGACGTCGAAACGGGCCGTTCTTGGATGCGTTGGAAAGGGGACGACGACGCCGTCGTTTTGGATCTGGTCCCAGTTCCAGAAGGTCCGTGGATCATTCTGTGTGACCACGGCAAGGTGCTGCGTCACCTATTTGGGCCAACTTGGCCATGTATCGTGTCGGGCCTTAAGCCCAAGTTGTGGGCGCCCAACCCCTGGCCGTCCCCAACCCTAGGTCGAGTCTTAGACTATAAACACAGCCGTCGCCGCTGCTACACAATTGGGTTTTGTTTAGAGTTTAGTTTTCCATCGAGAAACTGAATCGTTCATTGTAACTGTGGTGACAAATCCTTTTACAAAGTGATCCAGGGCCCGTTCTCGATCTCCTCCATCGTGTCGATTAGTCCTTTGGAACCGAAGTTCTTGAACCCTCTATTGATATTCGCGTCATTCATATTTGCAATATCAGATTGGCGTGTTTTACCTTCTTGCTTGTGCTCTTCGATTCGCTTGCGGGAAAAGCCTTCTTGGCGAGGTCAATCAAGTTGTGCTTGGTTGATAACCAACGGAGCAATGGTGTAACGGTTGCAGGGTTGAATCGCGCCTCGATTTGAAGCCGGATCGCCAACGCCGAGATCTCCACATATCGAACTTACCGGCTACCTCTCGGAAGATCGGGCTGTACTCATCAATTGGTATCGATATTTCAGGTTTATCGCGAGGTATAATCTCGTTTGTCTTAGATTCATATTTGTTCATTACCTAGAGTCCACAAAAAGCCCAAAAATATTTCAATTTCCGCTGTCCTATCGCCCTTTGTGCCTTTGCAATTTCGTTTCAGATTCGTGTTGTTGAGTTTGTGTCCGTGGTCGAGTCTTGTTGCTGGTTTAGGATTGTGTTCGTGGTCGTAGTTCAATCGCGCCCGTTGTTGTGATTTTTGTTTTCCGCCGCTATCCCATCAACAACAAGTCGAAGCCACCACATTACTCGACTTGCCCCGCTTAGCCTTTTGTGTAACTTCGCCGCCGCCAAGAAGCCCTAGATAGGTTGCCACCGCTCTTATTTTGCTGCATCGCAGCCCTCCTTACATCATCAAAGTGAATACCTACTGCTGTGATCGGTGTTAGAGTTTAGGGACGTTTTGCCCTAACTGCCGCCGCCGTGTTGTGCCTCCTGGAAAACATACCTTGAGATACCTTCGGTAAAACAGGCATAACTTTTCGCTCGTTTATCCGAAAAATCTGAAATTTTTTCAGCAGCTTCTTGACACCATTTGGACCCGACCACATCAAATTCTCCTTTACTTGAGCAATTCCCTCTTCTGCATCTTGAATCTTAGCGGAATCAAAGAACGATCTTTCACCCAATTAAGACCACATCAAAGGTGTCTTACAAGGTCTGCCATACAGAGCTTCAAACGGCGACATCTTGATACTGGCTTGGTAGCTGTTGTTGTAAGAGAATTCTGCATAGGGTAAACATTTCTCCCAATCAGAGCCATAATTCAGTACACTAGCATGAAGCATGTCTTCTAAGATCTGATTTACTCGCTCTATCTGTCCATTTGTCTGTGGGTGGTAAGCGGTACTGAAATCAAGTTTGGTTCCAATAGACTTGTGCAGAGCTTCCCAGAATCGGGACACAAACTGAGGACCACGATCAGATACAATACTGGAGGGAGCTCCATGCAGTCTGAGAATATGCTCAATATATAGATCTGCTAATTTTTCTACATTGGTCTTGGTCTTCACTGGTACAAAGTGAGCAATCTTGGTCAAACGATCAACAATCACCCAGATGGAATCATTGCCTTTCTGTGAACGGGGCAATCCAACTATGAAATCCTTGGATATACTCTCCCATTTCCACTTGGGAACGTCAAGAGGCTTTAGCAATCCTACAGGCCTTTGGTGTCCATCCATGACTCTATTATAGGTATCACATCGTGCCACATGTCCTGCAATGTCTGTCTTCATACCTTTCCACCAAAAGTGTTTCTTCAAGTCTTGATACATCTTTGAACCTCCAGGGTGAATACAGTACTTGGAGTCATGGGCTTCTGACAGAATTTCCTCTCGTAGGGCTGGATCAGAAGGTACACAGATTCTGTCTTTGAACCAGATGGTCCCTTGTTCATCTTCATGGTGGTTGGTCTTGTAGCCTAGTTTCATCAGACCATGGAGATATTCAATCTCCTCACAATTTTTCTAAGCTTGATAGATGCGATCTGTGAGATCATACTGTATACGGAGCCCATTCAATAAGCCATGCGGTAGTATCTCCAGTTGAAAATCATCAATCTCTTCCTTGAGCTCTGGTGGTACGGATTCAGTGATCAAAGTGTGACAGTAACTCTTATGACTGAGGGCATCTGCGACTACATTAGCTTTTCCCGGATGATAATGAATTTCCAGGTCGTAGTCCTTGATCAACTCTAGCCATCGGCGTTGCCTCATATTCAGATCTTCTTGAGTGAAAAAGTACTTCAAGCTCTTGTGATCGGTGTAGATATCACACTTATTGCCTATCATGTAGTGCCTCCAGATCTTCAAGGCATGCACAACGGCTGCTAACTCAAGATCATGAGTTGGATAACGGTTCTCGTGTTCTTTCAGCTGTCGGGAAGCATAAGCTATCACTCTTCCATCTTGCATCAATACACAACCAAGTCCTTGATGGGATGCATCACAATAGACCATGAAATCTTTGCTGATATCAGGCAATGCCAACACAGGAGTTGTGGTAAGCTTCCGTTTCAATTCCTGGAAGCTTTGTTCGCACTCGGGCGTCCATTCAAACTCCTTAGTCTTCTTCAGAAGGTTGGTCATCGGACGAGCTATCTTGGAGAAGTTTTCGATGAATCGGCGGTAATATCCAGCCAATCCCAAGAAACTTCTGACTTCTGTCACATTACAGGGTTGTTCCCATTCTTTCACAGCCTCAATCTTAGCTGGGTCAACTGCAACACCTTCAGCTGATAGTACATGGCCTAGGAAGGCAACTTCCAGTAGCCAAAACTCACACTTACTGAACTTTGCGTAGAGCTGATGTTGGGCTAGTTTCTCAAGAACAGTTCTCAGATGATGTTCGTGTTCTTCAGCGGTGGATGAATAGACAAGGATGTCATCAATGAATACTACCACGAACTTATCCAGATCATCCATGAAAACCTTATTCATCATGTTCATGAAGTATGCAGGTGCATTCGTGAGTCCAAAGGATACCACAGTGAACTCAAACTGTCCATACCTAGTCATGAAAGCTATCTTCAGTATGTCACTCTCTCGAATCTTTATCTGATGATATCCAGATCTGAGATCAATCTTGGAGAAATACTTAGCACCTCTAAGCTGATCAAGCAAATCATCAATCCTTGGCAGGGGATACTTATTCTTGATGGTGACTGCGTTCAAGTTCCGGTAATCAATGCACATTCTCATTGAGCCATCCTTCTTCTTAACAAACAGAATAGGGGATCCCCAGCGTGGAGCACTGGGTCTAATATATCCCTTCGAGATGAGCTCATCAAGCTATTTCTTGAGCTCGGCCAGTTCACCGACTGACATGCGATAGGGTCTCTTGGCAATGGGTCCTATTCCTGGCAAAAGATCAATGATGAACTCTACATCATGGTCTGGTGGCATACCCGGTAATTCTTCAGGGAATACATCGGGATAGTCTCTGACCACAGGCACATCATGAACTATCTTTTCCTCTTCTTGTGATTCTGAACTTGCTTTAAGGGCACATAGGATAGAGGTGGACTTTCCAGACTGGGGTTCACATCTAATGACTTGGCCCAATGGGTGGGTCACTTGGACGTATCTAGGTGAACATGATATGATACCTCGGTGAATGGTTAACCAGTCCATGCCTAAGATGACATCTAGGTTAGTGGAAGGTAACAGGGTTAGGTCGGCTTTAAAGGCAAGACCCTCAATGGTAAGACTCACTCCCTTACAGATGTGGGTGCATTTTAGGTCTCCTAAAGGTGAGCTGGTGATGATAGGCTTTTCACGTGGGGTTACAGGCAGGTCATGCTCTCATGCAAACTTGGATGATATGTATGAACAAGTTGCTCCAGAATCAAATAGAACTGATGCAGTATTGCCATTACCTAAAAACATACCATACACAACGTTAGGGGCAGCCTGTGCTTCCTCGGCGTCCAAATGGTTGAGACGTCCACGAGTAGCAGATCCCTTGAACTGAGACTTCTAAGCAGCTGAGTTCTGAGGGCATTCAGTAGCTTTGTGACCTGGTTGGCCACAAGCAAAGCAGGTGAAAGGCGCACCGCCTGTAGGGGTTGGCGCGGGTGCCTTCCAGTTTCCAGTGCCTGGTGCGGAGCGGTTCTGTGCTGGACGTTCATTCACCGAGCGGGAAAGGTTGATACGATCCTGAGTGTTGTGGTCCTGAGCATAATGGTCTCGGGTGTAACGATCCTGAGCAGGAAGGGAGTATTTAGCGGTGTAGCCTCCACTTCCCCTACTCGATCCGGGGTTGTCATCCCTGTTGTGGCGTGAGCGTTCCCTGGATGGTGCATCTCTGCGGAACCTCTTGCGATCACGGCCACGGAAAGACTCCTTAGGCTTACGCTTCCTCTCCTTGTACTCCTCTCCAGCTTCAGCACAATCCTTCTCAATCTAGATGCAGCGATCCACCAGAGCACGTAGTGTGTTACTCTCAATACTGCCAAACTTCAGCTTGATGTGCGGGTTAAGTCCCTTGCGGTAATAGTACAACTTCTCCTTCTCAGAGTTCACAACATAGGAAGGTGCATAGCGCAGAAGGTTGGTGAAACGAGTAGTGTACTCATTCACCTTGTTCTTTCCCATCTTGATGTTGCGGAACTCCTCGGCTTTGGCCTCCATGATACCCTTGGGAATGTGATACTCAGTGAATGCTTCGGCGAACTCATCCCACGAGATGTTGGCAGGGTCCTCATGGGAGTCACTGAAACTATCCCACCAGGCGCGTGCTGCACCTGTGAGCTGGTGTGCCGCAGGTCCAACACACTCATCGTCGGTGAAAGTGGTGAGGTCAAGCTTCTTCTCCATTTCCTTGAGCCAGTCATCGGCCACAAGCGGGTCAGGGTCGGTACCATCATAGGTAGGTGGCCTTAGCTTCAGGAATCCTTCCAGCTTTCTTTGGAAATCATTATGCTGACCTCCCTGGCGACGGTTTGCTCCTTCAACAAGAGCTGCAAGAAGCTGGGTCTGTTGTGCCAACACTTCTGCCAGGTTCGGTGGTGGTGGTGGCGGAATGTTCTCCTCAACAGGCGGCAGGGTATTGTCCAGGTTGAAGGGTATCCCTCCACGTCCATGGCCACGGCCACGGCCACGGTTGTTGCCACCATGGCCCCCATTGGGTTCGGCTGGTTTGGGGATGGGTGCTCGTCCACGGTTCATTAGGCGAGCAGATCGGCGGTTCGACATCTGCAACACGGATCATAGGAATTTTAGTGCTGGTGCCATAAGTGCTTATAATTCAATATGATTACATGATTTTGTCAATTTAGAGAAAAACATTTATGCTATCCAACACTCATTACAAAGAAGCAATAAGATCCATAAGATGCAATAAGATCCAAAACATTCATTACATGAGTTTTATTACATAGTATCATCTCCAGTAGCTACACTTGAAGACGTGCGAGAATCGTACTACACATAGCGTCTCATAATACATCTCATAAGGGGTACATCATGGGGTACTACTCATGGAAGCTACTGACATATCTCATGACCACGCAGGGTCATCTACTCTAACTCATACACCGCAGCTAGGATACGACTGTTCTCAATCTCGATCTCCTCGTCAGACTTGTGAAGTCGGGACACGTACTTCAAGGCCTCGGCGAGCTCCTCAATAGGCTTGGCTCCAGGTAGGGTAGGGCAGGCGTCTAGGTTGAGGCGAGTCGGTGCTAACTCAAACTCCTCTATCCTAGGCTTCGTCTTGCTGCGAATCTCCTTGGGTAGCTGATCCCACATACCCTTCATCTCCCTGAGGCGCTTCTTATCAGACTTCTGCCAAGCCTACCAAGTCCTCTCGCACTTGTCCTATAGGTACTCGGTCTGCCTGAGTGCCTCGATCAAGTGACCCAGGTTGCGAATGGCCTTCTTCCTGAACTCCTCTAGCTCCTGGGTCAAGGTCTTGTTCCGAGATTGGATTTTCAGCATATCAATCCCCTTGGACCTCTCTCTGTCTCCTCTGCAGTTGAACTTGGCCTTCTTGTCATCCAACTCCCTCTGCAACTCCAAGACCTTGCTATCGAGGTAGCAGTTCCTATTGCCTAGGTCGGCTGCTTTGTCCTGTAAGTCAGCGACATCAGCTCTGTGGACTTCCTCACGACGGTTGAGCTCGTCCTATAGCTTGGCAACTGCCTCAAGCAGACTAGCTCGCTCCTGTGCTCCCTGCGAGTCTCGCTCCTAGCACTCCCACAGAAGAGCCCGGTCCTGACGTCTCTTCTGCTCAAGCTGGGTCAAGTACCTATCCTGCTCTAGTAGGTGGATAGCAGAGACACGAAGGCATCTGTCCTCCTCTGCAAGGATAACTCTACCGACTGCGAAACTCTACTCACTAGGGGTAAGGCTGAGGTCGAGGGCCTGGGGAAGTAGACGGAACTCTGTTGTCTTCAGGTGCTCATAGTGATCCCTCATCACTATGCGAAGTGCCTTGTGTGAGATAGCTCACAGTCTCTCCTCAACTATGTCCTCTATAGTCAACTCGGTGAAAGCTGGGACAGTTGGTAAGGTGGTGCTAGCTGGGAACTCGACTGAGGTGACAACTGGTCTTTCGATTCCTCCTCCCTGAGTTGACTTCCTGGTATAGGTGACCTTGACAAGCTCGTCGGGGACTCCTAATGTGGCGAGAACTCGGCAGAGGGTCGGTGCAAAACCCCTGAGCTCATGTAGGTCGAAGGTAAGCTTGGCGTGGTCCAGAGGTAGTGGTCCTAGAGGCGGCCATTCGACGTTCGTTGCCATCTGCATGTTTAAAGGAACAGGTGTTAGCAGGTCAATAAATTGATAAGCCTTGCATAAAAGTAAATGCAGGGTCGGTATATAACCGAAAGAAGGGCTGTCCACGTCCTATTCTATCATCTATTTCTAAGGGTTTTGTCCTATGATCAAGTATGGCTCTGATACCAACTAAAACAACCCCGATTTCCGCGAAGGGAAATCCACAGAGTCGAAGTGTAATAAGACCGTTGTAGATCATATTACCCAAATTCTAGTCGAATATCACATTCATACCACGATAATATCGGAGTACAAATAGCGCGGAATTACATAAATTTATTACATCACCGCAATGGCGGAATCAAAAGTAGCATTCATTCAGGACAGCTTGAAGATAAGATCACCAAACTCGAGCGTAGGAACGAACCCCTCAACCATCAAACTCCTCGGAGCTATACTCCTCAGCAGAACCTGTGTGCCAAAATTTATCAGTACGATTTATACTGGCCACTCCCAACCCTATGAGCATTGCTTTGTGGAAATTGGATGCGAATTGGATATAATTAAGAGAAACCTATAAGGCTAGGGTTTCCTATGAATTAGCATATCAAGTATATAATAACAGTTGGTCAAGTTTTAACACCATTCACACACCCATTCCACCCCATTCCCATTCTAGAGCCAGGTTTTGATCCTAGGATCGATAAACCACCATCTTCACACCATCACCATACCACAGCCATACCATCGCTCAATCGACAGGCCAACTCCCTCTCGGCACTGTCTCAAGGCCCATAGCCCCTGGCTACGTCCGAACACTCACTTCCAGGGGGAGAAGAGAAGGACTCATCTCTCTATCTAGTTTAAGCGAAACCCAGGAAAGGTCCATAGCCGACAAGATGGCATATGTATCGATCGATCAACCATACACTATGCAGAGGTTTTACATAACCACAAGATCTGCCTTCCTCGCTGACCATCGTCAACTGGGCTGATTCCGGCCGCTTGCTCGCCTAGGATAATGCCACTCTACCATTCAGCCCTGGTACACCCCAAGTCCGGTCTAGGGTGGCTGAAACTATGAGTCATGAGCCAGGTCCACAAGGTCTCCATGAAGTCTCGGAAGGGTGTGGGGGAAATCCTCCGCACCCCGTACCTTCCTCACACTGTCCGCTATCAACGTAGCAGTAGTGGCAATATCCTACCAAGTAGTCCGGCCGTCCCGTACCATATAGGGCGAGTGGTACGTAAGGCTTCCCGGTGAATCTGAGTACTAGTAAGTCCTTAGGGATGACCAAGCCAGAATGTCTCCATCAGGGTTTCTATTTACCGTGCCACCACAGCACCTCCACCCTGGGCTCCTCTCATCACAGGTTCACAGCCAGGGCCACCTCATATACCATTTACCCACCACAGGTATCCATTCCAGAGGTGCCCAAGTAGCACCCCACGACAAGACTTCCCCTAGGCTCGTCGTATACTCCAACTTGGTCGACACAACCCTCACCCTCCACGCACCCAAGTCACACACGTAGCACTCTCCCCATAGTTCATTTATCACCAGTTTCCAACACGCATCAATGTAGTGTAAAAGTAGTAGAAGTAATAAGCATTGGAATATAATAGCAAGCGTGTTACTAGCCTAACAGCAGGGTGAATAGGGGTAAGGTTGCGTCCAGGTAAAGGCCATCAAGAAAGCATACTACCGTGCAAGTCCTACCATAGTGTGATCATAACAACAAAGTAAAGCACTAGCATTTCTATTTTAGCCATGCGTAATAGGTGCTACGAGATTGGGTAGGATGTGGCACCTTCAGTGTAGTCGTCTCCGTACTCCTCACGGTACTCACGATCCTCGCCCGTTCGGTTCTCCTCTGAGTCTGCAAACGATCGCAATATTGTCGCATTAGCGATGTCTATAGAATAGCACAAAGAAGCAATGAAAATTCAAAAGAGCCAAATGCACTCAAACATGGGTTCATTGCGTAGAGCTCGATTTTAGATGAATTTTGGTCCTGGTTTCATATTTTTCTGAGGTCGTATGAATTAGTTATGATTTTCCAAAGTTTAAATCATTCCTGAAAATAGAAAAGGCTGATTTAATGCTGGGCTGACACTTGTCACGCTGTGGTTGGTCTACGTGGCTTGCTGACGTCAGCATGACGTCAGCATCACGGTTCCGAGCTGACAGGTGGGGTCCAGCTGACGTCAGCATGACGTCATCAACGTCATCCTTACCGACAGGTGGGGCTAGAGGCTATTGAGTCACTAAGAGGTGGGTCCGGGGCTGCTGACGTCAGCAGCTGATGTCAGCGTGACGTCACCTTTGCTGCGCTGGCTTCTTACATGTGGGTCTCATGTGATGTCAGCATGACGTCAGCATCTGATGTGTGGGCCCAGAGTGTCTGTGCCACTGACATGTGGGACCAGGTCAATGTTGACCGGTCAACGGTGAATACGGGCTGGGTCCGAACTGGGCTCTGGTGGGCTCGGGTTGGGCCGGTCTGGGCCGGGCCGACCCGGACACGTGGCATGCTGCGACGCTGCCACGTCACGGCCGTGGGCCTTTATTGGGCTTTGTCCACATCGCGGCTCACACCGTGTGGCTCACAGTGGACCAGCGCTCATGGTCCATGGACCTATGACAGGGCGCATGGTGGACCAATTCCACCGTCTCTTCTCCTTGGCTCGGCTCACGTGCACCGAGTTCACGCACGGGTGGCCGGTGAGGGAGGAAGCCCTCTGTTTCTCCCGCGGCGGTGCCCCCACCGGCGGCGAGCTCACTGTGAGCCCCTGCGGTGGCGTTGTTGTCCGATTGGAGATGGGAAAAGCTTCCCCGGGCCACAGCGATCATGATCCTGAGGTCTAAGTGGTGGTCGAGGTCCTCTAGTGCATTGGCCACGGCGGCTGGCGGCTCGGCAGTGCTCGCCGGTGGCGAGGTCGCACACGCAGGCCCACCAGTGGCTAGTGCTGGGCAGATGAGGCTTCTACGGTTTCATGGGTGCACGGCGAAGGCGTCCAGGGCCCACGGTGAGGCTACGGGTTCCCAGGTGGCCGGTAGAGACATCCCGGCGGCCACGGCGACGATGACGACAGCGAGGCACACGGGTGATCTATGGGGCTCCAGCGGGGTAGTCACGACATGGTTGCGGTTGTGCACGTGGTGCGTGTGTTCCTAGTGGCCGAAGACAAGGCACTGGCCTACGCGCTCAAGGTGTGGAGCGCCATGGCCGATGGTGAGGTTCGGCGGTAGAGAGAGACCGGAAGGGGGCTCACCGTGGGTGGCGTGGAAGAATGGATGGCGATGCCATGTAGCTCCGAAAGCCGTGCAGTGCCGTGCCGAACCGCGTCGGTGATGTAGACGACGGCGTCGCTCTCGGCTCCGGTGATCTCCTCCCCTATAGCGGCTTCGGCGTTTCCCCCTCTTCTTCCTCTTCCCCCTCTTCTTTCTTGGCTTGGGGTGCTGTGGTCGGCCACCGAGGTGGTGGTGGGCGATGGAAGGCGCTAGGGCTCTCGGCCGAGGCTCTTATAGCCGAGCGGGGATCGGCGAGCCCGGTGATCGACGGTTGGGGAGTCAAGGGCGATCGGGGCGCGAGCTTGCATCCAACGACCGCGAGGGGTTTCGTGGGCGTGGCGCAAGGGGGGGGGGACAAGGCCATGCCTCGGGTGTGACCCCCAGGCCTACTCCCTGCCAGTGCTGTCGGCGTTCTGTCGGAGGGGAGAATCGGCGTGGGCGTGGAGAAGATGAACAGGGAAAAGGCTAACGAGTGGGGTCCGTTGGCAGCGGCTGCGGGCGAGGGAAAGAGGGGCGCACGTGTGAACAGCGCGCGGCTGACGCGCGGGGCCAAGTGGCAGCGACCGCAAGCGAGCTGAGGGCGCACGAGCGTCGTTGGCCCGCAAGCTGGGCTATTGTGCGCGAGTTGGGGCCGGCCTGCTATTACGCGCGCGTGGGCCAGCGGAGAGGAGATGTGAAGGGCTGGGCCGGTAGTTGGTTGCGCGGGTTGGGCCGAACAGCTAGCTGGGAGGCCTTCTTCTTCTTTTCCTTTTTATGTTTTTCATTTCTTTTCCATTTGTTTAAATTCAAATTTGGTTTATTACTTTAAAGGGGTTGTTAGGCATTACATGAAACAATGAAAATCCAACTCACAATTTGAGTTAACAATGTATGCAACACTTTTGTTAGAAATTAAATATTCATAATCAACAAATGACATGCTATGCTTATGTGATGACTTGGGTTGGGTTACTTCTAATGCAACTCTTAGGTTGGGTTTCTATACATGACACTCATCATCACATGGGATTTTTAAGAAATTTTTTTGTAGTTGGTATTTTTGGTGTGTGGATTTTTGGGTTGTTACAGTCCTACCCCCTTAATAGAATCTCGTCCCCGAGATTAAAGCGTAGCGTACCCTTCGAAGAGATAAGGATAGTGTAGCCGGAGGTCAGACTCTTTCTCCCATGTTGCTTCTCTCTCTGTGTGATTGCTCCATTGGATCTTGCACATAGAAATAGTCCTGCTTCTGGTCTCTTTGGTATCTCTGCCCAGAATTCTGATAGGATGTTCTTTATACTCAAGTGTATCTTGAATATCAAGTGTATCAGTCGGAACTACTTCATCGGGCACTCTCAAACACTTGCGCAGCTGTGAGACATGGAATACGGGATGTACACTCGCGATTTCCTCAGGTAACTCAAGTTTGTAGGCGAGCTTTCCAATCTTCTTGCAAATCTTGTATGGGCCAACAAATCTAGGGGCAAGCTTGCCTTTCACATGGAATCTGACAGTTCCTCATAGCGGGGATACCTTGAGATAGACGAAGTCCCCCACATTGAACTCAAGTTCTCTTCTCCTTTTGTCAGCATAGCTCTTGTATCGACTTTGAGCAATTCTCAAATTCTCCTTTACTTGAGCAACTCCCTCTTCTACATCTTGAATCTTAGCGGAATCAAAGAACGATCTTTCACCCAGTTGAGACCACATCAAAGGTGTCTTACAAGGTCTGCCATACAGAGCTTCAAACGGCGACATCTTGATACTGGCTTGGTAGCTGTTGTTGTAAGAGAATTCTACATAGGGTAAACATTTCTCCAAATCAGAGCCATAATTCAGTACACTAGCGCGAAGCATGTCTTCTAAGATCTGATTTACTCGCTCTATCTGTCCATCTGTCTGTGGGTGGTAAGTGGTACTGAAATCAAGTTTGGTTCCAATAGACTTGTGCAGAGCTTCCCAGAATCAGGACACAAACTGAGGACCACGATCAGATACAATACTGGAGGGAGCTCCATGCAGTCTGAGAATATGCTCAATATATAGATCTGCTAATTTTTCTGCATTGGTCTTGGTCTTCACTGGTACAAAGTGAGCAATCTTGGTCAAACGATCAACAATCACCCAAATGGAATCATTGCCTTTCTATGAACGGGGCAATCCAACTATGAAATCCATGGATATACTCTCCCATTTCCACTCGGGAACGTCAAGAGGCTTTAGCAATCCTGCAGGCCTTTGGTGTCCAGCCTTGACTCTATTACAGGTATCACATCGTGCCACATGTCCTGCAATGTCTGTCTTCATACCTTTCCACCAAAAGTGTTTCTTCAAGTCTTGATACATCTTTGAACCTCCAGGGTGAATACAGTACTTGGAGTCATGGGCTTCTGACAGAATTTCCTCTCGTAGGGCTGGATCAGAAGGTACACAGATTCTGTCTTTGAACCAGATGGTCCCTTGTTCATCTTCATGGTGGTTGGTCTTGTAGCCTAGTTTCATCAGACCACGGAGATATTCAATCTCCTCACAATTTTTCTGAGCTTGACAGATGCGATCTGTGAGATCATACTGTATGCGGAGCCCATTCAATAAGCCATGCGGTAGTATCTCCAGTTGGAAATCATCAATCTCTTCCTTGAGCTCTGGTGGTTAAGAAAAATTGCCTCTTTTGAAATAGAGTTAAAATGATTTATTTATGAATTTTGTGCACATGAAATATAAGAAAAATAAAAGTTTTCATTAATTTAAAATACATTATAAGGTAGCAACATGTTTGAGCATACATGCCATTGCATTTGATTTTATTGGTTGAGTGGTTGAAAAGTCAAAATGGTTAAAATTTCTTTTGTAATGAAATTGAAAATGGCTTTGAAATAAAAGAAAAGAAAGAAAAGAAAATTAGAGAATAAAAGTATTTCAAAAGTTGTAAAATTTATTTTTGGAAACTTACCAAAATTGCTCATTTATATTTGAGATGAAAAGTATGTTCAAACTCTATTTGAATTGCCTTTGAAAACTAAATAGGAAAAAGACTTTGAATTGGAAAAATATCCCTTCTTTCTTTTTTTAGCCCAACTCCAGAACCGGCCCGGCCTTCTTCCTCCCCTTCCTTTCTTCCTCCCGCGCGGCCCATCCCATGCTGGCCTGCTCCGCACGACTCGCCCGCGCGGCCCAGCTGGCGCCCCGTCCGCTCGGCCTGCTCCGCTTCGGCCCTTCACCGCGCGCCTTCGCTGCACCGCTCGCACGCGCTTGGCCCACGCGCGCTGCTCCTTCTCCCTCTCGCTGCGACCCTGGCCCCGCACGTCAGCGCTACCGTCCCCTTCCCTTTCCTTCTTCCTCGCACCCCTTTCCTTTCTCTCCCCCGCCGATGGCGCGCGCCCGAACGGCAAGCCACCGCGGCCGTCTCTCCCGCAAGGCAAGCGCCCGCGTGCCCCGCTCCCCTTCCTTGTACGCCGCGCCGTCCGCCCGCCTATAAAGCTCCAAGCCGAGCCCCGTCTTCCCCCTTTCCCCTCCACGGTCGAGCTCAGTCACAACTGCCGCCGGCAATCTTCCCCACTCCGGTGCCCAATCCACGACGTAGACGTCTCCTGGAGCTTCGCTGTACTCCCCCGCGACCATAGGTGCTGTAAATTCCCCTTTTAGGCCTGGATTTGCCCGGATTCAACCTCACACGCGCGCCTTTTCTCTCTCCAGTCGTGGCCGCCGTCGATGACCCGCTTTGGAGCTCTTCCAGACGCCGCAGACCTCTTCTTCTCGACTCGCGGTGAGCTCCTATTGCTCCCCATGCCTTCGGTTCATCAAATAGGGCCCTAGAACGACGTATTGGCGAGCTCCGAACCACCGGCCATGGCGCCACCACGAGGAACGCCACCCCGACGAACTCCCAGTTCCCGTTTTGGTACCCTACCGACTTCGCAAGCGCCTGTAGATTGTTTCTGTGTATTCGGATTCGATTGGGATGGCCGGAATCACCGCCACGGCGTCCACCGCCGAGCTCGGCTCGCCGCCGGCCATGGAGGGCTCGCCGGCGGGACTGCGCAGCCGGTGGAGATCCTCCCAAGCACCCTGCGCTGTTAGATCTAGCACGGACGGTCACGATTAGAATATACCTGTTCGCTGTGTAACCGGTCCACCGGGACCCGTGGACTCGGTCCACCGCGCCAAGTCAGCGCGCGTCCACCGAACGCGTGGCACACCGCACCAAACGCGTGCTGCCACGTGGCTGCTCGGTCAGCAGCGCGGTCAGCCAGCAGTCAAGCCACGCACGTTTTGCAGAAAGGCCCCCGGATTTCCAAGTAACTAAGTCGCGGTCCGATTCAGTTCAAAATGATTTCTTTTAGGTCCTGATTTTATTCACTTTAAACCCTGTAATTTCCAGAATTAGTGTGCCCAGTCCAAAATACATTTAAATTCAGAATTTTAATTGTTTTAATTCAAATTTGAGTTCAAATATTTACAGGAATGCCACTGAATCTTATTTCATGCGTAACTTTTGCGTTTTAGGTCCGATTTGATCCGTTCGAATTGCGTTAGGACCGTATTTACGTTTTCTACATGTTTATACAACTGTTAGGCATGTTTTCAACACTTGAGATTCATGAGTAGATTTAATCCATTATTTAATTAAAGCAAAACTTGTTTAAATCATAACTTATTCATTCTAACTCCGAAATAGTCCGTTCAAGTTGCGTTAGATTCATAGCAACGAGATCTATGCGTTAATTATAGTGTTTACTACATTACTATTTCATAAAAATCATAGTTTAAATCATATCTTGATTAAAGATTATACAACTGAGTTTTATACATAAAATATGATCTGTTTTACCTTTGTTTTATAATTCAAATCTAAAGTTGACTTAATATAATCTATATTATTTATAAACATCTTTTGTATATGAATTCATATAGTTAACATAAACGAAGCCTATAGTTTCTTTTCCACGTGTTAAGCAAATCTCTCGGTAGTTGTAACTTTTCAACTGTAGCTTCGATTAGCGTGCCTCTCGCGACTGTGTGTTCGTAGTGATGCGTAGAATCGTATATCAATCTCTTTTACTTATTTTTTTATGATTGGTGTACTATTCTGATATAGATGCAACTGTATGCTATGCATGTATGTGTATGGATGTTTGTGTGGTGTTCTACGATTGTCCAGTCTGTGAGATACACGTGGTGATCCAGAAGAAGAAGAAAGACATCAAAGATTAAAGCTTACCGAAGGATCGGTGTATAAGGCAAGTATAGCATGGGATTATCCTTGTTACCTATTCACATTTAATCACTAAATTCATATTGCATGTGTCTCCTTTGTTGCCAATAAGGATATCCTAGATATTTGATATCTTGCACCTTGAAACCTTTGGGATATTGCATGGGATAGTTTTGCTAGTGCTTAATCAAAACCATGATCTTGTAACTTGACTAATGATATATGCAATAAACATTAAAACATGACTTTTTAGTAACATGGAATCAGGGGGCTGAAGTGTTTATCTGCTTCAGATTCCTCTCCCTAAGGACTTATCTGTAAGCGATCATCCGGGACTTACAGTACAGCTGTGAGGGCCATATGGCTCTGGCTTTAGCTCAGTATGAGGATCTTTTCTAGCTTGTTAGTGGTTACCTTTGAGGCGCGGGGTATGTTTCCTTTGCTGCTAGGAAGTGTGTACCGTGCTGCGATGCCCACGCTTGCCACTCCTAGAGATGGGCCACATACGCCTGGCGGCCCTAACATGTTAGACGAATTCTTTGAAAGGCTTAATAGTGAACCCTGCCGACCTTCCTTGGAAGTGGGTCAAGAGAATAGCTACCTCGGGCGAAAGGGTAAATCACAACTCACAGTGAACGTGTACAAACTCTGCAGAGTATAAAACTGTTATAACAGCCGTGCTCACGGACACGAGCGGCCTTGGACCCTTATGGAATAGAGATGATCACTAATGGATAATGATGATGCTAATAATTGATTGTTTATGCTATACATTAATCATGTTTACCTGATCATGTGTTTATGGGAATGATAAATTCTTTGCCACTCAATTGCTTAAAAAGATGACCTATTAAAGCTAATCGCAGTAAACCAGTGTCAGCCTTTTGAGCCTCATGAACCCCATGATATAATTGTTAAGTACGACATGTACTTACGCTTGCTTTATTTTTCTATACATTGGATAAAAATCCCGGATGGGTACCAGATTGCTGGTTTGGAGGAGTTAGGCTTGTGGTCAACCAGTCAGTCGTCCCTGTGGATTTGGAGTCTTCGCCAGAAGATCGGAGTCAACTTTCCGCTGTCATTACTCTGAGGTTATTTTCTTTTTACTAATACGTTATGTAATAAGTATTGTCTCTTGATATTACCCTTATTTGTGGCTATATGTGAGAATTGACTTCCTGGGCTCACATATAGTGTGTATCTGGTTTTGTCTTTAAAACCGGGTGCTACAGAGCATCTGCGACTACATTATCTTTTCTCGGATGATAATGAATTTCCAGGTCGTAGTCCTTGATCAACTCTAGCCTTCAGCGTTGCCTCATATTCAGATCTTCTTGAGTGAAAAAGTACTTCAAGCTCTTGTGATCGGTGTAGATATCACACTTATTGCCTATCAAGTAGTGTCTCCAGATCTTAAAGGCATGCACAACTGCTGCTAACTCAAGATCATGAGTTGGATAACGGTTCTCGTGTTCTTTCAGCTGTCAGGAAGCATAAGCTATCACTCTTCCATCTTGCATCAATACACAACCAAGTCCTTGACGGGATGCATCACAATAGACCACGAAATATTTGCTGATATCAGGCAATGCCAACACAGGAGTTGTGGTAAGCTTCCATTTCAATTCCTGGAAGCTTTGTTCGCACTCAGGCATCCATTCAAACTCCTTAGTCTTCTTCAGAAGGTTGGTCATCGAACGAGCTATCTTGGAGAAGTTTTCGATGAATCAGCGGTAATATCCAGCCAATCCCTAGAAACTTCTGACTTCTGTCACATTACGGGGTTGTTCCCATTCTTTCACAGCCTCAATCTTAGCTGGGTCAACTGCAACACCTTCAGCTGATAGTACATGGCCTAGGAAGGCAATTTCCTATAGCCAAAACTCACATTTGCTGAACTTTGCGTAGAGCTGATGTTGGGCTAGTTTCTCAAGTACAGTTCTCAGATGATGTTCGTGTTCTTCAGCGGTGGATGAATAGACGAGGATGTCATCAATGAATACTACCACGAACTTATCCAGATCATCCATGAAAACCTTATTCATCATGTTCATGAAGTATGCAGGTGCATTCGTGAGTCCAAAGGATACCACAGTGAACTCAAACTGTCCATACCTAATCACGAAAGCTGTCTTCGGTATGTCACTGTCTCGAATCTTCATCTGATGATATCCAGATCTGAGATCAATCTTGGAGAAATACTTGGCACCTCTAAGCTGATCAAGCAAATCATCAATCCTTGGCAGGGGATACTTGTTCTTGATGGTGACTGCATTCAAGTTCCGGTAATCAATGCACATTCTCATTGAGCCATCCTTCTTCTTAACAAACAGAACAAGGGATCCCCAGGGTGGAGCACTGGGTCTGATATATCCCTTCGAGATGAGCTCATCAAGCTGTTTCTTGAGCTCGGTCAGTTCATCGACTGACATGCGATAGGGTCTCTTGGCAATGGGTCCTGTTCCCGGCAAAAGATCAATGATGAACTCTACATCACGGTCTGGTGGCATGCCCGGTAATTCTTTAGGGAATACATCGGGATAGTCTCTGACCACAGGCACATCATGAACTATCTTTTCCTCTTCTTGTGATTCTGAACTTGCTTTAAGGGCACATAGGATAGAGGTGGACTTTCCAAACTGGGGTTCACATCTAATGACTTGGCCCGATGGGTGGGTCACTTGGACGTATCTAGGTGAACATGATATGATACCTCAGTGAATGGTTAACCAGTCCATGCCTAAGATGACATCTAGGTTAGTGGAAGGTAACAGGGTTAGGTTGGCTTTAAAGGCAAGACCCTCAATGGTAAGACTCACTCCCTTACAGATGTGGGTGCATTTTAGGTCTCTTAAAGGTGAGCTGGTGATGATAGGCTTTTCACGTGGGGTTACAGGCAGGTCATGCACTCATGCAAACTTGGATGATATGTATGAACAAGTTGCTCTAGAATCAAATAGAACTGATGCAGTATTGCCATTAACTAAAAACATACCGTACACAACGTCAGGGGCAGTCTGTGCTTCCTCGGCGTCCAAATGGTTGAGACGTCCACGAGTAGCAGATCCCTTGAACTGAGACTTCTGAGCAACTGAGTTCTGAGGGCATTCAGCAGCTTTGTGACCTGGTTGGCCACAAGCAAAGCAGGTGAAAGGCGCACCGCTTGTAGGGGTTGGCGCGGGTGCCTTCCAGTTTCCAGTGCCTGGTGCGGAGCGGTTCTGTGCTGGGTGTTCATTCACCGAGCAGGAACGGTTGATACGATCCTAAGTGTTGCGGTCCTAAGCATAACGGTCCCGAGTGTAACAATCCTGAGCAGGGCGGGAGTATTTAGCGGTGTAGCCTGCACTTCCCCTACTCGATCCAGGGTTGTCATGCCTGTTGTGGCGTGAGCGTTCCCTGGATGGTGCATCTCTGTGGAACCTCTTGCAATCACGGCCACGGAAAGACTCCTTAGGCTTACGCTTCCTCTCCGTGTAGTCCTTTCCAGCTTCGGCACGATCCTTCTCAATCTGGATGCAGCGATCCACCAGAGCATGCAGTGTGTTACTCTCAATACCGCCAAACTTCAGCTTGATGTGCGGGTTAAGTCCCTTGCAGTAATAGTACAGCTTCTCCTTCTCAGAGTTCACAACATAGGAAGGTGCATAGCGCAGAAGGTTGGTGAAACGAGTAGTGTACTCAGTCACCTTGTCCTTTCCCATCTTGATGTTGCAGAACTCCTCGGCTTTGGCCTCCATGATACCCTTGGGAATGTGAAACTCAGTGAATGCTTCGGCGAATTCATCCCACGAGATGTTGGCAGGGTCCTCATGGGAGTCACTGAAACTGTCCCACCAAGTGCGTGCTGCACCTGTGAGCTAGTGTGCGGCAGCTCCAACACACTCATCATCGGTGAAAGTGGTGAGGTCAAGCTTCTTCTCCATTTCCTTGAGCCAGTCATCGGCCACAAGCGGGTCAGGGTCGGTACCATCATAGGTAGGTGGCCTTAGCTTCAGGAATCCTTTCAGCTTCCTTTGGAAATCATTCTGCTGACCTCCCTGGCGACGGTTTGCTCCTTCAACAAGAGCTGCAAGAAGCTGGGTCTGTTGTGCCATCAGTTCTGCCAGGTTCGGTGGTGGTGGTGGCGGAATGTTCTCCTCAACAGGCGGCGGGGTATTCTCCAGGTTGAAGGGTATCCCTCCGCGTCCATGGCCACGGCTATGGCCACGGCCACGGTTGTTGCCACCATGGCCCCCATTGGGTTCGGCTGGTTCAGGGATGGGTGCTCGTCCATGGTTCATTAGGCGAGCAGATCGGCGTTTCGGCATCTGCAACACGGATCATAGGAATTTTAGTGCTGATGCCATAAGTGCTTATAATTCAATATGATTACATGATTTTGTCAATTTAGAGAAAAACATTTATGCTATCCAACACTCATTACAAAGAAGCAATAAGATCCATAAGATGCAATAAGATCCAAAACATTCATTACATGGGTTTTATTACATTGCATCATCTCTAGTAGCTACTCTTGAAGACGTGCGAGAATCATACTACGCATAGCGTCTCATAATACATCTCATAAGGGGTACATCATGGGGTACTACTCATGGAAGCTACTGACATATCTCATGACCACGTAGGGTCATCTACTCTAACTCGTACATCGCAGCTGGGATACGACTTTTCTCAATCTCGATCTCCTCGTTAGACTTGTGAAGTCGGGACACGTACTTCAAGGCCTCGGCGAGCTCCTTAGTAGGCTTGGCTCCAGGTAGGGTAGGGCAGGCGTCTAGGTTGAGGCGAGTCGGTGCTAACTCGAACTCCTCTATCCTAGGCTTCGTCTTGCTGCGAATCTCCTTGGGTAGCTGATCCCACATACCCCTCATCTCCCTGAGGCGCTTCTTATCAGACTTCTGCCAAGCCCACCAAGTCCTCTCGCACTTGTCCTGTAGGTACTCGGTCTGCCTGAGTGCCTCGATCAAGTGACCCTGGTTACGAACGGCCTTCTTCCTGAACTCCTCTAGCTCCTGGGTCAAGGTCTTGTTCCAAGATTGGATTTTCAGCATATCAATCCCCTTGGACCTCTCTCTGTCTCCTCTGCGGTTGAACTCGGCCTTCTTGTCGTCCAACTCCCTCTGCAACTCCAAGACCTTGCTGTCGAGGTAGCAGTTCCTATTGCCTAGGTCGGCTGCTTTGTCCTATAAGTCAGCAACCTCGGCTCTGTGGACTTCCTCACGACGGTTGAGCTCGTCCTGTAGCTTGGCAACTGCCTCGAGCAGACTAGCTCGCTCCTGTGCACCCTGCGAGTCTCGCTCCTGGCACTCCGACAGAAGAGCCCGGTCCTGATGTCTCTTCTGCTCAAGCTAGGTCACGTACCTGTCCTACTCTAGTAGGTGGATAGCCGAGACACGAAGGCATCTGTCCTCCTCTGCAAGGATGACTCTGCCAGCTGTGAAACTCTGCTCACTAGGGGTAAGGCTGAGGTCGAGGGCCTGGGGAAGTAGACGGAACTCTGTCATCTTCAGGTGCTCATAGTGATCCCTCATCACTCTGCGAAGTGCCTTGTGTGAGACAGCTCATAGTCCCTCCTCAACTGTGTCCTCTATAGTCAACTCGGTGAAAGCTGGGACAGTCGGTAAGGTGGTGCTAGCTGGGAACTCAACTGAGGTGACAACTGGTCCTTCGATTCCTCCTCCCTGAGTTGACTTCCCGGTATAGGTGACCTTGACAAGCTCGTCGGGGACTCCTAATGTGGTGAGAACTCGGCAGAGGGTCTGTGCAAAACCCTCGAGCTCACGTAGGTTGAAGGTAAGCTTAGCGTGGTCCAGAGGTAGCGGTCCTAGAGGCGGCCATTCGACGTTCATTGCCATCTGCATGTTTAAAGGAACAGGTGTTAGCAGGTCAATAAATAGATAAGCCTTGCATAAAAGTAAATGCAGGGCCAGTATATAACCAAAAGAAGGGTTGTCCACGTCCTATTATATCGTCCATTTCTAAGGGTTTCATCCTATGGTCAAGTATGGCTCTGATACCAACTGAAACAACCCCGATTTCTGCGAAGGGAAATCCACAGAGTCGAAGTGTAATAAGACTGTTGTAGATCATATTACCCAAATTCCAGTCGAATATCACATCCATACCATGATAATATCAGAGTACAAATAGCACGGAATTACATAAATTTATTACATCGCCGCATTGGTGGAATCAAATGTAGCATTCATTCAGGACAGCTTGAAGATAAGATTGCCAAACTCGAGCGTAGGAACGAACCCCTCAACCGTCAAACTCCTCGGAGCTATACTCCTCAGTAGAACCTGTGTGCCAAAATTTATCAGTACGATTTGTACTTGCCACTCCCAACCCTATGAGCATTGCTTTGTGGAAATTGGATGCGAATTGGATATAATTAAGTGGAACCTATAAGGCTGGGGTTTCCTATGCATTAGCATATCAAGTATATAATAACAGTTGGTCAAGTTTTAACACCATTCACACACCCATTCCACCCCATTCCCATTCCAGAGCCAGGTTTCGATCCTGGGATTGATAAACCACCATCTCCACATCATCACCATACCACAGCCATACCATCGCTCAATCGACATGCCAACTCCCTCTCGGCACTGTCTCAAGGCTCGTAGCCCCTGGCTATGTCCGAACACTCACTTCTAGGGGGAGAAGAGAAGGACTCATCTCTCTATCTAGTTTAAGCGAAACCCAGGAAAGGTCCATAGCCGACAAGTCGACATATGTATCAATTGATCAACCATACACTCTGCAGAGGTTTTACATAACCATAAGATCTGCCTTCCTCGCTGACCGTCGTCAACTGGGCTGATTCCGGCCGCTTGCTCGCCTAGGATATTGCCACTCTACCATTCAGCCCTGGTACACCCCAAGTCCGGTCTGGGTTGGCTGAAACTGTGAGTCATGAGCTGGGTCCACAAGGTCTCCATGAAGTCTCGGAAGGGTGTGGGGGAAATCCTCCGCACCCCGTACCTTCCTCACACTGTCCGCTATCAACCTAGCAGTAGTGGCAATATCCTACCAAGTAGTCCGGCCGTCCCACACCATATAGGGCGAGTGGTACGTAAGGCTTCCTGGTGAATCTGAGTACTAGTAAGTCCTTAGGGATGACCAAGCCAGAATGTCTCCATTAGGGTTTCCATTTACCGTGCCACCACAGCACCTCCACCCTGGGCTCCTCCCATCACAGGTTCACACCTAGGGCCACCTCATATACCATTTACCCACCACAGGTATCCATTCCAGGGGTGCCTAGGTAGCACCCCACGGCAAGACTTGCCCCAGGCTCGTCGTATACTCCAACTTGGTCGACACAACCCTCACCCTCCATGCACCCAAGTCACACACACAGCACTCTCCCCATAGTTCATTTATCACCAGTTTTCAACACGCATCAATGTAGTGTAAGCGTAGTAGAAGTAATAAGCATTGGAATATAATAGCAAGCGTGTTACTAGCCTAACAGCATGGTGAGCAGGGGTAAGGTTGCATCAAGGTAAAGGCCATCAAGAAAGCATACTACCATGCAAGTCCTACCATAGTGTGATCATAACAACAAAGTAAAGCACTAGCATTTCTATTTTAGCCATGCGTAATAGGTGCTACGAGATTGGGTGGGATGTGGCACCTTCAGTGTAGTCGTCTCCGTACTCCTCACGGTACTCACGATCCTCGTCCGTCCGGTTCTCCTCTGAGTCTGCAAACGATCACAATATTGTCACGTTAGCGACGTCTATAGAATACCACAAAGAAGCAATGAAAATTCAAAAGAGCCAAATGTACTCAAACAAGGGTTCATTGCGTAGAGCTCGATTTTAGATGAATTTGGTCCTAGTTTCATATTTTTCTGAGGTCGTATGAATTTGTTATGATTTTTCGAAGTTTAAATCATTCCTGAAAATAGAAAAGGCTGATTTAATCCTGGGCTGACACGTGTCACACTGTGGTTGGTCCATGTGGCTTGCTGACGTCAGCATCACGGTTCCGAGCTGACAGGTGGGGTCCAGCTGACGTCAGCATGACATCATCAACGTCATCCTTACCGACAGGTGGGGCCAGAGGCTATTGAGTCACTGACAGGTGGGTCCGGGGCTACTGACGTCAGCAGCTGATGTCAGCGTGACGTCAGCATGACGTCACCTTGGCTGCGCTAGCTTCTTACATGTGGGTCCCGCGTGATGTCAGCATGACATCAGCATCTAACGTGTGGGCCCAGAGTGTTTCTGCCACTGACATATGGGGCCAGGTCAACGGTCAACGTTGACCGGTCAACGGTCAATACGGGCTGGGTCCGAACTGGGCTCTGGTGGGCTCGGGTTGGGCCGGTCTGGGCCGGGCCGACCCGGACACGTGGCACGCTGCAACGCTGCCACATCATGGCCGTGGGCCTTTATTGGGCTTTGTCCGTAGCACGGCTCACACCGTGTGGCTCACGGTGGACCAGCGCTCATGGTCCATGGACCTACGGCGGGGCGCATGGTGGACCAAGTCCACCGTCTCTTCTCCTTGGCTCAGCTCACATGCACCGAGTTCACGCACGGGTGGCCGGTGAGGGAGGAAGCCCTCTGTTTCTCCCACGGGGGTGCCCCCACCGGCGGCGAGCTCGCTGTGAGCCCCTGCGGTGGCGCTGGTGTCCGATTGGAGAGGGGAAAAGCTTCCCCGGGCCACGACGATCATGATCCTAAGGTCTAAGTGGTGGTCGAGGTCCTCCAGTGCGTTGGCCACGGCGGCTGGCGGCTCGGCAGTGCTCGCCGGTGGTGAGGTCACGCACGCAGGCCCACCAGTGGCTAGTGCTGGGCAGATGAGGCTTCTACGGTTTCGTGGGTGCACGGCGAAGGCGTCCAGGGCTCACGGCAAGGCTACGGGTTCCCAGGTGGCCGGTAGAGACATCCTAGCAGCCACGGCGATGGTGACAACAGCGAGGCGCACGGTTGATCTATGGGGCTCCAGCGGGGTAGTCACGGCATGGTTCCGGTTGTGCGCGTGGTGCGTGTGTTCCTAGTGGCCGAAGACAAGGCACTGGCCTACGCGCTCCAGGTGTGGAGCGCCATGGCTGACAGTGAGGTTCGGCGGCAGAGAGAGACCAGAAGGGGGCTCACCGTGGGTGGCGTGGAAGAATGGATGGTGATGCCATGTCGATTCAAGGCCGTGTAGCTCCGGAAGCCATGCAGTGCCGTGCCGAACCGCGTCGGTGATGTAGACGACGGTGTCGCTCTCGGCTCCGACGATCTCCTCCCCTACAGCGGCTTCGGCGTTTCCCCCTCTTCTTCCTCTTCCCCCTCTTCTTTCTTGGCTCGGTGTGCTGTGGTTGGCCACCGAGGTGGTGGCGGGTGATGGAAGGCGCTAGGGCTCTCGGCCAAGGCTCTTATAGCCGAGCGGGGATCGGCGAGCCCGGTGATCGGCGGTTGGGGAGTCTAGGGTGATCAGAGCACGAGCTTGCATCCAACGACCGTGAGGGGTTGTGTGGGCGCAGCGCAAGGGGGGGGGGCAAGGCCATGCCCTGGGCGTGACCCCCTGGCCCACTCCCTGCCAGTGCTATCAGCGTTCTATCGGAGGGGAGAATCGGCGTGGGCATGGAGAAGATGAACAGGGAAAAGGCTAACGAGTGGGGTCCATTGGCAGTGGCTATGGGCGAAGGAAAGAGGGGTGCGTGGGTGAACAGTGTGCGGCTGACGCGCGGGGCCAAGTGGCAGCGACCGCAAGCGAGCTGAGGGCGCGCGGGCATCGCTGGGCCGCAAGCTAGGCTGTTGTGCGCGAGTTGGGGCCGGCCTGCTACTACGCGCGCATGGGCCAGCGAAGAGGAGATGTGAAGGGCTAGGCCGGTAGTTGGTTGCGTGGGTTGGGCTGAGCAGCTGGCTGGGAGGCCTTCTTCTTCTTTTCCTTTTTATGTTTTTCATTTCTTTTCCATTTGTTTAAATTCAAATTTGGTTTATTACTTTAAAGGGGTTGTTAGGCATTACATGAAACAATGAAAATCCAACTCACAATTTGAGTTAACAATGTATGCAACACTTTTGTTAGAAATTAAATATTCATAATCAACAAATGACATGCTATGCTTATGTGATGACTTGGGTTGGGTTACTTCTAATGCAACTCTTAGGTTGGGTTTTTATACATGACACTCATCATCACATGGGATTTTTAAGAAAAAATTTTGTAGTTGGTATTTTTGGTGTGTGGATTTTTGGGTTGTTACACTATGGCCTGCAAGTGAAGAAGGGTGGGACGGGGACAGGTACGTGTACGTGGTGGTGGCCGCGGCTGTGGCCTTGAAGAGGTCTCTCTCTGTGGGTGCTACCGATGGCTTATGGCGGGGAATTTTCCTTTGGGAGATCGAGGACGGGTGTAAAATATCTTGTGACAAAAAACAAAGTTGGCCTGCACTGCCAAACAAAAACTATAAATGTGGAACGACAGCTTCTGTTACAGCAGTCCCAATGGGATTAATGATAGTTTTGTTGGGATAACTACACTAACACACTTGTTAGGGACAGCGGAAGCGCCTAATTTCACCACAATGCGAAATCAGCATAGGTCGTCACCTATTCACGGAAGGAAACATATGCATCACACATATATATGGTGAAAATAGTAACAGTCACAACTGGTCCCAATCAGCTGTGTTCACATCAACCGCATCAATAATAAAACACCAGATTTAACGTGGAAAACCACCAAATCAGGGTAAAAACTATGGGACCAAGGCAGCCAAATCTTCTTTCATTATATGCTTATGGGATTACAATAAGTTTATCTCTACATAGCAGTAGAGGCAACCATATATCAAGATACAACAGATCTTGGATAGCAACAATAAGATTTGGGGGCAGCTACTTCGAGAGTGGAAAGACCTCACCAAATATTAGTGGAACTCAGATTAGACACTTATCGGGGACCAATACTAGGGTACCCTAAGAGGAGGGGCTAATAGTCGTCATATGTTAATCCATCCAGGAAGTCAAGGGTGTGACTACAGCTCTAACCGATACCGATGCTGCTGGCTCCGCCTCGCCCGACGCCTGAGGGCAAGCTCCGCCTCGCCCGACCCCTGAGGGCGGGCTCCACCTCGCCCGATGCCTAAGGGCGAGCTCCGCCTCGCCTGACGTCTGAGGGTAGGCTCCTCCTCGCCCGACGTGTGAGGGTGGGGTCTGCCTCACTCGACGTCTGAGGGCTGGCTCAGCCTCGCCTAACGTCTGAG
Organism: Miscanthus lutarioriparius; assembly: GCA_904845875.1. Lineage (NCBI taxonomy): Eukaryota > Viridiplantae > Streptophyta > Magnoliopsida > Poales > Poaceae > Miscanthus > Miscanthus lutarioriparius. The sequence continues at coordinate 56,273,880 of CAJGYO010000010.1, forward strand.
GGCTAGCTCCACCTTGCCCGATCCCCGAGGGAGGGCTCCGCCTCGCCCGATGTCTGAGGGCTGGCTTCGCCTCACCCAACGTCTGAGGGCTGGCTCCGCCTTGCCTGATGTCTGAGGGCTGGCTTCGCCTCGCCCGATCCCTCGAGCACGTCTCCTGATGAAAGCTCACGTCACCGCCAACCACTATGGGCCAGAAAGTACAACCCAAGGTCAAAACGGCATCGTGGTAGGAGCGGTCACATCTCAACAAGACCCGCCCCGTGACATGTCATTCCAGGGGACTCAGCGCCCAGATGGATTTTGACGCATGGTCCTTTGTCTTTGCCTACTCCAGTATGGTCATTTGACAAGACTGTTGGTCACCTTGCTTTGCCCCTCTAGGGCATGGCATCATCAGGTGGACAGGCGCCCAGCGTGGGTCTATCCCTGTCACCATCGGCCATGTTAGCATGGGCCCACACAAAGGAAAGGAAAGGTCCAAATGACCACTGAAGGACTTCCTCTCCCTCTCATTCTTCTCTTTTCTCTGTTGTAACCCGTGCTTTCCCTTGGCCTATAAAAAAGAAAGGGGCACTCCACTAAGGGGGGGGATCACATGGCATCGCACAAGAACTCATCGTACTGGCGGCTGACGACAAAGCTACAGGCACCCATTCGTTCTTTCCATCGGAGACTTGGGACCTATC
>CAJGYO010000010.1:56874665-57096639 GCA_904845875.1 Miscanthus lutarioriparius
ACTACAGTCGAGCAAGGGCTCGAGGCGGCAAAGGCCCGCTAGGCGGAGACTAAGGTGGAGTTGCGGGCATCCCTGGCGAACACCGAGGTGGTGCTTCAAGAGGCCATGGCGGCCCTTGAGCTGGAGCGGAGCGCTTTGGTGTCAGAGCGGGCCGGTCTGGAGTTGGCATGGAAGGCCCTAGAGGCGGAGCAGAGGATCCAGTCAGAGGCGGACCAGGAGGTGCTCACGCTCTGAGGCCGAGTGATGGGGACAGAGGAGGCGAACGCTCGGCTGTGTGTGCAGGCGGCTCGACAGACGGAGAAGCTCTCCGCCCTTGAGAACTCTCGCGTCGGTACGTACCTTTTCTATTTTTCATTGCGTTGGTTTCTTTCTTCAGCTTGTTTAGCTTGTCGCCCTTCTTTCAGAGCTGGGTGGACAGGTGGAGACGCTGGAGCAGGACCTGGAGATGACCAAGGCGACCCTCAGCCAAAATGCAGAGGAGCTAGCCAAGTCTTGTGAAGAGCGACGTGCTCTTGAGGGGGATCTTGACTAGATCCGCAACATTGCCCAGCTTGTTGTCTCGGAAGTCGTTGGGTCGGTGCCTAGCACTAGTGCGCCTGCTGTCTAGCTGGCAGAGGTCCCGGACACGGTCAAGGACCTTATCAGGAGCGGGCTTTTCTATGGAGCATCGGAGGTGCTGACCTCGGTGGTGATGTACCATCAGAATCTGGACTTTGCCACTATCTGCAGTAGGTATGCTGAAGGCCTGAGCATGGAGGACGTCCAATCGATCGGGGAGAGCTTGTTGTCGCACGCGCGGTCGGTGGCGGACCAAGTCTCTGCCGAGTGGGTGATGGGCGTTCGTCGTGAAGACATGGCCCAAAGCATGCGTGGGGAGGACGCTTCCCAGCCTGCGAATAGCATGGAGCCTGGGTTGGAGGTGAATGTCGCCTTGGCTTCGGTTGAGCCGAACATCGTGCCGCCGGGGGGTGAGCAGCATGTGCTCTCGTCAGTCGCACCGACAGCAGATGCCGCCAGGTCGATCCCGTAGCTTGTAAGATATAAGTAGTTTAGTTAACATAAAGAGTTTAAGTTCATGGGGGAGCCCCCATGTAATCGTTCGTGGGTGTTTTACTGAACAATTGGTTTCGTTTTCTGTGATGGAGTCACTTGGTTCGGGGAAGCTTGTTCCCTTTCGTTCCTTAGCTTTCCCTTAGCATAACTTTGTTTTTTGTTTCTTTTCTCTCATACCTGCCCATTTGTCCCGTAGGCTACAAGCTTGGGAGCCTGGGGCATGGCCCGCGAGGCTCAGCTACTCGTAACCGTAGGAAAAGGCGGGGTGCGATCGGTCGGATTTTTTAAAGCAAAGCTACATAAGGTAGATTGAAGGAATGAACCACCCCTTTGTTTGGGTGGGAAGGAATCTTCCTCATACGAAAGTAAACAAAACAGAGAGGTAGTAGTGCCCCCTAGTGGAGCCCCCGAGCGCCCCGAGCCAAAAAGTGTTCGGGTCGGGGTGCTCTTGTAAGAGCGTAATCTAAGTAAATAATGGTAAGACCGAAACTTAGGGGAAGAAAAAATGACATAGCTGTTCCAGGTGCTCAGAGAGAATGTCGTCGTCGTTATTCTTCAGTCGGTGGGCGTACAGTCGGATCACTTCAACCTTCAGTCGTCTGGATCCTCGCCCGCTATGCCTCCTTCTTCGGTCGCTGCTTCTCTTGGGCTGCCGGCCTGCCTCAGCAGGCGCTTGAGGAGCTAGCAGTTCTTGTAGAGGTGTTTCACGGGGTAGTCGTGGTTGGTGCACGGGCTCTCCATGAGATTGTGGAAGTGGCCCAGAGGACCTTGCTGGGGCTGCGTGCCCACGTGATCGGCCGCGGCGACCAGTGCGGAGTTCGCCGGTCGATGGCGATCCTTTTTGTTCTTTTTTCCTCTCTGTGTGGAGGGGCCCTCATCTTGATCCTGGCGCTTGGCCTTACCTTTGTTGTGACCTCCGTTGAAGTGTGGTGGGAACAGCACTTGCTGGAGGTGTTGGACAGAGGTCCGAGTCCTAGGCTATCAGGGTTGAGACTCCGATTATCACTGCGCGTGTCTCGGTTTGGCCCAAGCCACGCATAGATAGGCGGTTGGCACGGAGCGGTCATCAAGTCGAGGTGAGGTGCCATTGCGGCCTCCTGTGCCACACTCGGTGGTTGTGGTGGCGATTGGGTGGAGCGGCTCGTCCGCTACGTCCCTCCTTCCCCGACGGGGAGCGAGGCCGCGAGTCAGCGTCGCGATGCGGAGCACTCCGCTTGTTGAACGGCGGCGGTCTCTACTAGCGCCCGGAGGGCTCAGTGGATCGCCTACTCATGAGGGTCGTTTGGTTCAGACAGGCCATGCAAGAGCATTGCCGCGGCGGCGATGTTCTGACTGGCCCAAGCGAACCGCTGGAGATCGGTCCCGCTGTCCATGGTGTTGTGCTGGTCCTGACGGGCGCGACCCCGAGCACCGCTCGCCGGTCTTCTCGCACGGGGCGCAGTGTGGTGCGCAGAGTGTGCTGGCGCAGTTGGTGGCTGACGCGGCCACTATTGTCGTAGATCCTCCCCGTGCTCATGTGTGAGCTCGGGGGTCTCCGTATGAGGGCCCGGAGGGGCATGAGTCCCCGAGGACTCCATTACCCCTAGCGGCTGTTTAGGAGCGTCCACCATAGCGCACTCCCAGGACGGACAGTGGCTAGGTGCCACGTCACCAATGCTAGAGCCGTCACTCCCGATGTCGTCATCCATGATGTCGAGGAAACAGGTGGGAGCATAGCTCGCCATCCCCATGAACTCAGACATGAGAGGGGGCGGTGCCAGCATCTTTTGGAGTCCCTGGGCATATGCGTCCGCAAGAGATGCGAGGCCGTATGGTGGCCGTAATAGGGACAAGGGTAGCCCTCCGGGTATTTGGCAGAGGACAGAATGTAGTAAGTAAATAACAGTATGTATATTACTCACAGTGGGGTCTGAGCAGAGAGTTTGCTCGGAATGAAGCGCAGATGCCGCGTCGTCGAAGTCGTGCGTCCTGGAGTCGATAGGGGACGTTCCTCCGGCGGGTGCTAGGTCGCGAGCCTCCTCGTGGAGGTGTAGTACGCCGAGCCGATCGGCGACGAAGCCCAGGCTTCCGAAGAGGAAGGCCTAGGATGGTTCGAAGATGGGTGGAACCCGCATCCCAGCGGGTGGGAGTGCGGGAAACTCCAGCAAGCCGAGGCGAATCATATTGCCCGAGCCCACCACGGTGGGAGTGGCGAAAAAATGGGCCATCCGATAACCAAAAAAGTGTTGAACGTACAGCGTCTTCCCCATGGACGACGCCAACTGTCGGTGCAGAATGTGACCAACTAGTAAATATTTGTAGTTTTGCCGTACGTTGTGATCGGAGGTGGCCTTGCACTCAATGACACAGGATTTATACTGGTTCAGGCAACGTGCCCTACGTCCAGTTTGGGTCGGTTAGTGACTTTATTCCTGAGCCTAGGTGCTCGAAGTTTGCAGTGGGGTTACAAACGAGAAGGAGAAAGATGGGGTATAGAAGAGGTCCGATCGGAAGGGCCAAGAGGGATGGGAGGTACGCTATGAGCAAAGTATTCAAGCGCGTGCTTGGGGTATGAACCCGGCAGTTCTGTGGTTGTGAGCTGATGAACTTGATCGATGATGGTTTTTTACCTGAAAGGACAAAAAGGAGACCCCCTTTGTTGGAGGGAGCGCATCCTTTATAAGTGAGAGGGTGAGGGTACGTAATGCTATTGGGCTTTGTCGCCCATGCCGGCGGGTATAAGATAATGGTAGGCGCCCACAACACTGTTGATGTCATTGTAGAATGTCAGATGCATGTGGGAGGTCATGTTGCCTTCTTCGGGAATGGTAGATGTCGGTACCTACAAAATACTGTTGATGCCTAGAGGCATGTGAGGAGTCTCACCATGTTCACCTGGCATGGTAAATCCTAGCGCCCATAACACTATCGATGCCCAGAGGCACGTGGGGGGCCTTACCGTATGGGAGTTAACAGCGCCCACAATGCTGTAGAGGTAAATGTCGGCGCCTACAATACTGTTTGTGTTAGGACGGTTGCAGAGCACTATTCCCATAGGTGCTTAGGGTATGGTCCCTAGTGGCGTGGTTTGACTTGTGTGCCCTTGGCTTGCTTTCTCTATTTGTCCCCTGGTTCCTTCTGAGTGGGCGTCCCCGGTCGGACGGCTCCAGTCGGCCCTGGGCGCGCCAGTCGGAGAAGAGCGGTGGGCAGGGTTTCTGTGAACCCGGGTCGGAGACATGGGGTCAGAGTCAAAAGTAGCACTTTTGGGCCAGGCCTTCCGATCGGAGAGGCCGTTCGGAGGCGGCTGAAGTCCAAAGCGAGCGCTCCGGTCGGAGAGGTGGGCCGAAGAAGTCGATGAGCGGGCGCTTCCTTTTCGGCCAGACCTTCCGGTCGGTGACTGGACTGCCCTTTTGGCCTGCTGCTCTAGGCCCTTGGGCCCGCACATGAGCTGTGTGCTGTCTGTTTGGGCCGAGCCTTGGCATGGAAGCCGGTCCCCGAGGGACCCCGGGTTTATGAACCCGATAGCTACTTCTTCTCTTTTTCACCACCCTTTCAAATGTGCTAACACCACCAAGTGTACACCACCAAGTGCAAGTGTGTTAGCATTTTTCTAAACATTTTTCAAGGGTTAATCACTCACCTTGACATGCCACACGATCCTAGCAACGATGCAAAGTTAGATCACTCGAATGGCACTAGATGACCGATATACAAACAAGTTTGCCCCTCTTGATAGTACGGCCATCTATCCTAAACCCGGTCGTAAACTTCTCTACACACCTTTGACCGGCGAAATAAAATGCCCTAGGTTATACCTTTGCCTTGTGCATTCCATTCCATTCCATCTCCTCCGATGTTGATTGCAACGTATGCACCAACCATATCACCAAATGATATGATCCACTTCATATCATCACATGACTGCATTGGTTCATCGATCTTGACTTCACTTGCTCTTCACCGTTGCTTCGGTCCATTGGCGCCAAGTCATCACTCAACTTGCCGTTCACACTTGCAACTAGTCCGTTAAGCCAAGCCTTGTCTTGATCTTCTCCACCTGGTCACATGACTCAATGTCATGTCTCATATGCAATGAGCTCCTTCATCACATGTTCAGCTGTGGACTAATCTCCTGTGTATCTCTCATAAACACATTAGTCGACCTAGGTTGTCAATCAATTACCAAAACCAAACTAGGGACCTTTTAATCTCCCTCTTTTTGGTAATTGATGACAACTCTACAAAGATATAGAAATTAAGCTCTTGTCTATTCATGTTGCTTGTCCAAACAATTTTACCATGTGTAAATGATTTTGGAAAGTACCACAAACCCGAATTGGTAGTATTAGCTCCCCCTACATATGTGCTAAAGTGTATGGTTTGAAGCTCGCACATATGCATAGATTAGAATTGTGGAAGAGTAATTACTACCAAATGATGCTAAGGTGTAAAGAATAAACCTTTGAAGCATGACATACCAATTGGAGTTGCACCTTTAAGTTCATCCTTAGCACCATGGTTAGCTAGATGCCACTTGGAAACAAAAGCACTAGCTACCCCGTGAGATCAACATTAGAAGCAAGGTACTAGTATTACTTGAAAAACAAACCAAGTGTCTAGCTATCATCCTATGCATGCTAGTTTCCAATTCATCAATTAAATTCTACAACTAGCATACACCACACAAGCATGCATATCAAATTTTTGAACTTATGCAATGCAAGCAAGTACATGAATATGCACAAATCAAATGCAACCAATCAAAGTTCATGAGCTTTCTCCCCCTACTTGTGTGCTTTTCTTATCCAAGAATTTTGATCCTTCTCAATTCTTCAATGTTGCTCCCTCTTTTTCCATGTCCAACTTTTTGCTCCCTCTTTGCCCATGTCGAGCTTGTACTTCTCCCCATGCATTTTCATATCTTTGTTCCAACTTCTCCCCCTTTGTCATCAATTTCCATAAAAGGTGTGCTTCTTATTGATACAAAGGACTGCATTGGGGTAGATGGTTGACACTTGAATCTTGCATTTTTATGGACACTACTAAATATGTTGGAATGACACCACTTGTAGCCCTTGAGATACCTCATGTAGGATCTTTGACCTTGATACCAATCGGTGGGGCACCTCCCCCTATGTCATAGCATGGGTCATCCATTTGATAGACTTGAGCTCTTATAGATGAGGGAACTTGTTTTTCTGGATGATCACTTAAAGTTGAGGATCACTTGTGGAACCACCATTTGATGTGCTAGATACCACTTGTAAGAATACCACTTGAAATATCATGACTAGCTCTCTTTTGGGTGTTGCTTGCTTTTCTTGATCAACCCTTTTGATTGCTTCAACTAAGCATCTCAAATGCCATCGGATCACCACTTCCATGTTAGCATTCCAAGCACCACACTTGGTTTACCTACAAAAGGCGGCACGCCCCTACACTAGGGAGAAGTGACCTCTCTCCAAAGAACCATTTTTGATACTCACTTGAAATATCTTGATTGATTGATCCAAGTGATGAACTTAACTTGATGATTAAACTTGAATCCATCTTTAAGTCCTTTTCTTTCCACTTGTTTAAGTCCTTTTGTTTCTGCCAAATGATCTTCAACAAGCACTAGAACTTAAACTTCATCTTCATCTTGAGCTTGGTCTTAATCTTCAATTGAGTACCAATTGTGTGCCAAGTACACTCCACAATCAAATGGCCATGTACTCTTTACTTGTCATGCTTCTAGATCATCTCAAAACCAAACTTAGGTGCCTCAATCACTTATAAACATGTTTCCAACTTAAGGACCTTTCAATCAAAGTGACTCTTGATCAATCCAATAGATGTTACTTTTTCTGGCAGATTCTGTACTCTTCAAAGAAAAATCTATATCTCCCAATATACAAATCCAAATACCACAAAATTTTGTGTAGATGTGGTTCACTAAGTCATCTAGAAGCTGTAAAAATTTGGACTTTATTTGACTTCTAGATTGCTATCAGATTTCAATTCTTCCACCACTGTTAAAGCTGAAAACTGCTACACTATAGCTGACAAGATCTAGTCCAAAACCGAAGCATCTGTTATCCAATTATCATGAAATTTGCACAGCATATTATACCATAAATATAGAGCATGTACACCAATTTTCATGCAAATTCAAAATTGTTGAGCACTCAAACATGGCTAAGATCACAGCTCACTAAGATTTTTAAATATAGGACAGATTTCAATCACTTGAGCTATACTTCATCAAATGTAAATTAAACTTGAAACTAACTTGTTTGAATACTTTCAAAAGACATATGTCCATTCAATCCACTTACTCAAAGTCATCTCATGAATTTACCCAACACAAATCAATCCAAACTTGATTACTAAGCTATTTATCCATTCAAACATCTCATAACAAGCAATATTGCATATTTATCCAATTCAATCAACTCATATGCACCCAAATGAATAAGATCAACTAGAGATATACCTTGGTTAGCTCATGGTCATCTATAGCAAGCTTCAACTCAATTATTTGCAAGTCATCAAATAATCCAATAAATCATCCACAACTTGAATTATAGCACTTGTATGTTGTTGGCTTGTAGCATTTGGACTTCACTAAATTTTCACTTGGCATTGGGTTTGGATGTGCACTAAGCTTTATAACTTGATTCAACACATGATGAACAAAGAGAAATCCATTGAATCAAGCCTCCAATGTCGATGGTACCTACAAATGATTATCCACTTTTTGATGGTATCCAAACTAGTTTGGGTCCTCTCAAGTTAGGTGCAACATACTTAGGCATAGCCTTAGTATGAGTAGCGGGATGTTTTGCAATTGCAACCAATGAGGTACCATTGCCATCTTTTCTAAGCACAAGATTATCATCCATTGAAATGGGCTTAGAATTATTACCTAAGGGACATGAATTAGCCATGTGTCCCCTTTCCTGGCATGAGTAGCACTTCCTCTTTGATTGAGCCTTTTCTTCCTTGCTCATGTTGTGCTTCTCGTTGCCTTGCCTCTCATGAATTGCTTGAGCTTTCTTCTCAAGCTTGGTAGGACACTTTGAGGCAAAGTGTCCCGTATCTCCACACTTGAAGCACTTGATGTGAGCATACACGTTCTTCTCATCTTGAGTCTTGCTCATCATCTTGGCATCTTGATCAAGCATTGGATGCCTTGCTCTTCCACCCCTTCTTGTTTTCTTCTTCTTATTCATCAAGTCACCACCATCTTCATGGTTGATCTTGACTTGCTCTTGGATTGTCTTTTCTTGCTCATCTTGTGGCCTTCCTTGATGCTTCACTTGATGCTCCACCACTTGCTTGGTTGGGTACATAGAGGTGAGATGACCCCATGTGCGGCACTTGAAGCATTTGACATGCTTTAACCTCTCTTCTTTCATCTTCTTGAGCTTCTCTTCATTAGGGCAATCATTTGCAAGATGTCCCACTTCATGGTATTTGAAGCATATGAAATGAGATAGCCTCTTTTGTTCTTGCTTCTTCATCTTTCTTTCTCTTTTTCTTTCGCCCTTTGTCATCTTTTTCTTGAAGCTAAGGCCACATTTGTCACCATAGTTTCTTTGAGTCTTCAACATGTGCTCAAAGGTGACTTTTGAGTTGTAGCACCTCTCTAGCTTGTTGCTTAATTTCTTCACTTGTTCATTGAGCTCATTGTTCTCCTTCAAAAGGTTAGTCTCACAAGACATAGAGGTAGAACAAGCATCTAAATGTGAAGAACATGGCATATCTAATAAATCATCACAAGAGGTGGATACATGCTTGTTTCCTACATTACAAGAGTTAGTCACATGTTGTAATTGATCACTTGACTCATGTGATGAGCTCTCATTATTTTTAAGTTTCTTTGAAAATGCTTTAATGAGAGAAGCATGTTGTTCTAGTAATTCATCACGAGACACAAGAAGCTTCTCATGAGTCAATTTTAGCTTATCATGTGAAGATTTAAGAACATCAAGTAAGTGCTTATGATCTTCACATGAATCCTTTAGAAATGAGTTTTCTTTTTCCAATTTCAATGTTTTAGCTTTCTCATTTTCTAAAGACATGGTCATGCTAGCAAGTTTATCTACAAGCTCATCATATGAATCAACATGATCAACCACATTAGCATTAGATACCTTTGTGTCACCTTGTGACATGAAGCAATATGGTGAAGGTGATAGGCTTGTAGAAGTATCACTCTCATAGCCTAAGCATGATCCATCATCACCACCATCAAGTGTGCATGGAGTAGCATCATCATTTGCATCACTTGTGGTATCATCATCAATCTTGTCAAGTGATCTTGTGGTATGATCATCATAATCATCACTTGACCATGAGGTGGAGCAATCTTCCACAATCACCAAATTATGGTCATGCTCAACACACTCATGTGCCTCATCCTTAGGCTCATCATCATCATTGGAGATCGCCACATATTTCTCATTGAGATAAATCCAAATCTCATGGGCGGACTTCATGTCCATCATCTCACCAAATATACTATCCTCCATAGATTCATAGAAAATGGTAGTAGCTTGGCAATCGAGATATAGGCATTTCTTTTGCGCGTAGGTTGCATTCTTTCTATCAATCGCATGAGAAAAGCCCACATCTACGATCCACCACATTTAGAAGGAAATAAACTTAAAATTGCCAGTCATCCAATTTTTCCACGGTGCAAAGTGTGTGCCATAAAAAATGTGTGGACACTCAACATCTAGCCCATAAGTCGCCATACTCTCGGGTCGGTGAAGACCACAAATGAGAGACCTTGCTCCAATACCACTTGTAGGGTCGAGATGGCAGACTAGAGGGGGGTGAATAATCCTTTCTATAAAATTAATCGCACCGGCTAACCGAAACAAATGCGGAATTAAAACTACTGGTCTATCCTAATAAGGCAACAAAGGTGCCGGGCTAGCTAGAGCTCTCCTAAACAATTCTAGCTTGCAAGGTCACAAAAACCTATGCCGCTAGTACTTCAAACATGGGGAGCTCCTACACAACTAGTATGCAAAAGCACAAAGCTTAAGCTCACTAGCAATGCTCAATAACAAGGTAACTAATGACAAATTAGAGAGCGCAAAAAACTTAGCTACGCAAACTAAGCAATGTGACTAACAAGGTTACTCAAACCAAATTAGTCACACAAGATCTACTTCTATGCTACACAAGCAAGATGGTAACTAGCAAGCTACACAAGCACAACTAGTTACAAGAGCAACTACAAAAGCACAAGCACAAGATATATGAAAGTAAATACAAGCTTGTGTTGGGGGATTGCAAACCAACGGGAAGAACAAGGTTAACACGGTGATTTTTCTCCCGAGGTTCACGTGCTTGCCAACACGCTAGTCCCCGTTGTGTCGACCGCTTACTTGGTGGTTCGGCAGCTAATTGGCATCACCCGCCATGCCCACACGTTGGGCACCGCAAGAACCTACCCACATGTGAGGGTAGCTCAATGACACGCTCTACTAGAGTTGCTCTTCGCAGCTCCCGCGGGGTGAGCACAATGCCTCTCACAAATCCTTCTCCGGAGCTCCGCACAATCTTCTCACGGGCTTCACGACAGAGAACTACCACCAAGCCGTCTAGGAGGTGGCAACCTTCAAGAGTAACAAGCACCACCGGCTTGCAACATGAACACCTAGTGCCACTCGATGCAATCTCTCAAAGCAATGCACTAGAATCACTCACTCTCAATTGATTCACACTTTTGCAAGCACAAGTAAGTTAGAGGGCATCCAAGCACTCCTACACAAGCCACATAGGCGTGAGGGTGCTCAGCAACAAGCCCAAGGCCGGCCAAGGTCACTACTTATAGCCCCAAGGGCTAAAAGAGCCGTTGCATGAAAATAGTCTTTTGGGAGGTCTGGACCTAGGCTTTAGACCCATGGTCTGGACCATCTACAGTGAAGGTCCTAACCCCCAGATCGCGCCACATGTCCCCACGTTTAACCACGCCTGTTAGATCCCAACGATCACTATTTATCGTGCTATTTGCATGAAACCAGACTCACGATCCGGACCCTAGATCCGGACCAACTCCCTCAGGGTCCGGACCCTAATAGAAAGGTTCTAGAGAGGGGAAACACCTTCGGACCCTATTTGAACCCAACATCCGGACCGTCTCCAGGAGTCCGAGGCCACCTCCTGTCGAACCAGCAGTGGAGACGTACCCCCTTCGTACTCGTGAAAAAACTATGAGCAAACCGGACTCTCCCGCTACGGTCTGAGGCTAGCACAACATAGGGTCTGACGCTGTGCGAGCAACGCTGATCACGGTGCTCCTGTGGCTGGACCCACAATGATCCTCAGTCCACCCGCCTGAGTCTAGAGAGTGAGCAAAGCCACGTTCCTCCTTGCCGCAGCCGGACCCGAGCGCTTGGGTCCGAACTCTCCTCCACCCACGGTCCAAAGCTGAGCGAGCGCTAGCCTACCCTCTGGTTGTGCCGCTCCTTTCCCCATGGCTAGACTCGCTCAATCTCTAGGGACTAAGGACAGGGCCGAGTCCCCGCTGCAGCGATCCCGCGTGGCGCTGCATCAAACCCACGTCCCTCCTTGCCTTGGCCCACGACGGCTCCCCTAGTCGAAACCGTTAGCTAGCATCGAACCCGTGCGGCCAAGTGTCGAACCCATGCAGCTCCTCGCGATCCGAAGTCGTGCGCTAACGCTCACTCTACGTTGAACCCAAACGGGTCGACCGAGCCCACTAATAGCCTGCGTCGGACCCACAACTTGCTTCCTCGGCCCGAAAGCACCAAGCGCGTGCCTCAGTCCCAGTGTTGGAGAGCCGGACCCATGCCACCGGGTCTGAGGACCACGACCAGGTTCCGAAGCCTGCTAGGTGGTGCCCGCTACATTCCTATTGGCTGATGGTTGCTTTCAAGAACTATCTTCAACAAGAATTTCTTGGTCACACCATTTCATTCTTTCAAGAGAATTGCTTGTTGAGAGATAGCACTACTAATTTCATTCTTTTAAGTGCTACTTCTTCTCTTTTTCACCACCATTTCAAATGTGCTAACACCAACGAGTGTACACCACCTAGTGCAAGTGTGTTAGCATTTTTCTAAATATTTTTCAAGGGTTAATCACTCACCTTGACATGCCACTTGATCCTAGCAATGATGCGAAGTTAGATCACTCGAGTGGCACTAGATGACCGATATGCAAACAAGTTTGCCCCTCTTATTCTAAACTAGGTCATAAACTTCTCTACACACCTTTGACCAGCTAAATGAAATGTCCTAGGTTATACCTTTGCCTTGCGTATTCCATTCCATCTCCTTCGATATTGATGCAACGTATGCACCAACCATATCACTAAATGATATGATCCACTTCATATCATCACGTGACCGCATTGGTTCATCGATCTTGACTTCACATGCTCTTCACCGTTGCTTCGGTCCATCGGCGCCAAGTCATCACTCAACTTGCCCTTCACACTTCCAACCGGTCCGTCAAGGCAAGCCTTGTCTTGATCTTCTCCACCTTGGTCACATGACTCAATGTCATGTCTCATATGCAATGAGCTCCTTCATCACATGCTCACCTACGGACTAATCTCCTGTGTATCGCTCATAAACACATTAGTCCATCTAGGTTGTCACTCAGTTACCAATTCCAAACTAGGAACCTTTCAGTGAGCCACTATATATATCCACCATATATCCACACACATGCATATCTTGATTTGATTGTATGACTCAACTCTCTTTGGATCCGTTGTTTGACTTTACAATATATGTATTGCAAGTATGCTCTAGCTTTCTCCCTACCTATGAACTCTATATAAGCCTTAGTGGTAGGAAGAGAAAAGGCATAACCTCTTTATTGCCTTAGTGAGGATCCACAAATACCACATATTTTGAAAGACTTCAGAGTGTCATACAATGGGATCTCTGAGTTTTATTTTGCAAATTTATAAAAACTCTAGAACAATGGTGAAATAAAGAACTTGAGACATAGTGCTTGACTTGATCGTTCTGTCTTTCAATTGCTCAAGACCCAAGTGAAGGCTAAGAAGCCCTATGGTTGAAGGTAATATGGGTAAATTTGAAAGTCAGATCAGTTTATTCTAATCCAGAGGAGAATTGTTGATTGAATGCATGTGTACTTTTAAGGTGTGAAAGCATAGTAGCAACTCCAGATCCATTGCTGAGTTTAGCGTTGCTTAGAGACTGGCAAAGGTTAAGCTTGGGGGAGCTTATTGATGGTTATTAACATCAATCATAAACCGTCAACATAACCTGCATATATACTTAATTCCATCACTAAACATAAGTTTAGGGGGTTTAAACTAATAAATTTCATGAGTTTTGGTGAATCTGTGTTTCCAGCAGGGTTTATCTAGAAAACCGTCAAGGTGGACCTATTCGTCAAAGTAAATCGCGATTATCCATGGCATAAATAGCACCAGAAGGTTTCAGAGGACTCTAGAGGGCACTCCACTAAAACCTGGCTCAAGGCACTGCTAGGTGGGGCTGACCGGCCCCACCTATAGGCCGACTGGTCTCCTATCCCCATCTAGTAGCCCCTCCTTCGAACGTCGGTTCTCCACCGCCTTAAAGATTGCATCTACGCCGTTAATTCAAGTTGGTTTGATCCGAGAGTCCAGAATTAACGCTACCCCCTATATATACAGCCCTGTGCCCCCCTCCCTGGAGCCATTACTGATACCCTAATTCATATCTTCAGCATTAGAGCCAGCAATCAAGAGAAGATTAGTCCTCCATAGGATCTAGTCTTATTAATAGAAATAGTGAGATAGAGAGTGAGGGAAGAGTTTGGAGGAGGTGCCGGCCTATCGGTGCTCTCTCTACGGCTTGTGGATCCAAGTTCTACTTGAGCTTGCTTCTGAGATGTCTCTGGCAATCAACTTCTGATTCAAGTAAGCATCTTGTTTATATTGTTCATCAGGATCACGAATCTTTTGCGTGCTTTATTCTCTTCCTAGGGGGAGTAAAATATTAATCATAAGTGTAAGCGTGGTGCTTAAACTTTGGTTAATCGTGTATGCACCCTGCATTCTAGACCGGTGGTAGATCGCGAAATAGCGTTAGAACGCAAGTGTGACTCTTTCGTTGAGTCCTCTATAATCCACCTTCTGTTTGTAGGCTAAGTAGGACCCGGTTGCGAAGGAAAGCATCCTTTGCTAGTGTCTTTTCCAAGTAATGTCCCCAGTTGAATGGTAGAAGACATAGCTTACCCAAGTCAGAACTAGAGAACCTTAGTAATCCTCTCCACGCTCCTGTTTATCCTAACCTTGTTGTGACCCTTCATTAAGTTAGATTGTAGTTAATCTCACACGTTTTCCTATGGATACGATACTTGGAATACTTCCGGGTAAAAGCTATAGCGGTATCCGTGCGCTTGTGGATTTATCTGTGTGCGTTAATAAATACCAACAAACACACACCAATATTTGGAGCTACACACCTCACTTCTCCACTTGTACTCTTTAGTTTTTAGTATTTTGTGAGCTAGGCAAGAACTACCTTGGAGAGCTTGGCTCCTTGAAAGAAGAGCAACTTTGGTATGAATACTATGAAAAGTTCTTCCATAGCCTTGTTCTCATATCTTCAATATAGTAGTGCATATGAACTAGGCTATAGTTTTCATGTTATAATCTTAGTGTATGAACTAGCATATAGTTTGTATGTTATGATCTTAACATGTTCAACTTTATGCTTAACCATTCATATGACTTGTATGAGTAGAAGTAGGCAAGGTTGAGGTGGCGGTTCGTCGTTCCTTCGGGTTTGCCCATGTCCTATGCTTGTCGATCTGTAGGGTCGGAGTCCCAAGGGAATATGGGTAGTTTCTTTGTACATGGGCGTGGTGCTCGGGTACACGGGAACCTTCGAATATGACGGTGCCCCCTGTTGAGGGGTAGGCGGCAGGTGGTGACAGTCCTGTCCGTTTCTTGTAATCCCCCACGTTCGGGTATCGTATAGGAGTTCGTAAAGTCTCCATGGCTTGCTGGCAGACCAGTGCCCCGGGATCTTCCCGTCCATCTTACACTTAGTTCTAACTCTAATCATGTAATTTATATGATCATCAACTGTTTTTTGTACGGCAATATTTGACCATGCCGGCTTCACTTAGGAATATTATTTTATTCTTTGTTTTCCTTTTATCCTTGAGGTTGGCCCATATATGTGTCCATTATCCTTGAAATACCATTTTTACCCCTGTTATGAACTATTGGTTTACTAATGCAAGGATGTAATCTTGTTCATATTCATGCTAGACTCTTTACACCTTGCCCTTCTTTGGAAAAATATAAATAACGATACCCTGAATACTTCCGGGTTTGGAAAAATATAAATAACGATACCCTGAATACTTCCGGGTGAAATGCTACAACGATAGATCTGTGCGTTTACGGATATTTTCTGTAATCGTTAAGAACTATCGTAGTTGGTGTTTCTTGGCAGCGTCGCTAAAGTTTACTCAATCTTAGTGATGGTGTAAAAAAAATACCAACAGACATTTATGACGTCGTTACCGAGGATGGACTTGAAACATCCATACCTGGTGATTCTGCTAAGAAATACCAACACTTTCATAGGCATTTATCTTCTTTCCTGGCTGAAAACTTTATTTTAAAGCACCTTGTTTTTAACTCGGAGGGACTAATGAGGACACCAGCATTGATCGGATGTGTCTGTCCGTTGTCTTTGCCTAGTCATTATTATGTATTATACTATAGATTAACGTCCGTGTTCTGAATATCTGAGGTGTGATCCTGCTGGTGGCCACAATGCCACATCAACCCGAGCTCCAGAACTCATTGCTTAGGATCGGAAGCAATCCAGTACTCTGTCCTGCTGCTTTCGTACGTTCAAGTGACAGACTGACCGCACAAAGCAGTAGTGGAAGACTGACCTTAGACTATCTTGTACAGTTGGTCGGCCCTGGATGCTTTCTTTGCACAGACGACTGCAAAAGCTAGGTCGTCGACCTTAAGATGCCGAAACCATGGTGAGTTCAAAGCTGCTATTAGAGTAGGTACTAGTAGTACTCTTATATGTAATTAGCCAGGTGATTTAAAGCTAGTAGAGTAGTACTAGAAAATAGTACTGTACTGTATGTAATTAGCCACGTCCCCGTTGTCTCTTTTCATGGCACTGGTACGAACAGAAAAACGATACGCCGAAACCGCGATCATTTTCCAGTTTCCACGACTAACAATCTTTCTTTTTTTCATATCATCACCTTTTTCATGAAAAAGGATATTTATTTATCATTACATTTGTCCCAAATTAAATTAACTTTTAGAGATGTCGAAAATCAAACTATTTTAAGTTTAGACAAATTTATTGAAAAGAACACCAATATTTAGACATTAATTAGTATCTATAAATAAACCATGGAATATATTTTTATAGTGTACATGTGTTGGTTTCATTGATGGTGTTGTCTTTTTCTATAAAGTTGGTTAAACTTAAAATATTTAGACATTAATTAGTATCGCTAGACCCTGCTCGGCACGACAAAAGCGCTTGCGTCCTCCCAGTCTCCCATAGTGGTGGTGCGACCGTTGTCTCGCTCTAGCCGGTCCCAACATCATGCCCGCGCGCCCCTGTGCATGGCTCCACTGGGGGTCTACCCGACGGTGCTTCCAGTGAAGGAAGAGGAGTCATGCCCGGATCTGGAGGTTGTGACCCACAACAGCACTCAAATGGGTCAATCCCCCTCTAGCCCTAGTGCCACCACTGGAGCCCGCATCTTGAGGAAGGGCGGCGGTGGGCCCCTTTGGTGACGGCAACGGAGGTGGTTAGCTGGGCGATGGGTAGCGACGAGGCATCAATGGCGTCTTCCCTTTGGGTGGTGGCGGGTCTGGGGAGGAGGGTGGCAACCTAAGTGTCGATGGTCAGTCCTCGGTAGGGAGAAGGCGGATCCAACAAAGGTGGTTCCGTAGGCAGCTGTGTCCTAGGGGCGGCGGCAGCCAGAGCGCTAGTGCAAGGATCTCGACGAGGAGGAGGTGGATCAGATGGAGGCGGATCCGTTGGCAACGGCGGCCTGGGAGTCCGGGCGGAAGAGGATATCCTTGGCGGCAGCGACAGAGGACATCGGCAGAGGTGATGACCATGATCCCAATGACGGCGGCTGCCCTATGGGCGTCGGAGGCGTTGGTATCTGGCGAAGCAGAAGCGGATCCTGTCGACTCGCGTCTGATCAGCTAGTTCTGACTGGACGACAATGAATGTAGGTGGGCTAACCGGCAACACGTGGCGTCAGCTTACTTGAAAGCGGATGAAGATGGTACTATTAGAGGTTCATAGCGATGACACACTAAGGGCGACTGTGACTCGATGATTTCTACTCATCGAAGCTTGCTGCTCCAGGAGAGGAGGTCGGGAAGGAGGGATGCACCAAGGTCGTAGTTTTTTTTTTCCTTTTTTTGTGTGTTCTCCTCTTTGTTGAGGTGGGAGTCTAAATACTCTGGTGTGTACTTTTGGCCATGTATATCCTCCATGGATATAGAAGTCGGACTAATGAAAATCCATTATTTAAAAAAAAACACAGTCGTCGCTTTGAACTCAACCCATAGAATGTTTTGTTCTCTTCTCGAGCATCACTCTGATCTGGTGGGGACCACTACTGTCTATCAAAAAAGTGTGTCTTCGAGGATTCAAAGACAATACATTCAGCACGTATATAACACCTTACTATCACTACATTATATATACTTATCTGTGAGATGTATAAGATGCTATCTTTTAATCATATTTCGCACTCCCTTGTATTGAATATTTCTACCCCTAAATGACTCCAAATAAAAAAAGTTTTAATAATTATAAATAGATCTTGTTGAGCTCATAATTTTCATTAAAGGCGTGTCTCATAGAACAAAAAAACAAATATTTAGAAATCTAAAAATGACTTCAAATCAAAGCTTGTTATCTACAAAGTTATAGATTGCACCGAAAACTACAACTTTATGTAGATTATATGTCACCGAAAACCACATGGAGCACGGTTCCGGCAAACCGCCGTTCTTCGATGGAACAAATTGCCCCTACTAGAAGATCCGCATGCCTGCGCATCTTCAGGGCATTGATTGACGAGTTTGGGAGATTTGCGAGGATTCTAACTACGAGGTGCTTGCTGCTCGTCTCGATAAGGAGCATATGGTTTCTTGGGTTGTGATTTTGGGACAGCGGTTTAGAGTTTTGAAAGAAATTTGAGGCTCCCATTCACCCCCCCCTCTGGTCGCCGTTTTCGGTCCTTCAAGCTAGCTTGGCTCGGTCAGGCTCGGTAAGGCTTGGTACAATAACGAGCTGGCTCGTTATAACTAACGAGCTAAAAAGTTGGCTCAGCTCATCTCGGCCAAAAGCTCGAGCTAGCTCGTTTGGCTCGTGAGCCAGGGACAAAAAATATAAAATGAAGACTTCTAGGAGGCAGCGATGCATTTTCCTCGGCCTCCATGGCCGCAGGTTGAGAGGGTTTGGAGCATAGTAGGTCAGCAGCAGTTCGGCAATCCACAATCGGCAGAGGGAGATCGAAGATTCAAGAGGAAAGGAGATAGAGAGGAGTGTCCGATTGAGGACCAAACTTAGCTTATCGAGGGAGAGGCGCCGCTGCAGTTCCTATATGTGCTCGCGACGTCGTGTCTTGCTCCCCCCCATCGCCGGCCGTAGTCACGGACTCGTGCAAGCATGCTCGCCCCATCGTGGTTCGCCAGTGTCCGGTCGCTCGGATGCAGCCACGTGTCCCCCATGTTCAAACCTTAGCCATTCGATCGCAATGGTCAACTCTCAGTCGCTCGTGTGTTAAAGAATGAACGGACGCACCGCTTGCGCCACCAGACGCAGAAGCCTGCGGCGTCCGATCACTTCTAGAAAGCTCCTAGAGCGGCAAAACACTGATCGGACGCATCACGTCAACGTCGACCTGGCGTGCCCTAGCATCTGGTCCTAGCACTGCTTCTCTGCCTGTGCTCTCGGTGCTGACATCACCATACGTCATAGCCCACCTGACGCACTAGCGTCACGTCCGATCGCCGCCAACCACCAGCATCCAACAAGTGACCGGACGCGCCAGAGGTAGCGTCCGGTCGCTCCTCTGCCCTCTCGGCCAGCTGCGCCACCTCGCTATAATTGACCGGACGCGCCGGGGTGAGTCCGGTCACCCCGCGGCCAGCATCCGGTCGTGTACTTCCTCCTCCTTTTCTTTTTCTAAGTCCACAACCACTTCACCCTTGCTTCCAACTGCCTAACCACAAAGTGTAGAACTTGTGTGCACGTGTGTTAGCATTTTTTAAAGTATTTTACAAGGGTCAAAGTTAGCAAACTAGGTTCCTAAATGCATATGCAAAAATCATGTCACCTAGTGGCACTCGATAAACTGTTTAGCCAAAGATTTCCCCTCTTTATAGTACGGCTATCGATCCTAAGTCACTCACACCCTCTATGGTGTCTTGAGTGTAAAACAAAAACCTATCATATACCTTTGCCTTGATCTTCTCGGTTTTTATTTTTCTCTTTCTTCTTTTCCAAGTTGAGCTTGATCATCTTCATTTCATGTCCACCTCCATCACCATGGACCTTATCTTGCCAAACATTTGGATTGGACCACCTTTTCTAATTCACACACTTAGATCAAAGGTTAGTCCTAGGTTTCATCAATTATCCGAAACCAAACTAGGGCTTTCAATCTCCCCCTTTTTGGTAATTGATGACAACCTATTTACAAAGATATTCAATGAAATCTTTTTGGATTCATGTTGCTTGCCCAAGCATATTACCATGTGTAAATATTATGGACAAGTTTCATCAACCCAAATTGGTAGTATTAGCTCCCCCTACATATGTGCTAAGAGTTTGAATTTAAAAGCTTGCACATATGCATGGATTAGAAGTTTGGGAGAGTAAAATGATGCTAAGGTGTAAAGAATAGACCTTTGAAGCATGATACCAATCGGAGTTGCCATTTGAACACCATCCTTAGCATCATGATTTGCTAGATATCACTTGAAAGGCAAAGACAAACTAGATACCTCGTGAGATCAACATTATAAGTAAGGCTCTAGTACCACTTGTAAAAGATCTAGCTATATCTAGCTATCCTATGCATGCTAGTTTTCATTTCATCAAACATTTTCTACAATCTAGTATACACCACACAAGCATGGATAGGGAATTTAAGAACTTGTGCCATGCAAGCAAACATATGTAAATGCACATACAAATGCAACATACAAGTTTATGAGCTTGCTCCCCCTACTTGTGTTCTTCAAATTTTAATTGATCCCCTTACAATGTCATTTCATTTGTTTGCTCCCCCTATCTTACTATCTTTGTGAATTTCTCTCCCCCTTTGGCAACAATTAGCACAAAAGGTGAGCTCAAATTTTAGATAGGTTAGGGTGAAACCATGTGAAGTGAGGATCATTTTCCTAATTTGGTTCAATCTAGATCACTTGCAAAAGATATTTAACTCGGTTTGATCCAAGGGCAAGCTTCTTCACACCTCGAAATAAGGGTTATCATGCACCATGTTGAGTTAAACACTTATAGCTCATTTTCTAGATCAGACACTAGGTTCACAAGCCCACAAACATGTCATATGCTACCACTAGATCATTTCAAGCATACAAGCAATAGTGGTACCATACAAGCATCAAATTCATTTGATTTTCATGAATGAGCCTAAGACGTGATAGGAATGACTAGATGCACTAAATAAGTCCTTAGCAATGGATGAATGACATGTCAATCAACTTTACCTTGCTTTGCTCGAAGGAGAGGCATGTCATATAATAGGGGTGCATCAACACATATTTGAGAAGTCAAGTATGTTCAATTTATTCCTTAGCTTGCAAAACCTCATCTCATCAAGTGGCTTGGTGAAGATATCGGCAAGTTGATCATCGGTGCCCACACTCTCAATGCAAACATCCCCTTTTTGTTGGTGATCTCTTATGAAATGATGACGGACATCAATGTGCTTTGTTCTTGAATATTGAACCAGGATGTTGGTGAGCTTCATGGCACTTTCATTGTCACATAGCAATGGCACTTGTTTGAATTTGATTTCAAAGTCACTCAAAGTTGCCTTCATCCAAAGTAATTGAGCACAACAACTATCAGCTGAAATGTACTCCGCTTCGGCGGTTGAAAGTGCTACACTATTTTATTTCTTTGATGACCAAGACACAAGTGATCTTCCCAATAGTTGATATGTGTCAGATGTGCTCTTTCTCTCAACTTTGCATCCCGCATAATCGGAGTCCAAATATCCAATCAACTCAAATCTAACTCCTTTGGGATACCATAATCCAACATTTTGTGTATGCTTTAAGTACCTCAATATTCTCTTTGTTGCCTTCAAGTGACTCTCTCTTGGTGAGGCTTGAAATCTAGCACACATGCATACACTAAACATCAGATCCGGCCTTGATGCGGTCACATAGAGTAGGCTTCCAATCAAAGACCGATACATTTTTTGATCCACCATGTTGCCACTAGTATCACTATCTAAGTTTCCATTTGTCCCCATTGATGTACTAATAGCTTTAGCATCATTCATTTCAAACTTCTTGAGCATGTCTTTGATGTACTTGCCTCGACTCACAAATGTGCCATTCTTCATTTGCTTGATTTGAAGACCAAGGAAGTAACTAAGCTCTCCAATCATGGACATCTCAAACTCACTTGCCATCATCTTTCCAAACTCCTCACAAAAATCTTAATTGGTTGATTCAAATATAATATTATCAACACAGATTTGCAACACAAACAAGTCATTGCCTAGCTTCTTGGTGAAGAGAGTGGTGTCAACCTTGCCCATCTTGAATCCCTTAGAGAGTAGGAAATCCCTCAATTTCTCATACCATGCTCTTGGTGCTTGTTTCAATCCATACAAAGCCTTTCTCAAATTGTAAACATGGTTGGGCTTCTTCTCATCTTCAAAACTGGGAGGTTGCTTAACATACACAAGCTCATTGATGTATGTTGCGAAAGACCCACTTGGTTCCAATCACATTATGATCCTTAGGACTTTCAACTAACTTCCCTACTTGGTTTCTTGTGAAGTTGTTTAGCTCTTCATGCATAGCATTCACCCAATCAACATCCTTCAAAGCTTCATCTATCTTCTTAGGTTCAATGGATGACACAAATGAGAAGTGTTCACAAAATGATGCCAATCTTGATCTTGTTTGCACACCTCTTGAAATATCAAAAATGATAGAATCCAATGGATGATCTCTTGCAACATTGGTAGGTTGGAGCACTTGCACTTGATTTCTTGCATTTGATTGATCACTTGGTTGAGATGATGAACTAGCCACTTGTTCTTGATCTTGCACTTTGTCATCACTAGCACTTGCTTGATCTTGATCATGAGAGCCACTAGCTTGCACATTTTAGTTAGAGAGCACTTGATACTTGTCATCTTCAACATCAATCACCTCTCTAGGCCTTATGTCACCAATGTTCATATTCTTCATTGCATTGACCAATTGAGTGCCTCTTACATCATCTAGATTCTCATCTTCCTCTTGGGAACCATTGGTTTCATCAAATTCCACATGATGAGCCTCCTCAAGAGTACCACTAGACAAATTCCAAACTCTATAAGCCTTGCTAGTGGTGGAGTAACCAAGAAAGAAACCTTCATCACATTTTTTTCTCAAACTTGCTCAATCTTATGCCTTTCTTCAATATATAGCATTTATAACCAAAAACCCGAAAGTATGCAATATTGGGCTTTCTATCATTCAAGAGCTCATATGGGGTATTTTCCTTCAATGGATGACAATAGAGTCGGTTGCTATAGTAGCAAGCCATGTTGATTGCTTCGGCCTAAAATGAATGACTCACATTGTACTCACTCAACATTGATCTTGCCATGTCAATCAAGGTTCTATTCTTCCTCTCAACTAGGTCATTTTATTGAGGAGTGTACTTGGCCGAAAATTGATGCCAAATCCCAAACTCATCACACAAATCATCAACTCTTATGTTCTTGAATTCACTTCCATTGTCGCTTCTCACTTTCTTGATGGTTGTTTCAAACTCATTGTGAATTCTCTTGATGAATGTCTTTAAGGTTGCAAACACATCACTCTTGTCAACAAGAAAAAATGCCCAAGTGTATCTAGTGAAATCATCCACAACCAAAAATCCATATTTATTTCCACCAGTGCTAGTGTATGTGATTGGTCTAAATAAATCCATGTGCAACAACTCAAATGCCTTAGATGTGCTCATCATGCTCTTCTTAGGATGTGTGTTGCCAACTTGCTTTCTGAGTTGACATGCACTACAAAGCTTATCCTTCTCAAATGTGACATCCTTCAAGCCTCTAACTAAGTCATACTTTATCAACTTGTTCAATTGTTTCATTCCAACATGACCAAGCCTTCTATACCATAACCAACCCATGCTAGACTTAGTGAGCAAACATGTTGACAATTGAGCTTCTCTAGCATTGAAATCAACCAAGTATAGATTCTAATATCTAAATTCTTTGAATGTCACGTTAGAGCCATCTACACTTATGATTTATACATCATCCACACCAAATATGCACTTGAAACCAAGATCACACAATTGAGCTACCGACACTAGGTTGAAGTTCAAGCTCTCAACTAGTAGCGTATTGAAAATGCTTAAGTCATTGGATATTGCAATCTTACCAAGACCCTTGACCTTGCCTTTGCCATTATCACCAAATATTATACTATCAATCCCATTGCTCTTATTCTCATTGATTGAATTGAACATTCTTGAATCACCGGTCATGTGTTGTGTGCACCCACTATCAAGCACCCAATACCTTCCTCCGGCTTTATAATTGACCTACAAAAGAAGATCAATTCTTTTTAGGTACCCAAACTTGCTTGGGTCCTTGAAGGTTAGTTACCAAGGTCTTTGGTACCTAAATGGCCTTTTTTCTTTAGGCCCATAATTGGTGTACCAATGAACTTAGCCTTTACACCATTGGCACCCTAAACAAGCATGTAACAAGAATCAAATCTAATTGAGGATTCATTAGGTTGCTTGTTCTTGTTAGTCTTGAAATATTGCTCTGTATATCCAACTTGCTTGCATCTATTGCAAAACCGACCATTTCCCTTCACAAAGTTAGCTTTGGGAGTGACAAAGGTCGCATTGCCTTTCTTGGGGGTATAGCCTAATCCCTCTTTATTGAGAGAAAACCTTTGGCTACCCAAGAACTTTAGCAAGCGGGCATCTCCACCATAGGCATTGCCTAAGGCACGAGTGAGCTCATTCACCTCCTTCTTGAGAGTCTCATTTTCCACCATTAGTGAGGCATCATAAGTGAAACCATCACTCAAAGGTGAAGTAGAAGTGGTAGTGCTATAAGAAGGGTTAGTGGGAGCAACAACAATGGGCTTATAAAAAGATTCATCAATAATATCACATGTTAGTCCCACATCACAAGACACAATCACTTGCTCCTTCTTAGCTTCCTCCTTCTTGACTTGCTCGATGAGAGAGGAGTGAGCCTTTTCAAGCTTAGAGTGAGCTTTGTCAAGCTTCTCATAGGCTTCCATTAGCCTCTCATTAGTGGCATTGAGCTCATCAAAGGATTGCTCAAGAAGTTTGACTTTCTTGCGCAATTCTTTGCACTCCTTTCTCTTCATCTCAAAGCAAGTGTGTACTTGGTCACACATGTCCATGAGCTCCTCCTTGGTGTATTCCTCATCATCATCATCACTCCTACAAGCATCACTTTCACATTCATCATCATCACTCACATCATATTTTACCTTAGTAGGCATTGCCATGAGACATGTCAACGGAGTGTCGAAGATGGAAGGCTTGTTCTTGATGGCGATGCTTGCTAGATTTCTTGTCATCATCACTAGAGCCATCACTATCTAAAGAGCCATCACTATCCTAAGTGACCGCATAGCTTCCACCCTTCTTCTTCTTTTGGAAAGTCATCTTCTTCTCCTTCTTCTCCTTCTTGTCCTTCTTGTGCTTCTTCTTCTCATCCTCATCATTATCACTATTGTAGGGACAATCCGCTACAACATGATCGGGGCCCTTGTAATTGTAGCATCTTCTCACATATTCTTTGCTCTTGGTGTGATCTCTTCTCTTTCTTGCACCATAGCCCTTCTTCTTCATGAATTTTCTCATCTTGCGCACAAAGACAGCCATAGCTTCATCATCAATGTCACTAAGATCTTCATCATCGCTTGATTCTTTCTTGGACTTGCCCTTGTTCTTGGATGATGAGCTAGCCTTGAATGCTACACTCTTCTTCTTTTTGTCTTCATCTTCCTTCTTGTCATCCTTGTCAACCCCCTCCCTTTCCACACGGTATGTCTCTTATGTCATGACATCACCTTGTACTTGGTTAAGGGTAATCTCCTTCAATCCTCCTCTTATGATGAGCAATCTCAACATCTCAAATATTGGAGGTAAGGACATCAAGAACCAATGAGAGACATCATCATCATTGATCTTCTCTCCCAATGCCTTCAAGTCATTGACAATCACTTATAACCGATGGAACATCTCCAGAATGCCCTCATCATCCTTCATCTTAAAGCTTGTCAACTTGTCCTTGAGAATGTACAACTTGGCACTCTTCACCATCGGTGTGCCCTCATATGTTTCCTCCAATCTCTTCCACACCTCATTAGCTCTATCACGATCCTTGATTTGCTCAAACACCTTGGAATCAATGGCATTGTATATGGTGTTGAGAGACATTGTATTGCATTGCTTGTTAGCCTTGTCTTGGTTGGTGAGATTGTTAGGATCAATTATGGCATAGTCACTCTCGGTCACATCCCACACTTGATCAATGATTTATCCAAGATTCATCTTCATCTTTCTCTTCCAATAATCATAGTATGTGCCATCAAAGAACGGTGGTTTGCCCCCCACATGGTTGAACACAACTTGAGCCTTAATTTGACACCGAGGTTGTTAAGCCTTCAATCAAACGGTGACCATGGCTCTGATACCATTTGAAAGGTCCTAATATGGATAGATGGGGGTGAATAGCCTTTTTAAAAATCTACAAGATCACTAGAGCAATTTGATTATTATGACAAATGGTGAAATGTAAACTTACTCTAGCTCTACAAGGGTTACAAGCTACCTATCCAACAATTCTAGTTATTGTGATCACTAGGCACACAAGAGGCTATGTTGCTACTCACTAAGAGCTCTCAAACTTGCTACACTAAAGAGCTCCACTAAATGAACTTAAGCTACAAAGCAAGCTCTCAATTCTAGCTACACTAAAGAGCTTGCTACAACTAGTTTGCGGGAATGTAAATGAGTGAGTAGGGTGATTATACCGCTGCGTAGAGGAGTGAACCAATCACAAGATGAATACCAATTCAATCACCGAGAGAATACCAACGGGCAAGAGACAACCAATTTTCTCCCAAGGTTCACGTGCTTGCCGGCACGCTAGTCCCCGTTGTGTCGACCAACACTTGGTGGTTCGGTGGCTAAGAGGTGTTGCATGAACCTCATCCACACAATTGGACACCGTAAGAACCTACCCACAAGTGAGGTAACTCAATCACATGAGCAATCCACTAGAGTTACCTTTTGGCTCTTCGCCGGGGAAGGTACAAGACCCCTCACAATCATCGAAGCTGGCCATGAACAATCACCAACACGTGCCAAATCTCCTCCACTGCTCTAAGCCGTCTAGGTGGCGGCAACCACCAAGAGTAACAAGAAATCCGCAGCCACAATGATCCTCAAGTGCCACTAGATGCAATCACTCAAGCAAATACACTTGGAATCACTCCCAATCTCACTATGATGATGAATCAAAGACGGAGATGGGTGGGAGGTGTTTGCCAAGGCTCACAAGGATGTCAAGTATGTCAAAGTGCCAAGAGAGTTAGCCCCAAGCTGGCCAAACACTATTTATAGATGTCCCCAAATGAATAGAGCTGTTAGAGCCAAAAAGGGGCGCCCTGCGTACTGACCGGGCGCACCAGTCGTTTTGATCGGACACACTGCGCCAGCATCCGGTCGCTCGGATGCAGCCACGTGTCCCCCGCATTCAAACCTTAGCCATTCATTCTCAACAGTCAACTCTCAGTTGCTTGCGTGTTAAAGAATGACCGGACGCACCGCTTGCGCCACCAGATGTAGAAGCCTGCGGCGTCCGATCACTTCCAGAAAGCTCCCAGAGTGGCAAAACACTGACCGGATGCGTCAGGTCAATGTCGACCTGGCG
Source organism: Miscanthus lutarioriparius (assembly GCA_904845875.1). Classification (NCBI taxonomy): domain Eukaryota; kingdom Viridiplantae; phylum Streptophyta; class Magnoliopsida; order Poales; family Poaceae; genus Miscanthus; species Miscanthus lutarioriparius. The sequence goes on from CAJGYO010000010.1 coordinate 56,901,915, forward strand.
CGCCCCAGCATCTGGCCCTAGCACTACTTCTCTGCCTACGCTCTCGGTGCTGACATCACCATACATCATAGCCCACCTGATGCACCATCGTCGCGTCCGATCGCCGCCAACTGCCAACATCCAACAAGTGACCGAACATGCCAGAGGCAACGTCCGGTTGCTCCTCTGCCCTCTCGGCCAGCTGCGCCACCTTGCTATAATTGACCAAACGCGCCAGGGTGAGTCTGGTCACCCTGCGGCTAGCATCTGGTCATGGACATCCTCCTCCTTTTCTTTTTCTAAGTCCACAACCACTTCGCCCTTGCTTCCAACTTGCTAACCACAAAGTATAGAACTTGTGTGCACGTGTGTTAGCATTTTTCAAAGATTTTACAAGGGTCAAAGTTACCACACTAGGTTCCTAAATGCATATGCAAGAATCATGTCACCTAGTGGCACTCGATAAACCATTTGGCCAAAGGTTTCCCCTCTTTATAGTATGGCTATCGATCCTAAGTCACTCACCCTTTATGGTGTCTTGAGTGCAAAACAAAAACCTATCATATACCTTTGTCTTGATCTTCTCGGTTTTTGTTTTTCTCTTTCTTCTTTTCCAAGTTGAGCTTGATCATCTTCATTTCATGTCCACCTACATCACCATGGACCTTATCTTGCTCAAACACTTGGATTGGACCACCTTTTCTAATCCACACACATAGATGAAAGGTTAGTCATAGGTTTCATCAATTATCCAAAACCAAACTAAGGCTTTCAAGCAGCTAAAACAAAGAGTAGGGGGAGAGAGGGTCTCCCTGTCTTACTCCTCTTTTGCAATGAAACAACTTTCTAGGGGTGTCATTCAACAAGACAAATGAGGTTCCTGAACTGAAGATCAATTCCATCCATGACAACCATTTTCCCCAAAACCCATTCTTTTCATAATTTCTAACATGGCCCCATGCTTAATCCTGTCAAAAGCCTTCTCAAAATCAAGCTTAAGGATCATAATTTCTCTCTTTGAAGTGTGGCATAGGTGCAGATATTCAAAGGACCATGCAAGGCAGTCTTGAATGGTTCTTGTCCTAATAAAACCATATTGGTTGACATGGACCAATTTAGTGATAAGGGGTTGCAACTTGTTGGCTAGTAGCTTAGTGATGATCTTGATAGAGGAATTGAGCAGTGAGATTGGTCTGAAGTCATTTATTCTAGTTGGCCCATCTATCTTTGGAACAACAATTGTAAAAGAACCATTTATGCTCTTGAGGCAAATCTGTCCTTGATGAAAGGCATTACAGAGGCTATAGAAGTCTTGTTTCACTATGGGCCAGCATTTTTTCAAGAATTCGTTGTTAATTCCATCAGGGCCAGGAGACTTGTCTAGGGGTAGCTGCTTAGTGACCTCATCAATCTCTTGATGGCTAAAAGGCTCCTCAAGTGGACTAAGATCAACATCCTGAATAAACAGAGAGTCCAAGTCAAAGGGCATCTGCTCAAAGTTTGATGTCCCCGGTCTCTCCTTGAAGTCATTCCATATAAGGTCAGCCTTTAAGCTATGATCATGGAGTAGATTTCTAGAGTGATCAGAAAGTGAAGTAATTAAGTTTCTTCTGTGCCTCAAAGTGGCATTGGCATGGAAAAGCTTTGACTTTTCATCACCTAACTGAACCCACTTGATATTCCCCCTTTGCTTCCAATAAACCATCTGTTGATGAAGAAGACTAGCAAGCTTCTGATTCAAAATCTCTCTAAAGTTCCATTCATGAGGAGCCAAGTCTCTCCATTGTTCAATAGAGTCCAGGAAGGAGATTACAAGTTTGACATTAGCAATGGTCTTCTTCATGTTAAAGAGTTGGGCCTGCCATCTTTTTAGATTATTTCTGAGGGCTTTAAACTTGGCAGTCAGGAGCTTAGCTGCATCTTGTTGGGGGTAGGGAGCATTCCAAGAACTAGTCACCAGTGTCAAAAACTTAGGGTGTGACATCCAAAAATTTTCAAATCTGAAAACTTTTCGCTTTGGGATGGCAGTTTTTACCTCTACTATACAAGGTCAATGATCAGAAGTCTCCACGACTAGTGAGTGTGCCAGAGTGAGGGTACCTAAGGGTCTAGGCTTGGGAGGAAAAGAACCAGTCCAGCCTTTCAAGGAGGGGGCTATTGTTTATTAGTCCAAGTAAACTTCCTGCCATGCAAGGGAATCTCCACCACACCCAAAGAGCTAATAGCATTATTGAACATTAATATTTCTCCAATGTTTCCACCAGGCCTATTCCTATCCTCTGGCTTTCTGATTAGATTAAAATCCCCTACTATCAACCACTGAATATCATCAGGCATCTGAATGCTCTCAAATCAATCTAAATAGGCACTCTTTCCTTCAACATCACAAGGGCCATACACTAAAGTAAGGATCCAAGAATCATTGTTGAACTAGGAGGGGAACTCAACTGAAATGGCAAACTCATTTTGGAAGATTTCTAGACCAGAGAAGAAACAACTCTTCCATGCCACTAGGATACCTCCAGAGGCCCCAATTGAAGGCAGAAAGCATCAAAAGACCTTGGGCAGAATTTTCTTAAGTAGCTGAGATCAAAACTGCTTCTTTTGGTTTCCTGAATGCTGATAATATCACAATTGCTCTCTGTGATCTTGTTTTTGAGTGAATCCCACTTGTTCTCAGCATTGATACCTCTAATGTTCTAATAGAGGATCTTCCAAGTTCTGTTAGATTGTCTATTATCCATAAAACCTATGATATAAAAAGCACTCTAGTACAACCAAGCACGGCATGGGTACATCAAAAGAGTGACTTAATAAAAATCCCAGAGTCATTACAGCCACATCGATCACACAAACGAAAGGGTACCATAAGTTTTTAGGATAAAGAGACTGACTAAACAACAAAATAGAGAAAGAAAAGCAAAGAAAAAAGCAAAGGCTGAAGGAACAGCCTCTAGCAATCTTCAGGTGCTTCATCCTAGAAGTGGATCTGTCTTCAGTCTTTAGCTTCTCCATTAGCATCATCATCAGCTTCCTTGTCATTCTTCTTAGGGGGCATAGTACCAATAGGTGATGTACCCTTCTTCTTATTGTTGTTGAGAGCCAAGTCAGTTACTTGTGAAGCTTCAATGTCACAGAGAGAAGCACTTAGCTTTCTGATGGTCTTCGTCGAGATTGATGGTGGTGCAGAATTGCAGCCAAGGCATCTTTTGTCCTTGCAGACATGATCCTTGAATACATTCTTGTTCTTCTGAACCCTAGGACTCCTCCTTACCTAAGTTTCAACCAGAACAGTGGCTCTCTTTCTGGTTTTTTTGGTGTTGGTGGTGGAGCTATTCTCAGCAGTGGAGGTGACAGAGCCATCACTGTCAACAGGTGGAGCATCTTTTGGGTCTACTTCTATGTCTTCAGCTTTAGATATAGGTGACAGCTTGCAAGTCAAGGGGACCTTGCTTGGACAACTACTGGGTAGAGAAAAACTGATGCTGTGTCCCTCACCAATAAGAGGAAGGAGACTTGTAGACTACATGAATTCCTTGGCCTTCTCAAAGAGGCCTGGGGACATTAGAAGGGCAGTGAAGAAACCTGCCCATTCAACAGGAACAGTGAATTGAGGTGCTACCCCAGGTTGGGGGGCAAAAAACTTCTTCCACATCCCAGAGCTATCCTCAAATCCAGACCGAAAAGCTGGCACAAAAGGACTGACAGCAGATATATTGGGCCATGGGCCAGTGAAGACATAGCCCACATGTATATTCTGAGGCCTAGGGCATTTCCCTAGGCTACTTCTTCATCTAGCAGCTGTTTGATTTCCTCATCTGCCATGAGTTCATCTTCTTGAATTTCCAAGGGCAGAAAGTGTAACAAACCGGGTTTTTGGAAAAGCCAAAAATACGAACTTTTTAAAAATTTTCCTGCAATGTGTGAAACATGTAGATGCTAGGTCGAACTAAGAACAATTTATAAATAAATTGTTGCATACATATAGAATTACTTGTAGGAGTTTGCCGGAGTTCTTTTGTTGGTTTAGTGTTTTGTGTTGGAGAGCACAAGTCCGTAGCCAATCCTTTTGACTCCTTCTGGAATCTCTCATGAATCCCTTGACCTATTTTTCTATAATCAGCCAACTATCTTTATCAACTCAATGCCCGTGAGTTGTCAACCCTTGACATGGACCTTAGAGCCTTAAGTGACCCCTAGAGGACCACACTAGGAGGTATACGTGTTGGCAACACATGTATTCCAATGTGAGAAACCCATGGCATAGAGTAGGATAGAAATAAGAAAAAGAAAAGGAAAAGAAGACAGAGGAAAAAGAAAAGGGGCATCTAGCCCAAGTAACCGACTCAGCCCAACCTAGCCCCCCTGCTTCTGGCCCGCTCATGTGCGGGTGGCCTGCTTGGCCCAACCGGCGCAGCAGCCCAACCGAGCCCCCTCCCCTTGCCCTGCCGGCCCATCTCGCACCCCACTGGCCCACGAGCATGCGGGCCTGCTGGCCCAGCCGCGCGGCCCACTAGCGCCTGGCAGTAGCCAAAGCCCCACTCCAACCCTAACCCTAGGGCGCACGTGCCCTGGTCTCCAGACGCCGCCGCTACCGCCGCTCGCTCTATCACGCGCGCACGCGCCCTGCACGCACACCGCATGCAAGCTCGCGGCCCCACGTGCCTCAGCCTTCGCACCGCTTGATGTGCGCCGCGTGTCTCTGCCCGTGCATGGACGTCGAGGATGGACGGAGCTCCTAGAAGCCCTAGCCCATGAGCATAAATAGCCGAGCCGCCGCCCCTTCTCCTCCATTTCTCAGCCACCGCTGCCTTCCGTCTCCCTCTTCCTCTGCGCCAAGCAGCAACCCCACGACATCCACGCAGCAGTACCACCTCGTCGGCGTCCACCTCGAGCCACTGCTCTGTGCTTCGTCCTCGGCCGCGGCCACGCCAAGCCCCGACCCTGTCTCGGCCACGACAAGCCTCTCCACGCCAATGTCATCGTACACCACCGAGGCCACACCGGTGCCCTCCACCTCGAGCCCACGCTACCACCGGCACCTCGCCATCGCGACGTCGAGCCGGCCGCGGACACGATCCATCGCCCCAAGCCAAGCTCCTTCCCCACCCGCGACATGAGCACATCGTGACGTCGCACCGTCCCGAACCTCTGCACCAGCGCCTCCACTCCAAGCCTCGTCGTCACGCAGCACCTCTGAGCCGGCATCGTGCCCCTTCCAGTTCATCAGACCTCGCTGATTCTGTAGCAGCACGTCGCCGTTGAGCCTCCATCCTCTGATTACGGTGAGACTCCCAAAGCCAAGCTTTCGCTTTTCCTTGCACCACAATGAAGTTTGTGCCTAAGATTGGCCTTTGTGCCACGTTCCTTCACTTCATAGGGAAGCAGCAGGCCTTGAAGCACCCTTCACCGACTTCGTCGCCCCTTCGGCCACCCGCTGCTCTAGCCTGACCAGCCGCAGCCGACCATGGCCACCTGCAGCTAGCCACGGCCATGACCAGCAAGCCACAGTTGGCCAGCAACTGGCTGTAGCCGGCCAGAGGAGGCCGCAGCAAGCCGTTGCCAATCGGGACATGCTCTGGTAGGCCACCTATGGCCGTAGCGTGCCCGGACGCCATGACCAACCCCCACATCGACTATGTCAAGCCTCGAACCGAACCTCGCCAAGCGGCTACGATGACGTAGCTGAGTGTCGGCCTTCGAGCCGCTGTTGCAAACCAAAGCCGGACCTTCCTAAATCCCTACATGTTGCTGGCCCAAGACCGATGACCCCTCCATGTGTCCGGCCTTCGAGCCGTGTTTTTCTACAGGGACCTCGTCAACCGCATGATGCCAACACTCTTGGATACATCGCACACACGCACTTGTCGTGTCATTCCGTTGCACTCACGCCTCGGATGACACTAGCATGAGCCTGTTTACGTTGCATAGAAAAACACCATGTCATGACCTTGGATGCCCAACCATAGCGCACTGCTGCCACTGCTACACGCTCGTGTGAGGCCTAGCCCACCCTTTTGTGACCACCATGAGCTCGAGTACACCGAGAACGCCACATCCTAGCCACGGCCGTGATCGAACTCCTGGAGACCGTACACAACACCTAGACTGCCCCTGTTTAGCTGATGCTAGTGTAACCCTCGCTTTTCCGCATGGGAGGCGTACAGGTCTGCCTTGGACTTGCCTAACCCCCACACACGGACCTAAAGCCTCGCAGTCATGGACACTTGCCCTCACCTTGCCAGTCGAAGACCAAGACAGAGCCTTTTATGGCCGCTCGCCGCACGGGCACGCGCGTGTACTCACACGCAAGCACCGCAGTGGCTTAGCATGAGCCTTGCCGCCACTACAATCGACCACTGCCATTCATGCTCGCACACACACCATCCCAAGAGCTCTAGCCTTGCTTCGCCCCGTCGTTCGTGGACGCACGCCACAAGCCGTGGACTTATGCATGCTCACTTGCATGTGGTGACGCACGGCCATGCCTCCGCATGACATCGCGTGAGCCTCGGGACCACACCGATGCGGCCGTTCGCATGCCCATGCGCAGTCCTACGCTGAGCCGCATATGCGAGCCAACGCCATAGCCACTAGAGCTAAGTCCGTGAACAACAGCCGTCATTCGACCAAGCCTTAGCCACGTCCTGGCCAGCCACAGCCGCGTTTGGCCAACTATAGCAAGATGCAGCCAGCCGCAACTAGCTGTAGCTAGCCACAGCCAGCCAAAGGCAGCCATAGCCAGCCTTGGCCAACCATAGCCACTTGTAGCCAGCCGCAGCCAGCCACAGCGAGCCATAGCAAGCCATAGCTAGCCACAGCAGGCCGAAGCTGGCCTCAGCTGGCCGAAAGAAGCCACAACCCTCTGGGACAAGTTATAACAGCCCTTGGGCCTCCACATCTTCTGTCGTCGTTGTATGGAGTCCGTTCCCGACATTCCGGCTGCCTCGTTAAACGAGGACGAGCCGTTGAGAAACCGTGTGATCCCTAGCATCGTACCGATGACAAGTGGAGTCTTTTCGACATCTTGCTGGCCGAGACCACCGTTGCCGAGACCACATGGCCTCACTGGCTGAGACCACAGGGCCTCGCTGGCTGAGACCACCATGGCCTCGCTTGCTGAGACCACCATGACCCCGTCTACCGCAAGCCGTACCCTCTGGACCATGAACCCTAGTCGTATGTCTTACCGAGACCATGGAAAGCCCCATCTCACATCTTTCCGTATACGCATATCTATCTTGTTGGGCCCTATTCTTACAACCTATCTGTCCATGACTATCTTACAGGAATTCACCTATCACCCAGCTATGGAATGTGCTACTCCATAGTCGTGTCGAGTTGTTGCGTCTTTCGGTCGTGTTTGGTTCTTATCGCTGGTTGTTGGTGTTGTTGCCTGTGTGCCGAGCCTTTGAGCCGGCTGAGGGATCGTACCTCGTTCGGACGTTATGATCGCGGGATCCATCTCGCCATGACCGTGATGCTGAGTGTGACTCGACCCCTCGCCTTTTAGTTGACTTCATAGTACCACGAGTGTTAGCTCCTGCCTTTGGCCCTAGAACATGGTTGTGATGGATTCGATGTCGATACTAACATCGATGCGGATATCACCCGCACGCCTTGAGCCTTCCATGACCAAGTTCTGTGGGAGAAAACCTGGGAGTAAACAATCGTGGAACGATGAATGCCAACTCATAGGCATAGCTTGTGGCCACGAGTTCACCTCGCCATGACCATGAAGCTACACCTCTCTTTCGCTTTTAGTTGCTTCTTCGTGCTCAAGCCCTTGTATGCTTGTACCCCGTTTGACCATCACGTTTCTCTGATTCTCGCGGTGACAACCGCATCGCTTTGAATCCGAGAGATATCTCAGTGCCAGTGCACCCAGGTCGGGTACCCTACGAGTGGCTTACGCACTTGGTGTACTTGAGTGTCGCTCCTTCCGATGCCCCGTCTTTGTCGTGGCATGTGCGTTAGAAGAAGTGGACCTTGCTCTTGGTTGTTCTTGCTCTTATTGCCCTGATAGCCCGCTCTGTTCGATCCCGTCTTGCCCGTGACGATTGGATCAAAGACCGGACTATTCCCTTTTGTTAGCAAGGCTATGGTCTAAGTCGTACCTCGGACCCGTGCGTGTCGACCCGGTCGACCGTCTAAAACCATCTTTCCTGAAGATGTGTCTGAGAACATGACATGGATGTGCCTAGCTAACCCCCGCATCTTTTGCCGTGTTGAGCGACTCTCTTCTCGGCTCCCGATGTTATTGTGTCGTGTGGATCAAGGGGAACCGTTGATGTCCAATCTCTTTGCGCTACCGCTTTCTACCATAGCGGGTGAGCTGAAGTACGCTGGAGCCAAGTTACAATAGTGTTAATCATTCTTGTTTGCTACTCGTGTCCAATTGTGACTTGCGGATAAGGCTATTAAGAGCCGAACCCCATCGTTCTTCTTCTTGGGGCCCGACTTCCAATCCCCATCGATTCAATGACACCAGATCGAAAGATCGTGAGCCGTGGTGTGCTATGGATAAGCTTTGGCTTAAACCATCTATCCTAAAGCCATACTGGCTTGGCCATGACTTAAGCTTGTGCTTAGCAAACCACCATTTGTGATTCTTGGCCTGAGGAAATCAGACAACCGCCGAGAGGGCTAAGCCGTGTATCTCTTATTGCCTCACTGGTGTTATTGGATTTTCCTACGTCTTGTCATCTTTTCAAGTGTTGAGTGCTCTCTTGCCTTGCGTGTCGCTTCGCGGAGAAGCTGACGATCGGACCAAGAGAACGTGGACGACGACAAGGACTGCGGAATGGAGTCAACGCAGGAGGAGGTGACCCGCTAATGGAACACCAATGAATGGAGAATTGTACCACTACTACCTCTACATCGCAGGTGTCATGGCAGCACCCTCTTTTAGAGAATCCTATTAGACATTGCATAAATTCTAGAACTGCTAGCGCTTTATAATTATTCCTTTGCTAGTACTTTGATGCATGCTACTACCTAAGCCATTATTACCCTGATGCAACCCACTCTACCACGTCACCCTGCTTTGCGCATTCGCTCGCTTATATATGCATACTTGCCTGCTTGCTTGCATATTACACCACTATACTTATTATTAACTCCACTTCGCATTATATCGGGGATGTGATGCTGGTGGTGAACCCCCTGGGAATGGTTTGGCTATGGGTGCCGAACTTGGTGGTGTGTGAGCATGCTGCGTGTGTCTTGGGTGCGTGGAGAGTGAGGGTTGTGTCGACCGAGCTGGAATAATGACGAGCCTGGGGCGAGTCTTGCCATGTGGTGCTACCTGGGCACTTGGATATGGAATACCTGTGGCGGGTAAATGGTAATTGGAGGTGGCCTTGGGTGTGAACCTCGGAGAGGTGGAGCCCAGGGTGGAGGTGCTATGGTGGCACGTAAAATGGAAACCCTGATGAAGACATTCTGGCTTGGTCAATCCCTAAGGACTTACTAGTACTCAGATTCACCGGGAATCCTTTACATCCCACTCTCCCTATATGGTGCGGGACGGTCGGACTACTTGGTAGAGCGATGCCACTACTGCTAGGCGAACGTGTGCAAGGAGGTACGGGGTGCGTGGTCCCCCCCCCCACCCTTCTGAGACTTTAGGAGGCCTTGTGGACCGGCTCTTGACATCCGGTGGGCCCCGGCTCTATCTACGACTCATAGTATCAGCCATCCTAGACTAGACTTGGGATGTTCCAGGGCTGAGAGGTAGGGTGGCATCGTTCTAGGCTAGCAAGCGGCCGGAATCTGCCTAGACGGGGCACCGTCGAGGATGGCTATCTTGTGGGTATGTGAAATCTCTGCAGAGTGTATGGTTGATCGATCGATACATATGCTGACTCGTCGGCTATGGACCTTTCCTGGGTTTCGCTTAAACTAGATAGGAGATGAGTCCTTCTATCCTCCCTCCAGGGTTGGGGTATTTTCCGGTCGTGAGCCCTGGGGCTGCGGGCCGTTGAGACAAGGCCGAGAGGGAGTTGGCCTGTCGACCTGAGTGTGTGAGATGAGATAAGGTGTGGTGGTGTGGAGAAGGTTTGGGATGGATGGTTGGTGGATGGATATGGTTGGTGTGGTGGTGAATGTGTTAAAAATTGGATATTATTATTATATTACTATTGTTATTTACTTCTCATGCGCTAAGGATGCAAACCACAGCCAAATATTAGGATCGCCAAATCCCTTGTTTATCTTTTCCACTAAAGCTCATCGGTGCTGACCATGGCCTGCACACATCTGGCGGTGTATAGATTTCCTGCTTCTCAGAGATGCTGACTTTAGAAGGATTAGGAGGTCTCGTGCCTACGCTCAAGTTTGGTTCGGAGATGGAATCTATGCTGCACTACACCAACTCTGATGATGCCCGTGAAGGAGGAGCCTTCACTCGATAGTCTTCCGCTAGATTAACTCTGTAATAGGTGTGTTCCCCAGTGATGTAATATCTTGTATTCTTATAATCTTACGATGTATGACTGTGACATCGACTGAAATATGATAATATGATGGAATCAGTTCTTGGTTTCATCATATTATAATTCATTCTGTGGAATTTTCCCTTCGTGGAAAATTGAGGATGTTTTAGAAAGTTCTCAGGTTCATTGACAATAGGAATATTGACTTCAATAGCTGGGGGGATGTCCAGGACCGGTTCTGTAATTCCCTGCATCAAAGCTAGGCCATCCTGTTCCACCTGATTGTCTTCCTCCTACTCATTCACTTGGTTCAGAATCTCATTAAGGTCAAGAGGCATCCCAACGTGTTGTGGTCCTGCAAACACTGGATCCACAATCATCTCCTGTATATCTGGCTGCATATTGAGGTCCAGCTCTTGAGGACCCTCAACATTATCATTTAGGTTAAAATTGGGGATATTTTGGATATTGTTAGGCCAGCCATCCCAGTCACCAACAGTTGCATTATCATTCACTGGATTGTTCTGTCCACCAAAACATCCAGGAACCACATTGGGGCCTATCTGAAGATTGGGTTGAGCTGCAGGACCCGATCCATTCTGACCAAAACCAAAAAGATCAAAAGGACCACCAAGGGGAAAGCATCAGGTCCAGGAGCAGGGTCCTCATCCTGTGGCAGCACACCAAGCAAATTACCCTGCAGTACCTCACACTTCACTGTCCATGACTCGCCCTGGAAGCCTTCTCCTTCAGTGAGAACTAGGAACTGAGGAATGGTCTCAAAATCAACAACTCTTGCTTGCACCAAGAGCCTTGATAAGTGTCTACCATCATCAACCCACTAAAGCACTCTACCAAAAGTACTGATGGTATTGGCAACAAACTCATCCTCCCTTAAATCTGGCGAAAATCCCATCAGCAACAACCAACACTCCTTGTTGAAGTTGATTGTGTGCCAGTTTCTACCCTTGTTATGCTCCACAAAAATGATCATGACATCACCAAAAATATAAGCACCATGCTGAATCAGACGATCTCTATCAAAGGCATTTCTAAACCTAACGTAAGCCTGACCAAGGTGGGTGGGTTGCATATCAGTGAAGACAGCATTCTGCTCGTTGGTCAAGAAATCTATCACTACTGCTCGGATGGCTTGGAAAGTTAGCTGATGCGCCGGCATCGGGTGGATGGTGACGATGGCCAAGTCTTGATTCTTGGCACGATGATGCATCAAAACCACTCTCTCCATTGGCTTCTGATGGCCAACCTCCAGATGATTGAGCCCACGAGGGACAAACAGCGTTGGGTCGACATGGTTTTCTAATATATGTATATAGAAAGGGTGGTGGTCTTATACGAGTAGAAAACCTTCCTAAAACAGGATATACAAAAATTTTCTATGAGACCAGAAGAGTTTTGATCGAATTTCAGTTTCAAAAACCACCCTAGGCGGGTTTGCACAGCACATTGCGGCGACTACCGGACTCATGCAAAACTTGTCTGGGCCGGTTGACTTCGGCCACTAGAAACCAGACTTTTCCCACGTTGGTCCAATTTATTCCAAATTGGCTCAAATTTTACCATTTTCTCTTGTATTTGATTCTCAAATATGGAAATGCAAAGTCCACTGACTGCTTTGCTGCCAATAGTATTCTACGACACAGGCTTCCGGAGCATGGTCTTGCTAGGTTGTTAGGCATGGTTCTTTACCTGCTGATGATACACCCTTTTTTCTGTAGCTGCTGATTATACTATATATATTGATCCTTCTCCAAGTCTGGTCTAACAAATGACTCTCCAAATGATGATTTGCACCTATAAATTTGCAGCAGCGCCTATAAATTTGCACCTGGTCGATCGAGGTCGACCACCAGTCCACCACCACATGCATATGATTGGCAAGGGGCAAGAAACAGATCGAGCTGTCGCTGCCTACTGCCCTGGTACGTCGTCTTCTGGACTCTGGAGCCAGGGGGCTGGGCTTGCAGTTCCTTTTCCTTTCATTCCCAGTTTTGTCTTTAATTTCTCTTATTAGTTCCCTCTCATCTGTCCACACTGAACTTTATGTGGCATGAACGAATTAAGATTGGTTGAGATTGGATGGCTCAGATAGGAAAAAGATTATTGTTATACCTGGTCAAGTTGACCTAATTAGCCATAGAAAATTTAATGCATACTGTTTGATTTTAGCTACTTGTTGGAAAACTCTGAGCACTAGCTGTGTTAATTATTATTATTATTATTATTATTATTATTATTATTATTATTATTATTATTATTATTATTATTATTATTATTATTATTATTATTACTACTACTACTACTACTACTACTACTACTACTACTACTACTATTATTATTATTATTATTATTATTATTATTATTATTTATCATCATCATCTAATTGTATGATTACCGTCCTGTTAATCACTTACTTTGAGTTAATAAAAAATGTTCCTGGTACTCTTCAACTGAAAAAAAAACAATGGAAAGTTGACTTATCACTAACCATGAAAGCGGCACTAATTGTGGAGTGAGTGTTGTATTTAGACAGTGCCACTCGTGTATTGTGGAGTGATGGTTGTAGCTAAACAATAATTGATACTTATGCCTTTTTTCTCTTTGTTTCATACCTCTTACTAATAAAAAATATTTATATTAAATTGTACTTTTTCTCTTTGTTCATTTTAACATAAGAGGCACAATAGACACTTTGCAGTGTTTATACGATTGTAAACTTATAATCAATTATTTATCTATATGCTTTTTATTTATATCCACAGTTTTTTACAGAATATCTTTGTGTATATTTAATATGCATTTAGTTCAAACCTTAGCTTCAATTATGGTTGCTCTTGTTGTAGTTCATATATTATGATGCCGTAAATCTAAATTTTAATTTCCCAAAATTTATCTTACTAATTTATACTTTGATATAGTTTTTTATCCTTTTGTGCTTTTTAGAAAACAATAAGGACTTGAGATCGTAACTTGTAATCTTAAGTACTACGATGGCATAAACAATTGTTTAAAAGTGACGTAATGTTGCTTAAGATCGGTGGTATAGGTTGAAGTGAGATCTAGGATGGGTAAAGATGCTAACCTCAATAGGATATTAATATTTAAGCTTTATAATAATTGTTTATCCAAATGAATCCCAAAGTCTAGGAAGATATGGCCACCTGTGGGCTGTACTAACCTTCCCCATCTAATTTTTTTGTCAACGAATATGTGCAATAACAGTTATACTATCAATCAATATAGATGTGCCAAACATTTTTTATTAAAATGTGTAAATATATCTAAAGTAACAACTTATATAAACTATATGTCATGGCTATTAGTATAGTGTTAAATAATTTGTTATTATCATTAGTATATGAAATATTAAGCAAATATTTTTCATGATCGTTGAAACATAACATATATATTTATCACTCATGCATGCATGTGTTCATGATTTGAATGATGGTAGAACATGTATGATTATTTAGTCAAATTTTAATATATTAATGCCAATATAAGTGGGTAATGTACAAATATATATGTTTTACGTTTATTTAAACATTTGTTGTAATAGAAGATTTTGATGATTTAGATGTAGATTGGAGGGGACAATTTAGTTTTTTTATAATGACATAAGTAGTAATTTAGATAGAAATTTAAGGAGCTATGTAGATTATCTATCATAATAGCAAGTGGGTAATTACATGCAAATTTTGGGGTTTATGTAGATTATTTATCGTAATAGTAGATTGATACTTAGTTATCTATCATGTTTCTTAATGGCATATGTGGGTAATTTAAATATGGATGCATGGGTTACTTTATATTTTTTACACAGTCATAGAGGTTTTGTAATTGTTTACAATTTTCTAGTTGTTGCAATTTTCTATCCATGTGTTAAGTTGAAACACTATTACTTATGTATCCTTTATTCAAATTTTATTTTATTTATTTTAAGAAAATATTCTATGCTCAAGTGTACCCGGCTCTTACAATGTCTCAAATAGTCGTTTTACCTTGCACCATGAAACTAAAGATGTTGAATTTTTTTATATCAAAACATTAGGTATGTAGTAGTATTGTTTTATAAATCATATAGTATTTAATTAGATTGCTAATATTGATATAACATAATGTTTCTTCAATATGTATAAACTTATTTAAGACAACTTAGGAAATTTATTACCATGGAGTATTGATATGACTTAAAGTTGTTAGTCATTGCTATGTGTTTTCTTAAGTATTTTTTCCATAAGATAAGATATTTAAATAAATATTTATTTAATGCGTACATATTTCCTTGACTAATAATTTTATGTTTACTTTTAACGTAAATACATAGAAAGTGTGTAATTTAAAAATATACATAACATACTTTACGGGTGTTGAAATATTTTTGTAATAGGTTATATTAGCATTTACCTCTAGATTTGAGAATTTTTTGTTATTTTTTATAATGGCTAAGGTGGATAATTTACATATGAACTAAAAGGTGTTACTTTCAAATATCTTTCATAATTGCATATATTGGTAATTTGAATGCAAACTTAGGCATTACTTTGTATCATCTTTCATAATAGCATATGTGGGTAATTCATAAAAAATACGACAATGATATTTGAAATTATCTTTCATAATAGAAGAGTTGGTTAATTTAGATATAAACCTAGAGGGTTATTATGATTAATCTTTTACTAATAGCAAATGTGGGTAATTTACATGCAAATTTTGGGGTTGGTTTGAAAATTCTTTCATAGTGGCATATGTAGGTAATTTAGATACAAATTTATGGGGTTATTTCGAATTATAATGGAAGAAGTGGATAATCTAGATATAAAATTAGTGGGTTACTTTGTGTGCAGTGGGTAATTTTTAATAAAACATAATAGATCCAATGTCTATTGTTAGCACTGATGTTTAGAGATACTAAATTAAAGGCTAGATATTTATGATTATTGTGCTAATTTCTAGGATTTAATTATCTTTTTTTTAAGAATTAACATGGAGCCTCCATTAGAGCATTAGTAATAGTAAGATGTTTTGTATGGCTAAGAATAAGCTTTTGAATACTATTTTGTTGACGAAAATATTTGGAATACTATAGCACTATGCCTTCCCAAACACATCTAATAAATAAATTGCACTACGAACAAAGGGTATATATCTTCCCCAATGTTGTGCTAGTCTTCTACACTGTATATAGTCTTGTCAAGGGCTTTTTAATTACTTAATTTTGAGTGTATATTCTTGTAGTACACTAAATAAGTCTTTTGTTTTTTCAAATTCCAATAGTGGTTACTCACTTGATGTGTTATCAAGCAGGAGTGGTACAATTGGTAGTACCTTTGAGTGGATCATATACTTGAGGTACAAAATGTTTTCGTCAAAACCTACCCAATTCTCCAATTCTTGCAACACAACCCGGCAGAGTTCCCTAGCAAGGATGTCAGCACAAATAACCCTTGATGCTGAATTTGGCACAAAATATGAAGATTCTGGTGATTCCTTTGATTACCCCATGTTGTTAGAGGGGACCACTTCAAATCTACAGCAGGAGCGTTCAGAGGAGGATACAGCCTACTTGCAGCCATTTGGTTGCTTGTTGGTGCTTGATGTAATGAGCCTCAATGTCATTGCATTCAGTGAAAATGCACCCGAGATGCTTAAAACAATCAGCCATGCAGAGCCAAGTATCTATGAATCCCCAATGTTGTCCATTGGGACGAATGCATTGTCACTTTTCGTGGAATATAGTGCCACATCACTACACAAGGTACTAAGGTCTGCTGCTGTTTCTTCTTTGAATCCAGTCCTAGTTGAATGCAGATCATCGGGCAAGCTATTTTATGCCATTGCCCATAAGGTGACTGGTACTGGTTGTCTAGTGGTTGATCTTGAGCCAGTGAAGCCTTCTGAAATTTCTACTGCTGTTGCATGGGCTTTGCCGCAGTCTTACATGCTTGCGGCGCCGGCAGTATCAAAGATCCGGTCAGTGCCAGGTGGGGTCTTGTGCAATACTTTGGTACAAGAAATCTTTGACTTAGTGGGATATGATAGAGTCATGGCTTACAAGTTCCATGAAGATTATCATGGTGAGATCATTGCTGAGGTTAGAGAACCTGGTCTTGAACCATTTATTGGCCTACACTATCCAGCCACTGATATCCCTCAAGCCGCCAGGATTCTTTTCATGAAGCACCAAGTTCAAATGTTATGTGACTGCTCTATGAGGCCAGTGAAGATTATCAAAGACGAGGAACTCCCTTTTAATGTTAGCTTGTGTGGTTCAACTCTTGGTGTGCCACAAAGTTGTCACCTTCAGTATATGAAGAACATGAAATCGGTTGCCTCTCTAGTAATGGCTGTTGTGATAAATCAAAAAATGGAGAATATTCTGATGCCAAGCATGAACAACCAACAGAATGGTGGCGCCCGAGGAAGAAGCTATGGGGCCTCATTGTTTGCCAGCATATGAGCCCTAGACATGTCCCCTTTTCGCTACGGCATGCATGTGAATTCATAGCACAAGTGTTTGCTGTCCACATAAATAAGGAGCTAGAATTGGAGAAGCAGATGTGACACAGAAGTATGATAAAAAGGTTAAAGGTTTTGTTCTCCATGACGTACCATTTTTTTCTTCATTTGTTTTTATTAAGCTCTCATAGCAAGCTAGGAGTTTTTCTATCTGATTTACATCAATGTTGTAAGGACCATTGGCTTAATAATGTTCCATTATATTGCTGGGCTCACAGGTTAAGTCATATGGATTTCGAGATGGGTGAACTTGTGTTACAAGACATGCTGGAGGCCGCAATAAGTGAAGTACGGCCAGCTTGTCAAGGAAAAGGGATCAGAGTATCTACCGACCTTGTAGAGAAATTCGGCAAGCAAAGGCTTAATAATCTGAACTTAATGCAGCTACTGCAGAATGTCCTGTTCGACTTCCTATTTGCTTCTGTGAAGTTCTGTCCCATTGGAGGTTCCATTGTAATATCTTGCAACCAGACTATGAAAATTGGAGAAAATATTAGTACCATGGATCTGGAACTTAGGTACACTTCTCATGCACTTTATTGCACTCATACAACATTTTCCTGATATGAAGTAGTGATACTCGAATGATACTTAAAAGCTAGAATTGCATTTATGGGTTTCAGGATCAAGCACACAATGATAGCACTCCCAGAGGAAATGTTTTCACAAATGTTAGGAGACAATGAAGAGCAGTCAGAGGAGGACTTGACCCTTGTAATTTGTAGAAACATCTCATCTCATTGCATTTGTGTCGTGTCACTTATCTGTTGTACCAAGTATTCCTCATCAGCATCACATCTCTCGAACTCCTTATCACACAAATTGCTGTCACGGATAAAATTATGCAATGCCGAATAAGCAATAATGATATGCTTCTGAGTACGAGTTGAGAAACTTGGTATGCCCATCAAAATACACCACTTCTCCTTATATACTCTGAAAGCCCGCTCAATGACACTTCGAAGGGAAATGCAAGAAATTGAACACCTCATACTTCCCTTGGGTGGTCCAGAATGATGATGAAATTCTGGTATATGGTATGCTTCCTTTGAAAGGGGCAAGATACCCTATTCAGTTTGGATAACTGGAGTCCACAAGATAACCGGAGCCCTTCACCTACTTGCAGCTCCCACCGGGTACTTATAGGCCTTCCTTTCAAGAATTTAGCCCTCTTCTGTCCAAGATTGAAACCAAGCTCAGTGGGATCAGCAAGATGCTTTCATATCAAGGCAGATTGGTACTTGTTAACTCTGTCTTCACAGCTATGCCAACTTTCTATATGTGCAGCCTCATTTTGCCTCCCCAAGTCATTAAGCAAATTAACAGGTATAGGAAACATTGTCTGTGGAGTGAAGGTGATATCAACAAAAAAAAGGTTCTTGTTTGGCAGGCTAGGAGCCTGCTTGCAGGCCCAAAACTGAGTGTGGCCTTGGCATAGTTAACATACAAACACAGAAAAAAAAAACCCTCTTATTGAAATTCATGGACAAATTCTATAATCATGCAGATGTCCCCTCGATAAGCCTGACATGGTCAAAACTTTACTCCACCAGTGTCCCACCCCATGAAAGATGTCCAGTTGGATCCTTCGGGTGGAAGGATGTGCTCAAGCTATATCCTGATTGTAGCACCCGGTTTTAAGAACAAAACCAGATACACATCATATGTGAGTCTAGGAAGTCAAATCTCACATATAGCTACAAATAAGGGTAATATCAAAAGGCAATGCTTAAATACATAGCGTATTAGTATAAAGATTATAACCTCAGAGTATAGACAGCAGAAAAGATAACTCCGATCTTCAGGTGAAGACTCCACTTCCACAAGGACAACTGACTGGTTGATCACAAGCTTAATTCCTCCAAACTAGCAATATGGTACCCATCCGAGATTTTTATCCAAATATGTGAAAAATAAAGCAAGCGTAAGTACATGTCGTACTCAACAAATATAACATGGGGTTCATGAGGCTCAAAAGGCTGACACTGGTTAACTGCGATTAGCTTTTAATGAGTCATGATTTTAGCATAGGAGTAGCAACAAGTTTATCACCAGCCCATATAAACACATGATCAGGTAAACATGAATAATGAATAGCATAAACAATTAACCATTAGTGAGCATCTTCATCATCCATATCATTGGTGTTCATCATTTATTCCGTAAATGTTCTAAAGCCGCTCGTGACCGAGATCACGGCTGATATACCAGTTTTACACTTTACAGAGGTTGTACACTTTCACTGTGAGTCGTGATTTACACTTTCACCCGAGGTGATCAGCCTCTTGACCCACTACAAAGGAAGGTCGACAGGGTTCACTATGAAGCCTTTCAAAGATTCGTCTATCAAGTTAGGGCCATTAGATTCACTCAGCAAACAGATATAGGAACCCCCGGTCGAATGACACAATTCTATCACGGCTATACACATAAGAGTAGAGGCTGTCCTATACCCGATTCGATTTGCCATTCTTACATCAATAAAGGTAACCACTAACAAGCTAGAAAAGGTCCTCATACTGAGCTAAAGCCAGAGCCATATAGCCCTCACAGTTGTACTGTAAGTCCCGGATGATCACTTACAAATAAGTCCTTAGGAAGAGGAATCTAGAGCACTATAAAATAGCCCAATGCTCTAGCCCCCTTGTTCCATGTTGCTAAAAAGCACCTTTTAATGTTTATTGCACATACCATTAGTCAAGTTACAAGATCATGGTTGTAGTTGAGCACTAGCATCATACTACACAATGCAATACCCCAAAGGTATCAAGGTATAAGTACAAAAGACTAGGATATCCTTAGTGGCCGTCAAGGTAGACACATGCAGTATGAATTAAATGATTAAAGATGTATAGGACAACAAGGATGATCCCATGCTATACTTGCCTTAAACACCGACCCTTCGGTAAGCTTTAATCTTTAACGTCCTTCTTCTTCTTCTTCTTGATCACCACGTATATCTCACCGACTGGACATATTCGTAGAACACCACACAAACATCCGTACACATACATGTATGGCATACAATTACATCTACATTAGAACAATACACCAATCATAGAAAAATAAATAGAAGAGTTTGAAATACGATTCTACGCATCGCTACGAGCACATAGTCGCAAAGAGGCACAGTTTAAAAGAAACGGCTTCCGAAAGATCTACTCATAACAGAAAATATAAAACTATAAGCTTCACGTGTCTTAACTATATAAAGTTTGCATAAATTGAATTAAGTCAAATTTAGATTTGAGTTATAAAACTAAAGTAAAACAAATCATATTTTATTTATAAAATCCAGTTGCATAATTATTATTCAAATTAAAGTTTAAACCATGAAATTCTAGAAATAGTGACATGGTAAACACTGTTACTAACGCATAGATCTCGTCGCTATGAATCTAACGCAACTTGAATAGGTCAAAACGGAACTAAAACGTAGAAGATATGAATTAAAGAAGATTTCCTTTAATAAAATAATAGATTAAATCTAACCTCGAATTTTAAAAGTTGAGAACATATCTAACAGCGGTATGAACATGTAGACAACGTAAATACGAACCTAACGCAATTTGAACGGGTCAAATCGGAGTTAAAACGGAAAATCAATGCTTAAAACATGGTCAGTGGCAAGTTTGTAAATAACTAGAACTTATTTTCAGATTAAAATAAATAAAAATCAGCATTCTGAATCAGTGCAGGGACTTCAGGTTTAAATAGCAAGAAACTAGGGTCTCTTTAACAAAATAGCCGATAAAGGGGTATGTTTTAATCTAGGCCATAGATGTTAGGCTCAGCATGATTGTAAGTATATATGTATTTCTATTGTATTTCAAGATTTATTTTTCTAAAAGAAAACGGCCAATAATATGTGCATGACGTGATGATGGCGTCATCAAGCTAACAAGACCAAAACTGGGCACGCATGGCTGCATGGCTGCTCGGTTAACTCCGCTCGCTCGCACGACTCGTTCGGCAGATTTGGGTCCTGGTGCAGGTGGCGGCCATTGCCGGCGAGGTGGAGCTCACCAGCCAAACACGGTGAAGGGCCTAGGGACCTCGTATGGCTGCGGGAAAAACATGGCTAGACGGAGGAGGAGACAGCGAGCTCACCAAGGGTGTTTTGATGGCAGAAACGGCACGGTGACAACGTACGTCGGTTATGGCGGCTTCAGGTCTTCCTGCGAAGGTTAGACGACGCTATACGTGAGCAACAGAGAGAAAAAGAGAGCAAGAACGGTGTCTGCGGCATCACCTTGACGCGAGGGGCGGCAACAGATTCTCCTCGATGGCGAGGCAGCAAACGGCAACTACAGCGGCGGCGACGAGTTCGTCTTCGCGGCGAGATCCAGACGGCAGCAGGGAGGGCACAGGATGGCGTAGCGGCTTGCTCTAGGATTTGGCGAGGGCGTAGCGGTGTTAGGGCTCGGTATTTATGAGTCTGGCGGCGTAGAACGCACGCCACCGGGAGGGTACGTAGCGGAGGCGGACACGGCCACTATCGAGTCCAATTCGGAGAAGAGCCGGAGGTGGAGGATGGCGCCGACAGGTGGGGCCGCTACGTCAGCGTCGGCGGGAGAGAGTGCTAGGCTGTCAGCCAGAGAAAGGGCGCGCGGGCTGAACTGCCGAGCGAAGCTGGGCTGCGGCTTGGGCCGGAACGCGATATGGGCCGGTGCGCGCAGGGCGAGAGCTGGAGGAGCTGGGCCTCGGGCTGCTTCGGCCAGAAAAGGAGGAGGGGAAGAGAGTGGACTGGGCCTGCGCGCAGCCTGCTGAGGAGAGGGAGAGCAGAGAGTTTTCTTTTTTCCCTTTTCTATTTTCTTTTCATATTTCAAAACCCAATTCAAATACAAATCAAATTTGAATATGGTTTTCAAATACACTTTTCAATCCAAATAAAAATGAGCAATTTTAGTAAATTTTCCAAAAATAAATTTTACAACTTTTTAAATTCTTTTATTTTTCAAATTTTCTTTTCTTTCTTTTCTTTTACTTCTAAGCCATTTTCAATTTAATTTGCAAAAGCAATTTAAACCTTTTTGAATTTTCAATCAAAACCACTCAATCAAATACATCAAATGCAAGGGCATGTATGCACAAACATGTTGCTAAACCTTATGATGAATTTTAATTAAATGAAAAATTTTATTTTCCTATATTTTATGAGCACAAAATTCAAAAATAAATCATTTAATACCTATTTTCAAAGAGGCAAATTTTAGGGTATTACACTGATTTTACATCATGGCAACATGCAAACCCAACCTAGGTAGCTCCATCCTCTTTTGGTCTGATAACTAGATTGAACCCTGTCCCAGAAACATATTCTCACATCAGTTTTCCTTTGCCAGAACATAGAAAAGCTCCCTCAGATTCTTCTTGCACAATGAAGTCAATTAGATTTTTGCTCTTCCACTCTCAGTCCAAACCTCTGAAGAACTTGAGGCCCTTCAACTCCTTCTGTAGGGTAGGACTTGGAACCAGGATCTTTTAGACAGCTGGAAGTACAATAGGAACGCTGGGAAATCCAGCTCTAAGAAAACTTACATTCTCCTTCAAGGCCCTCAGTAGCCTCCCCCTCTTCTCCTGGCTCTGGTCTTCTGGAAATTTTGGTAAACATAAGTTCTTCTTCTGGTTACTTCTCAAAGACTGCTCAAACACAAGGAATCTGCTAAGAAGAAAGAACAAAGTTTTGGAGGACTACAGCTGTGCCATTGGCAACTCTGGAACTGAAGAGACATGTATGCACCTGTTCTTCGAGTACCCTTTCATCATAGCCTGCTGGAACTACCTTGATATACATTGGGAATTTAAACATACCGCCCAAGGATATGGTCATAGAAGCCAGGTTAGATATTGGACGAAGCTACTTTAGAGAAATCATCATTGCTACTTGCTGGATTATTTGGACCTAGGGAATAGATTGATTTTTTATAACATACCTTGCGCTGTCAACAAGTGGAAAGAGCATTTCAAAAATGAAATTTCCTTGGTTTAAATCAAGGCCAAACCCAACCTCGAAGGTGCCCTAAATCTTTGGTTGGAGAATCTGCCTTAGTAGCCTTTTCATTTTTGTTCTTGAGCTTTGCAATCTCCTTATATCCACACCTTGTGCACCTGTACTACTCTACTTACTTCATTAATACAAAAAATTGGTGGGGGAATTCCCCCACGGAGCCCTGAAAAATCTCCAATGTCACTTGAAATTTCTAAATTTTAATTTCAATATCTTAGAACATAAAACAATTATTTATAAATCTAAAAATGACTTCAAATGAAAGCTTGTTAACTACAAAGTTGTAGATCGTACTGAGAACTACAACTTTTGTGCAGATTATGTCAATGTCCGAGGTTGTTTGAAAATTTTAAATTTCAAAATTTATGAGCTACAAAGTTATAGATTACATTGAGCTCTAATATTCTAGTATCATTTTTCTTTATCTATATTCATATAAGAAATTACAATTTTTTAGGACAACTATTTTAAGAGGCGGTCTGATCGTCTCTGTTAATTGATTTCTGGAGACAATTGCCTTGCAATATCCGACCATTGAAAATGATTAAGTGGAGAGCGTTTGCCTAGAAGCTGCCTCCACGATTACAGAGGCGGTGCTACAAAATACCCAACTCTCAGGGGTCTATATCCTAAAATCCCTTCTGTACCAGAGCATACACTCATCCCTATGAGCACCTTCGAAGAACTGACAAATCTCGAGTGATAAAGTCACCATAGACGCCTCGCTATCGAGGGGCACCTTATAAGCACCTTCGAAAAAATGAGTTGAACCGACAAATCTTGAGATTGACGAAGTCACCATAGACGCCTCGTTGTCAAGGGACACATCGTCTGCCACTGGCGTCATCAAACCCTAAAATAAATCTTGGAAAATACGAGCACATGTGTCAAGTCGAGAACTTAAACTCAGGTAGGGCTGGTTCCACCACGAGAAGCTTAACCAATTCATCTTTGCTCTGTTCGCTTAGAGAAATCTGGAGAAATTTGTAAGAGAGTGAACAGTATTTTTCAGCCGTAAACAGTGAATTCCGGAGGAATTTTGCACCAGCCGAACGCCCCCCTTATGTAGGCCTAAGGTATATATTGTAGGCACATTTTGTTGTGGGACATCCTCATGTCCCCAAAAAAAAAAGTGGTACTGGTAAATCGACACCACAAAACATTAAAATTTATTAGGTAATATTATGAAATCTCTACCATTTATGTTAAAACATCATATAAATTATTTTATTAATTTATCATATCACGGGAGAAATAGTATTTTTGCCCTTGTCTTCACAACCTTTCTTCGTCCCGCTCTCATCTTGCATTTACCTAGTGTTGCCGTGAGATTCGTTGGTGCACTTTATTTGGCAGTAATAATTCTATCAGTGTTTTGAACGTACGTAGAAATCAACTGACCGGGTGCGTTTGTATCTGGCTTAATAAAGTTGATAACACTGGGACTCAGTCTGTTCGCTTTGTTGTATTTGGCTTATAAGCCATAACTTATTAGTCAATGAACAGTATTTTCTCTTATACTAAATCAACCAACAGTATTTTCAATCATGACTTATAAATCAAATCGGCCCAAACGAACCGCACGACTAAGACAAAAGCCTCTCCTCGTACGTTGTGTCCAAAAGAGTGCAGGGGTTCATGACTTTCCACGTACTAGTAGCCAACGTTTCATTTGCTTTCTCACTTGCGCCACTTCGACTGAAAGACGAGATGCTCTGCACTTGTTGCGATCCAGCAGGAAAAGCTCGTACCTTACTTTACCGTGTGGAAATATACTGTTCATGTCCGGTTATAAAGGGTGCTGGTGCACTTTGCTCAATTAATTTCATTGAAGGAGTTTTCTCTTTTTTTTTCCTCAATTAATTTCATTGCATAGTTAGCGAGCGACTTTCATTCAAACGAGAAGCAAACGTACCGTGTGCTGTGCTGCAGAATCCACAGTTGGCCTGGCTCCGATCCGACAAATGACATGTTCTACCATTCTTTCTTTTATTATATTTACCTACAAATTTTTTCTGAGAATTTTATTAGGAAGTACATCAGTATATATATATATTTTTTTGGGCAAAATATATACTATTAGGAATTATAGTCTGAGCAGGATGCATTTGCATGTGCGTTCACATAAGTAGTAGCACGTTGCTGCCACTCAAATGAGGCCGCGTTTAGTTCCCACAGATTCCAGAATTTGACACTATGTAAAAAGAAAATTCCTCATTACATTAAATTTGCGGTACATGGAGTACTAAATGTTGACGAAATCAAAAACTAATTGCACAGTTTGATTGTACTTTACGAGACGAACGTTTTGAGCCTAATTAATCAACAATTGAACAATTATTACCAAATAAAAACAAAACGACACTGTGCCGACGTTAATTCAGCGGAACTAAACGAGGCCTGAAAGACTCTCCTGGTACCTTTGGTCCGAAGACTGCCCAAACAGTGTGACGACTGACGGATGAGAGTGGAGTGACAACGACCTCGACGTTTCGCTGCCCTTCTGTCACTTGGGCTCACTCAGCGCGTGTTTAGTTCCAAAAATACTTCCAACAGTATTCGTCACATCAAATCTTGTGATATGTGTATGGAGCAGTAAATGTAGACGAAAAAAAAATTAATTGCACAGTTTGGTTAAAAATCGTGAGACGAACGTTTTAAGACTAATTAATCCATAATTGAATACTATTTACCAAATAAAAACGAAAGTACTACAATACCCAAATTTCAACATTTTCTCCAACTAAACAAGTAGTCACTTTTGGACTCGCAGACGAGCCGGGACGCTTTGCCTCACAGAGATTCGCTCCAGCCTCCAATCCAGATCCAGGGCTTGCTTTCCACGTAGTAACCGTACGGTGTGTACTGTAGGGAGGCAATTTCCTTCGCCGCGAAGATACATCCTCCAGTGTCATGTCAGTGTGTGGCTGCATTGGCTGCTTGACTGACCAATTTGTAGCAGTAACAGAAGCTTCTTTGTCTAAGGTGGTGTATGATTATCTCTCCTAAATTTTAGTTACTGTCCCATTAAATATTTAGACACATGCATTCAGTATTAAATATAGACTAATTACGAAATTAATTGCATAGTTTGCGACTAATTTACGAAACGAATCTTTTAAGTCTAATTAGTCCATAATTTGAAAATGTGGTGCTACAGTAAATATGTGCTAATTGCATAGTATTATCGTAATTAGGCTTAAAAAATTCATCTCGTGGAGTACTGACGGATTATGTAATTTGTTTTTTTATTAGTATCCGAACACCCCATACAACATCCTTCTAATATACCTCCTAAATTTTAGTCACTAAATCAAACACCACCTAACTGACTGATCAATGCAAAGACTAGATTTTCGGTAAGTCAGCACAAATAATTTCAAAGAAAACAATTCGTTCTCTTAAATACGACATGTCTTTTCAATTGATAGTATCCGATCCCTCACCAATTTATTATTCCTATATATATATACACTACCTTGTAACTAGCTAAAAAATAATTTATTCTGTAGCCACTTTAAATTACGATAATTACTATATTAATTTACGAGATTATAGTAACTCCTTATTAAGTGGGTGGTTTACTATAATATTATAGTAAATATCCTCATGTTTTATAGTAACCTAACTATCGTAAATCCAGGGCTTGCTTTCCACGTAGTAACCGTACGGTGTGCCAATTTCCTTCGCCGCGAAGATACATCCTCCAGTGTCAGTGTGTGACTGACCAATTTGTAGCAGTAACAGAAGCTTCTTTGTCTAACTGACTGATCGATGCAAAGACTAGATTCTCCGTAAGTGCCTGTTTACTTCTCAAAATTTTACAAAATTTTTCGCGATTCCCTGTCACATCGAAATTTTGGACGCATGCATGAAGCATTAAATATAAATAAAAAATAAAACTAATTACACAGTTTAGACGAAATTCACGAGACGAATCTTTTAAATCTAATTAGACTATGATTGGACACTAATTGCCAAATAACAACGAAAGTGCTACAGTACCATTTCCCCAAAAAATTTCGCCAACTAAACAAGGCCTAAGTCAGCACAAATGATTTCAAAGAAAACAGTTCGTTCTCTTAAATACGACATGTCTTTTCAATTTGTAGTATCCGATCCCTCGCCAGTTTATTTTTCCTATATTCCTATATGTATGTGTATATATATATATATATATATATATATATATATATATATATATATATATATATATATATATGTTTATGGACGCCAAAAGAGAAACTAGGACGGGATTTCGGAAGTGTTTGTGAAAATAAATCACTGCATATAATTTTCATGTCTCCGAGAAAATATCTATAAGATATAGAAAGTAAAATTAAAAAATCAACTAGGTCACATCCGGAACATCAAATATTTTTTTTTGTCAGAGAAAGTTTGATTTATTTGTCCCTACAGCTAAATTCTTGTGTGAACTAAAAAATTATAAATTCTCGTACAAACTAAGTGTAATGTAACTCAACTAGCTAATCTGGGTTTAAGTTCACAGGAATCTACTCCCTTCGCTCTACACTTTCTTGCAACCCAAGTTCACCCCTTCCCCTTCATAGTCCAATGAAAGTGGAACCGCCAAAATGGTGTGGTCCTCATCCTCGGCGTCCCCGCAGAAGCACCTAGAGAGGATCCCACCGGAGCAGCGAGCAGAACGCATTGGCGGAGAACATGTACCAAGCCGTCAACTACCTCTTGCAAGAGCTCTACTTCAAGGATATTGAGGGAGACAAAGCTTGAGTTTACCATGTATATGTTAAGAAAGTTAAAAGCAGGTTTTTCGAAGTTGAGAATTTTGTGTGAAGACCATTCTACCACTTGCAAGAGCTTAGATGTTTCGAAAAACATTTGGAGGTTGGCACACTTGCAAAGTGGGAGAGAAGACCTATTGGTTGTGTTGTTTAGCACTCACCGGAGCTGAAAGCCCTATGGTTGGTTTTGGTAATTGAGACAAATAGTGGACTATCCTTCTACTAAGTGTGTGATTAAGCTAGCTTAGGTCCACACCAAGATGGAGAGCAAGGCTTCGAGATGGATGAAGGGTGATCAATCTAATTAGAGCAAGCTCTCACATGGAAAAGAAGAAAGAGTTGCTCTTCGCATTCTGGAGCAGAAGTTTCTGTTGCTCAACGTGGCTGATGAGCAGAAAGTGCGCTTCACAGCGCAGCAGTTGTTGGGGTCTATGAGTGCATGGTGGGATACCTTCCATGCCATGCAGCAGCCAGATCACTGGGTGACCTGGCAGGAGTTCACCACAGCATTCAGAGAGTTCTATATTCCTGCTGGTGTCCTCAACAGGAAGCTGACTGAGTTCCTAGAGCTGCGACAAGTGAGTATGACAGTGATGGACTACGTCAATAAGTTCAATCACTTGTCCCAGTATGCTGGCATTCATGTGGACACTGACAAGAAGAAGAAGGACCGCTTCTATCGTGGCCTCTCTTATATCCTTCAGGAGAAACTGTATACTGGGAACTATTAGACCTTCGGGGCAATGATGAATGCTGCCATCGCCATGGAGGGCTTGTAGCAGGATTCCCAGGCAGAGTGGAAGAGAAAGCAGGTGGCCACGGGGTCTTCTAGCCCACCCCATACTCAAAAGGTTCAGGTTGTTCGATGGGTGCCCTATCAATCATCAGGCGGGCATTCGTTTTGGCAGCCCCAGCATACTTCTCAGACTTCTTCCACATAGTACCATGCACCCACTCAGTAGGTGCAGCCCCTGCAGCCTCAGGGACAGCAGGTCCCACCTCACCAAGGATTGGGGAACAAGCCTGACACTTGCTTCAAATGTGACAAAGATGGCCACTATGCTCGAGAGTGTCCCCAGAACCAGCCAGCTCAGTCTGCTCAACCATCAGCGAACTCCAGGCTAGTCAAGCGGATAGTGATCAAGAGGAAAGTGCCAGCCAGCTGATCCGGACAGGTGAATTTCACGGATGCTGAGCAGATATTGCAGTAGGAACCGGTGATGGCTGGTATGTTTACCATCGATTCCCATCCAGCTTATGTGTCGTTAGTTTCTGGTGCATCACATTCATTTATGAGCATGGGATTTGTAGACCGGCACAATATACCACTTATGGCTATACCGTATGCCTATAGAATCTGTACTTTGGGTGCGCAGATGTGCATCAATACTTGGACGGACATAGTAAACTTGGTATTAGCCACTCATACTTACCATCTCCAGTTCATGGTACTGCTTGGGTAAGGCATTGATGCTATTCTTGGAATGAACTGGTTGCGTGTATATAGGGTGGTCTTGGATATAAAGCGGAGAAGTGTGGAGTTACGGCTTCCTTCTTCTGAGGATAGGATGTCTCTTCTTGTACCCTCAGATCTAGTCTTACCTGTTGCTGCCCATGCTGAAGCCTCTCCTGATCTTACCTCCATTCCCGTGGTATATGAGTTCTTGGATGTATTTCCTGAAGATCTACTTAGGTTGCCACCGGACAAAGAGGTGGAATTCTCCATTGAGCTAGAGCCTGGTACTGCTACTATCTCCCGACGCCCGTACCCCATGGCTCCAAAGGAATTGACTAAGATGAAGAAGCAGCTAGAAGAGTTGAGGGAAAAGGGTTTCATCCGTCCTAGCTCTTCACTATGGGGTTGCCCAACCATTTTTGTGAAGAAGAAGGATGGCACCCTTCGGATGTGTGTGAATTACCACCCTCTTAATGTGGTAACCATTAAGAATAAGTATCCTTTGCCCCGCATAGATACTTTGTTCGATCAGCT
Organism: Miscanthus lutarioriparius; assembly: GCA_904845875.1. Taxonomy (NCBI): domain Eukaryota; kingdom Viridiplantae; phylum Streptophyta; class Magnoliopsida; order Poales; family Poaceae; genus Miscanthus; species Miscanthus lutarioriparius. Next base: position 56,931,633 of record CAJGYO010000010.1, read on the forward strand.
AACTAGTGCCAAGGTGTTCTCTAAGATCGACCTTCGTTCAGGCTATCATCAGATCAAGATTAGACCACAAGACATACCAAAGATAACCTTCTCCACTAGATATGGGCTGTATGAGTACCTAGTAATGTCTTTTGGTCTCACCATCGCTCCTGCCTTCTTCATGTACCTGATGAATTTAGTTTTTTATACCGGAGTTAGACAAGTCTGTTGTGGTATTCATTGATGATATCCTGATATATTCCAAGAATGATGAAGAGCATGCCCAACACCTTTGGATGGTACTGGCTCGATTGAGGGAACACAAGTTGTATGCTAAATTCAGCAAGTGTGAATTCTGGTTAGATCAAGTACAGTTTTTGGGGCATGTGTTGACACCTGACGGCGTTTCTATGGATCCTAGCAAGGTGCAAGATGTACTGAATTGGAAGTCTCCCAAGTCTGTGTACCAGATTTGTTAGTTTCTTAGTCTAGCTAGGTACTATCGGCGTTTCATTCTAGATTTCTCCAAGATAGCTCAATCGATGACCAAGCTGCTCTAAAAAGAAGCCAAGTTTGACTGGAGCCCAGCCTGTGAAGAAGCCTTCCAAGCTTTGAAGACATTTCTGACCATTGCTGCTGTGTTGGCCCAACCAGATATTGACAGACCCTTTGATGTATACTGTGATGCCTCAAAGACGGGGTTGGGATGTGTGCTTATGCAAGAGGGGCGTGTGATAGCTTATGCTTCGCGCCAACTGAAAAAGCACGAAGTAAATTACCCCACTCATGACTTAGAGCTGGTTGCTGTGGTCCATGCTCTAAAGATTTGGAGGCACTATCTATTGGGCAACAAAGTGCATATTTTTACAGACCATAAGAGCCTCAAGTATATTTTCACTCAGTCTGAGCTGAATATGAGGCAAAGGAGATGATTAGAATTGATAAAGGATTATAACTTGGAAGTCCATTATCACCCAGGAAAGACCAATGTTGTAGTTGATGCTTTGAGTTGAAAGTCACATTAGGTTGAGGAAACACCTTTGTCTCTCAACCATGCAGAGGTGTTGGCTCACATTGCATTGACCTCAGAATTGCTAGAGTAGATTATTCTGGAGCAAAGACAAGACATTGAAGAAATTCCTCACATCAGGAAATTGATTGCCGAAGGGCATGGCCCTCACTTTAGTGTTGATGAGCATGGAGTAGTGAGATACAAGGATAGACTGGTGGTTCCATCCAATGAGGAGCTGAGAAGGAAGATTTTGAGTGAAGCCCATCATTCAAAGTTGTCTATTCATCCTGGCAGCAACAAGATGTTCCATGATCTGCACCACTTGTATTGGTGGTCTAACATGAAGCAGGACATCACCCAGTATGTTGCGGAGTGAGACACCTGTGGGAGAGTTAAAGCAGATCATATGCGTACTCAGGGATATTTGCAGCCCTTGCCCATTCTTGTTTGGAAGTGGGAAGATATCTTCATGGACTTTGTGGTGGGTTTGCCCCACACATCCAAGGGCTATGATTCTATTTGGGTCATTGTGGACTGTCTCACTAAGTCGGCTCATTTTATCCCAGTGGACACTAAATATACAGCCAAGAAGTATGCGGAGATATATTTTGATCGGATTGTGACCCTACACGGAGTTCCCCTTACTATCATCTCTGATAGAGGGTCAGTTTTTGTCTCTCGTTTCTAGGAGCAACTACAACATTGTCTTGGTACTCGTCTCCTCAGGAGCTCAGCATATCATCCACAAACTGATGGTCAGACTGAACGGGTGAACCAGGTGCTCGAGGATATGTTGCGAGCTTGTGCCATTTCTTTTCCTGAGAAGTGGGATGAATGCCTGAAGTTAACTAAATTTTCTTACAATAATAGCTACCAAGAGAGCATTCGCATGGTACCATTTGAAGCTCTATATGGAAAGAAGTGTAGGACACCACTTAACTAGGTTGAAGTGGGAGACCGTGGATACTTTTAGGCTGGAATTCATTAAAGAGGCTCGAGAGCAAGTCACCATTATTCAGTGTCATTTGAAGGCAGCTCAGAGCCGACAGAAAGCCTATACGGACAAGCGAAGAAGACCCTTGCAGTTTAAAGTTGGGGATTATGTGTATCTCAAGGTGTCTCCTATGCGAGGGGTGTATCGGTTTGGTATCCATGGCAAGCTAGCTCCCCGATACGTGGGTCCTTACCAAATTTTGAAGCAGTGTGGCCCAGTTGCTTATCATCTCTAGCTTCCTGATATGTTATATGCGGTACACAATGTATTTCATGTATTGCAATTGAAGAAATGTTTGAGGGTTCCTAATGAAGCTGTAGAAATTGAAGGACTATGACCACTCTAGCCTGATTTGACTTATGTTGAGCACCCTGTCAAAATCCTGGATGAAAAGGAAAGAGTGACCAGGAATAGTGTGGTAAAGTTCTACAAGGTGCAGTGGCAAAACCACTCTAAGGATGAGGCCACGTGGGAACAAGAGAGATATATATTGAAGCATTACCCCCACCTTCTCTCTAGTTCTGATGGGTAGTGGTTACATTGAAATGTACTTCCTATCTCCTTCTCACACTAGGCACATGAAATCTCGGGTCGAGATTTTGTTTTAGGGGGGGTAGATTTGTAACACCCTCGGTGTTACACTGTACAGTTTTTTTTGCTAAAACACTGCATGAGCATCATACTTATGTGTACATGTATGAATTATAGAGTGTAAAGCAATATACATAACTTGAAAAGTTCGTCGGAAAACACAAAACGAAGGTTACATTGCATGTCGTGTTGTATCACTTGGTGTTCTAAACGAATTTTTATTGAACGAAAATGCTATAGAACGCATATGCGAAACTTTATTAAAGTTCATAGTACAAGCTTTGTAGGTGACAGCGAAATACTCGCGGTCGAGAACGGGAGTCACTAGCTAGCTTAATTGGTAGCCTGGAAATCAAAGTTGACGCAAAACCGATCGAAAGTTAGTCACTTTTCTTAAGTCTGAAAATGGGTCGATGAAGCTGAGTTCGACAATTTTTATAGGAGGATCGGGTTAGGTAGTGGCACGATTTAAGGGTTTGTTTTAGTTGCTTGATATACCATCTCAAGTGTAAAATAGTTGGTTTAGCAATTGGATCGTCGAGTTGGGTTTTTGGGCAGCTTTAAAAAGCGTGCAAGTCACTTTTCCCGGGCAATTGCAGCGACTGGGCGCGATCACCGCGCCGGCACTCATCATCGTCGCACCTGCTACTCAATGCATGTGCCACATGTGGGCCACCACGCTGGTCGGCCCTACCGCTGGCCCCGCGCTGCAGGCCACGCTGTCGTTGCTACGCCCTGGCACACGCACGCGCCGCTGCCTAGGCCTGCCTATGGCCACTGTCACCCGCACCGCTATGGCCGTGCTCTGCCAAGCGTCTCACGTGCACGCGCACGTCGCGCCTGGCAGGCCCAGCCACTCCACCACCATCGCGTCGCGCTGTGGCCCGGTCGCGCTGCGCTCCGGCCACCGTTGCCGCGCAGCTACTGCCACGGTTGACCTTCACAGCTGCACATGCGTGAGCTTGCCCGCCTGCCTCTGCCATCATGTCTGAGCTTGATGCGACGCTACATGGAAGCCTCTCCCTAGCCAGCGCCGTCCACTGCGGCGCAAAGGATCGAGCCACCGTCGGCTTGCGTGTTAGGCAGTACGGCCAGCCGTCTGGAGCACATTTCGCTGCTCCCCACCGCCCTATAGCCCGTGCGTGATTGAGCACCATGTGGACAGGCGTGTCACGCCACGGTAGCAACGAGCCAAGCCTCACCTGTCCTCCCCTGTCTCGGTTGTCGCCTTGGTCGACGGACCCTCCCTTTAATTCACTGTAGTGGAGGCACCACAATCCGATTAACCCTGTCCTCGGCTCCGCTGAGTAACCAGTCACCCACCCGACCCCACCTTGCAGCGAGTCTCACCGCACTGTGCTCCAATTTGGAGCTGCCATCCACCGGGACGATAAGACCGTGTTGGCATGCGCCGACGGCGAGCCACCTACCTAGTGCAGCTCGTGTCAATTCCTTGCACCTCTAGCTTCGCCTCCACCTGCTAAGCACCCTGCGCACCCTTGCCGAATCGCTACCGCCGCCTAGCCTTCCCTGACGCAGCTTATTCAATTTAGTTTTTGAGCTAAACTTTGATAAATTGTAGTAAATTCTATAGATGTCCAAAAATAGTGAAACAAAATTTGTTAGATTCACAAAAATACAATCTATCTGTTAGTGCAGTTAGTTTATAGTTAGTTGTGAGAATGATATATTCATAAATTCAATTTAGAAAGCTTAGTATTATTTAGCTTAATATTGGTAGGAATTCTTGTGGCAAATTGGTGATAGCTTTAGCTACGAAACTTTTACAGTAGGCTCATTATATTATTATGTACCTGCTGTAAATTTTGTAGCCCTATAGTAGGTTGATAAATAGAGTAGCTATTATCATTGTTTTATCATATATAAAGTAAATCGGTATTAGGAGTAAGAATACCTTTAGTTGCTATGATAATGTATATCATGCTTCATACTTGTTAATGGTAACAGTAGGTAACTTATCACCTTAGTCGGTAGGACTCACTTAGTAGCTTGATAGATGTATTTTACTTTAAGAGTTGCTGTTGTCGTATTACTAAGTGTTGCATCATCATTTCATGCATGTTGATCATGAGTTGGTAGAGTTCGTGCCCGTGGACGAACATGATTACAAAGAAGTCATTGAGGAGTATGAGGAGGAGATCCTCGTGTAGGAAGGAGCCCTGGAGCCTTTTGGTGCTGACTTTGCTGACCCACCGCCTGCCCAAGGCAAGCCCCGGTGCATAACTCGTATTTTTGATGATCACTGAATATATATGATGTGCATTTATGTTACAGGCATTTTATGGAAACTACATACATAAATATATCTACCTATGAGTCCTACTAGTATAGGTCGAGTAGCTGCTATGCTCAGAATTTCAGTAGCGTGAGTAACCCGCCGTTACTCACAAATAGGTGATGATTATGATCATTCATGATAAAATGAGGGAAAGGAGAAATGGTGACCGGATAGGGATATGGTTTGGATATTGGTGGGTGTAAGAGGTTGTGTCCTATGGCCAATAGGGCATAGCTTGGTTACACTTTTTCACTATCTGTATCGGTTAAGGACCAGCCATTGCATTGGACGCTAGGCAAGTCACAGACTTATTATCCTGAGCACATACTTGGGTATGGGCGTAGGGAAGACTTATTGCTCTCTTGTTGTGGGATCCGGCTCTTTTCGGACCGACTGATTGGAGGCGGGATGGTGGAGGTCCTTGCACCGCACTGAGTCCGGGACTCAGGAGTGGGGGCTTGGAGTCCAAGTTTGGACGGGGACCTAGACACCTAGGACAAGAGGGTGATGGGTTGGTCCTGCTTGTGCCTGGGGTACAAGCGGGGCATGTGTTTTAGGGTACCCAGCTAGGCACATTGATTCACGAATCGCCGGGAAATCCAGTATGGCTTGTCTAAACTCTAGCACCATAGTAAGAACTGGAAGATGAAAGGTGATGAAATGGAACTGATTGCTCAACTCTTGCTTGAAAGTAGAACAGGTGCTTACATAGACTGGCTAGATAATAAATTAATATGGCTGTTAATAATAACATAAATAAGGACTCACTATTAGTATTGCTTTCTGCAAAAAGGAAACCCAACAAACCATAAAGCTTTGCATATCCATTGGAGTTAGAAAATTATTCCCCCTAGATGGATAAGTCTTGCGAGTACATTACGTACTCAGGGTTTATTTACCCCTGTTGCAGGTAATGCATGAGGAGTACCATTGTGTGGAGGATTCTTCTGGTGGGCGTAGATGAAATCCTTGCTTACTATCGCTAGCTGTTTACTCGATGTTTATCTGCATTCCGCTGATTATTATTCCGCACTCTGACATTTGGTAATGTAATAATGAAATTTTAAGAACTTCTGATGTATGAAATAGATAAGTATTGTAACTCGTTCTCATTATTGGATCCTCGGGGAAAAATGTGTATCTTTCAGGCTCTCCCTTGGGGTGTGCCCGACGGATACCGCCCGCTATAGCTCGCTTATGGGGTGCTTAGTGTCTGATGGAAGACGAGCGCCTCCGTAAGTATGTTATTTTGGGCGGTTCTGCCACACCTAGATCATACAACATTTAAGCAAACCGTTAGTCCACCAGTTATCACTCAATTACCAAAACTGAATTAGGTATTTCAACTTAGGAAGAAGAGTTGCCACCACTAATGGTGGATACAAGGGGCAGAAGCGTCTTTGGGCATAGTGACAATGTCTAGAGCGGAGGGCATTATAGAGGCGGTGACTTGGGGTGGAAGGGGCAGGCAGAGGGCCAAGCGGAGGGCGTTGGATAGGGTAGTGAGTTGTAGAGAAAAGAGTGAGCGAGGATTTGATGCAAGAGCACGATGGGTGCAAAATGTTCGTCACAAAACATCACCGTATTGTTAGAGGGCAATGATCATATCCCTGACCCATGACGGTTAAAGCTCCATGAATGGTTTTGGTAATTGAGCACTAGTGGAATAACCTTTTGCTAAGTGTTGATTAATCTAGGTTAGGTCCACACCAATATGGTGAGCAAGGCTTGGAGATGTATGTAGGGTGATCAATCCAAATGGAGCAAGAGCATACTTGGAGAAGATGAGGAGGTGAAAACAAGCCTAAAGGCAAAGGTATATGTTAGGGGTTTTGTTTTCGTTGGCTGAGATGTAATAAAGTATGTGGTCGGGTTTAGGACATATAGACGTACTATGAAGAGGGGAACTCTAAAAGCAGACATGGTTATCTAGTGCTACTAGGTGTTGATTTACATGCATATTTTCCCTAGTGACGTGGTGAGTAGCAAGCGAAAATGTTTTTTTGAAACACTTTGAAAAATGCGAACTCAATGCTTAGATGTTTGGAAAAACATTTGGAAGTTGGCACACTTGCAAAGTGGGAGAGAAGACCTATTGGTTGTGTTGTTTAGCACTCACCGGAGCTGAAAGCCCTATGGTTGGTTTTGGTAATTGAGACAAATAATGGACTATCCTTCTACTCAGTGTGTGATTAAGCTAGCTTAGGTCCACACCAAGATGGAGAGCAAGGCTTTGAGATGGATGAAGGGTGATCAATCTAATTGGAGCAAGCACTCACTTGGAAAAGAAGAAAGAGAAAAATAAAATCCATGTTGTGAAGGCAAAGGTATAAATATGGATTTTGTTTTGCTGGTCAAGATGCAATAGAATACGTGATCGGGTTTAGGATAGATAGTGTAAGTTAGGAGGGGATCCCTAAAGTTTAAATGGTTATCTAAGTGCCACTAGGTGTGAAAATACATTGCATATGCATTAAACCTAGTGACGTGGTGAGAAGCAAGTGAAAACCCTTTGAAAAAATGTTTATGAAAATGCTAACTTACTTGCACATATGTGGGACACATATTGGAGTTGGCACATTTCAAAAAGGGGTTGAAACAGAGCTAAACACAATCTCTGGTGGTCCATCGAATTGTGCCGCTGGGTCCCTAGGCTGACCATCGGACTATAGGTGTACTGGTTTTGACTGTAGCTAGGGTTAGACATTGAATTATTCCGATGGCCTACTCTAACTAACCATCGGTGTATAGGTTGGCAGTCTTCGCAGTGATGGACATGTGGTAGGCTGAAGGAGTTGTGTGATTTTCAAAAAGGTCATCAAATTGTTCTAAGGCTAGGTGTCGGCACATGCCGATGGTGAAAAACCATTTTGGAACCTCTCTAGTCCGCATCAGAGTGATAAGAAATTCCTCGAATGGTTGCCCTATGCATGACATCAGAGCATACGCTACCCTAGCCATTGGAGGAACCCAACGACTAGTTCCTAACAGAGCATGTGTGACACCATCGAATCGTGCCAATGGGTGTCAAACAAGAGCATCAAAGTATATGCTATGACTTGTGTTAGTTGTAGCTTATATTCCAATGGTGGCTTCTTAAGGGTGCCACCACTTCCGATGCCCCGCAGACAACCCAGTCAACAGGCCCAAACAACTAGTTTCTTGGGGGGCTTATAAATAGATGTTGGCTATCTAGGTGTGCAACTAAGGTTTTGCTAGGTGTGTTGTTATCTCTACCGCAAAAGAGTTATGCACCCTAGGTTCCAATCGTATCAACTAGCCTATCACACTAAGCTAGGAAAGTAATGTTAGGAGATATAGGTTTATAATAGGTGGCTATTAAAACAAGTGACAAGTTAAAAAAATACCAACAGCCACATGAGCCAACTTCACACCTGCTACATGCTACTAATGGGCTAGGGTGTTACATTCACCCCCCTTAAGGGCTAACACCCTCGGCAGCTTACCACATATATATGTGGTGGATGTCTAGGACTACCCCTTGGTACACCCCTCCATGGGTATGTTTGGAAAGACAAAGCTTATAAGCTAGCCCTCACCCTCCTAAACTTCTGAGGTGGTGCTAAACCCACCAACCACAACCACACATGAGCCACTTGGGCCAATTTCACAACTACTACAGGCTACTAATTAATGGGCTGGGGTTGTTACAATAGCCCCTGGCCTTCCCACTCGCAAAGTGGATCTCCGAGATGGCCTCCCCTGGACCGCTACCCGTCGTCTTCACTATGGAGCTTCTAGACAAACCGCCATAGGCCTCGTTCCCTCCGGTACACGGTGGTGGCCACACCACAAACGCAGTTGGTGTGGTTTCGCAAGACTACAAGCCCCTCCGGGTACAACAATGGTGCGTGCAAGTACCTTATGAGTAAGAGGTATGTAAACCTCACTAAATACTAGGCATAAACCTAGAGAAAACGCTAATGTGGTGGTCTAACTAACCTAAGCACTTTGCAAAGCACCTATGCTAATCATCGATTATATCACTAAGCACTTTGGTGGCTAGAGCAATTGAGATGAGCCTCAACTCACATAAGTCTTCCTTGAGCTCTACACGCACTCCTTTTTCTGGCCAAGGGGTTATTTATAGGCCCCAACTCTAAATGTAGCCTTTGGAACTTGCACACTCACCGGACCGTCCGATGATGGGTCATCGAACCAATCCAACGCCCAGTCCACAGCTAGCAGTTGAAACTAGTTGTTCTGCTGACCGTTGGGTTCTTCTATGGCATATAGTCTAACGCCTACTGTCGGACCGGTCTGACGCCCACAAACCCTCTCTAGAATCTCTCTGCAAGCCATCGGACTAGCATTCACTAGTTTGACACTTCTGCTTCTTTTTGGTCTGAATCAGCCGCTGTTTTGTGAACAGTTGTAGTGGTTGGTCCGTCGCCACTAGGGTCCGATGCCCCTGCTCAGTTTGACGCCCTTCTGATGCCACTACTAGGGTTAGCTATTTCCTTTGGTTCGATGCCCCTCCTAGGTTGGACGCCCTACTGAACCCTCTTTCAACTTGTTTCTTCACGATCTTTGCGTCTGACTTGGTTCCATTCCATCTTGTTTCTTGGACTTTTGAATGTCTTATGAGTTTCAACATGTGTTTAATCGTCTTGCTTGAGGTGTTGATCATCTGGATCACCACTTTGCCTAAGTCCAAGTCCACTTTGCATCCTTTGAACTATATCTAAAACCACTAGCAAACAATAGTAGTCCAAATGATCATGTTGATCATCAAACACCAAAATCCAAATTAAATAGCCCTTGGGCCCATTTTCCTTACAATCTCTTATAAAGCTAATCCCCACTACAAGTTCCATCTTAATATGCAAGCCATCTACATCATCTCCCACTAATAGCCATGTCATCCCACTAACTTTCAACCTCTTAATATAAGCTATCCACGTCATCTTCACTAAGTGCAATGACTACTTTTAATATATTAAAAATATAGGAGACATCTATATGTTGCTATTTGTTTTGTTGTTCATACACATCTAATAATTTAATATAATTCTATAAGGCTTTTTATTGGACTTTTTCATTAACTTTTTATTGTAAGTTGAACTCATACATGTGGTGGTCTTATTCTAAGAAAACAACACAGCAACTTATGGGATATGTGTAGCACCCGGTTTTAAGAACAAAATCAGATACACACCATATGTGAGCCGAGGAAGTTAAATCTCACCTAGAGAAAGCGCTAATGTGGTGGTCTAACTAACCTAAACACTTTGCAAAGCACCTATGCTAATCATCGAGTATATCACTAAGCACTTTGGTGGCTAGAGCAACTGAGATGAGCCTCAACTCACATAAGTCTTCCTTGAGCTCTACATGCACTCATTTTTCCGGCCAAGGGGTTATTTATAGGCCCCAACTCTAAATGTAGCCTTTGGAACTTGCACTCACCGGACTGTCCGATGATGGATTGTCGGACCAATCCAACGCCCAGTCCACAGCTAGCAGTTGAAACTAGTCGTTCTGCTGACCGTTGGGTTCTTCTGTGGCATATAGTCTAACGCCAACTGTCGGACCGGTCTGACGCCCACAAACCCTCTCTAGAATCTCTCTGCAAGCCATCGGACTAGCATTCACTAGTTTGACGCTTCTGCTTCTTTTTGGTCTGAATCAGCCGCTGTTTTATGAACAGTTGTAGTGGTTGGTCCATCGCCACTAGGGTCCGACACCCCTGCTCGGTTTGACGCCCTTTTGACACCACTGCTAGGGTTAGCTATTTCTTTTGGTTTGACGCCCTACTGAACCCTCTTTCAACTTGTTTCTTCGCGATCTTTGCGTCCGACTTGGTTCCATTCCATCTTGTTTCTTGGACTTTTGCATGTCTTGTGAGTTTCAACATGTGTTTAATTGTCTTGCTTGAGGTGTTGATCATCCAGATCACCACTTTGCCTAAGTCCAAGTCTATTTTGCATCCGTTGAACTATATCTAAAACCACTAGCAAACAATAGTAGTCCAAATGATCATGTTGATCATCAAACACCAAAATCCAAACTAAATGACCCTTGGGCCCATTTTCTTTACAATCTCTTATAAAGCTAATCCCCACTACAAGTTCCATCTTAATATGCAAGCCATCTACATCATCTCCCACTAATAGCCATGTCATCCCACTAACTTTCAACCTCTTAATATAAGCTATCCACGTCATCTTCACTAAGTGCAATGACTACTTTTAATATATTAAAAATATAGGAGACATCTATATGTTGCTATTTGTTTTGTTGTTCATACACATCTAATAATTTAATATAATTCTATAAGGCTTTTTATTGGACTTTTTCATTAACTTTTTATTGTAAGTTGAACTCATACATGTGGTGGTCTTATTCTAAGAAAACAACACATCAACTTATGGGATATGCTTCTAGTAAGATAGATGTTTAGCTTCCCAGGTACTTAGTTTATACTTGAATCTTTCCTCCATTACACTCCAATCTGTATTATGAAGTTTGTAGAAGTGCATAGGTACCTGAAAGGGTGTGACCTTACTCCCTTCGTCCCTAATTAACTGTCGCCGTTGGTTTCCATACCGAAAGTTGTTTTTTAGGAAGCGAAAATGACAGATATTTAGAGACGGAGGGAGTACTTCACATCTAAAAGAGTTTAGTATATTTACTCTCGTAACTATATTTGCTTCTCTAAAACAGAAAATCTCGTGGTTATGAAAATTAATCTTTAGACCAAATAGTTGTTTAAAGACACAGAGCAATAATTTTACATTTTTGGCTTGCTCCATATCCTATTTTATTTTTGGAAAAAGAGTGATCACTCCAAAATTGAGGCTGAAAAGAGGAAGGTCCTCTTCAAAATTGACTAGACTCTGTATACCTTTAATCCAATGAGTACCAAACAGGTAAACAGCTGCGTCGTCCTGGGGTAGCCTTCCACGCGGTGGGACGACGAACAAGTGACAGCGACCTAGACGTTTCACGGTTCTCGTCGTGTCACTTGGGCAGCTCACAGTCGAGACAAGACGCTCTGCCTCAGAAAGACTGACTCCGTCCTGGCCTTGCTTAACGATGTGTAGCCGTGTAGGGTAGGGAAGCAACCTTCGCCGCGAAGATATGCATGTGGGAGCCTGGTTGCATTGCCTGCTCGACTGATGACCAATGTTAGCAGTATCAAAAGTTTGTGCTCGGGTGCGTAGCAGCAAAGTTGAGAGACACTTTGTACTAATCTTGATCAGCTTTCATGATACTTGACTGATATATTGCTGTATACTTAATTTATTAAGGAATATATTTTTTCGATGATAAACCACATGTCCACCAATAAACTCGAGACATGTCAATTTAGTCTCCCGAGATAGTAATAATAGGGATGAAGTGACTTTAAAGAACAATATATCAATTAACTCCGAAATTATACTTGCAAAACTTAGTACCGTAACCACCCTTTAATTTACAGTCACTTTTGAATTTCAGCACTACTCCCACAATATTTTTTAAAAGTGACAAGATGGGCCAGACCTGTTTAGCTAAATCTAATTATTACTCGAGACCAGCTAAAATTTAGTCATCTAACTATTAGCCTTACACATGTTTGGTTCCCAGTCTAATAAAAGGTGCATACATCCCTAGCAATATACTATTGGCCATGATAAGTTATATGCTATTCCCTCCATACATCCCTAGCAATATACTATTAGCCCTGATAAGTTATACGCTATTCCCTTCATTCTCTTTTATAAGGCATAAACATATATGAAAAATTAAACTTTAAAACTCTTTAACAATAATTTGACTAATACTTTTTTAATTATTATATTACAAATTTGATACATTTAGATTTGCAATTAAATATAGTATCCAATTATCATAAGTTTATAAGTATAAACAATATAATGTAAAAATAAATAAATAATCAAATTGTAATTTGGTAGACTTTAGTATGTCCGACCGCACCTTATAAAAAGTGGTAATGCTACGTGTCTTACATCCGACGCGAGCACAAATCGTTGGACACTCCTGCAGGTCCACCGCCTTGTTGCTTGCGCTTTACCCTGCCGCTCGTTCTGCCTGTGAGTTTATTGAAAAAAATCACCCATCAATATCCCTTCTTCTTCCTCCTCCCCTGCCGCAGTGCCTTGCGGCTAGCCCGTCCTGAGCGTGGACATGCAATCCCCTCGTTGCGGCCACACGCCCCATCCGTCGCCGCTCGCTTGCCCCCGTCGCACGCGGCGGTGCTGGTGGTGCTCGCTCCGCCCGTCACACGCGCCACCCGCCTGCCATTGCCAAGCCTGGTGTTGGTGGCACTGGTGGCGGTGGTGCTCGCACGCGTCGCTGTTGCTAGATGCTAGTGGCGTTCGCGCGTTGCCGCTTGCCACCGCCTCCCACCCCGACGGCCGGAATTGACCAGCATATGCGCTCCCCATCCGCTATGTTCCAAATATATGTTTCTAGACATTTTCGAGGTATGTTAAAGTTGTTTTCTTATGGATATTGCAAAAGAAGATCGGAAATGTTGCTCATGTTGCATATGTTGCAAATGTTTCGGAGGCATGTTGTAAGCGTTTGTTCAAAATGTTTCATATGTTCTAAATGTATGTTGTAAGCGTTTTGATCCGGATGTTGCATATGTTTTACACATATGTTGCAACAGTATGTTCCAAATGTTTCACCTGTTTCAGTCTTCCGTTGCAACAAGGGTTTTCTTGTTGCAAGTTGCAAGTGTTCTATCTAGATGTTGCATATATTTTCACACATATATTGTAAGTGTATGTTCCAGATGTTTTATTTGTTTCGGACGTATGTTGCATTCAACTGTTTCATGTTGCATGTGTTTCATACGGTTTGGAGAGTCAGGGACACGGGGGAGTGATGGTGGCAGGACATGGGCGTAGGGGAATGGGCCGTGGCGAGCCGGTGGCTGGCGGATGTGGCTCGTGGCACGCTGGGGGCTGGCGATCGGGGGTAAGAAGAGGCAAGGTGCGCCTAGAAATAACTCACACAGCTCAAATAACTCTCGACTACAATATTTTTTTTATTTTTAAGTCTAATGTAGCTAGCTAAGTTGCCGCTGACATGAAGAAACACCAGAATTCGAAGAACCGCCGTTGTAATCACCGTGGTTATAAAGGCAGCCTGCAAGCCCGGAAGAAGACCCCTCCTCTCCCTCTCCCTTCTGCACTTTCTCGCAACCCACGCCGCGTCCCTTCCCCTTGGTAGTCCAGTGAAGTGGAACCGTCAAAATGTCGTCGTCCTCGGCGATGCCGCCGCCGGCGTCGCCGCGGGAGCACGTGGAGAGGATCCGGCGGGAGCGCTACTACATCGGGCGCGGCGAGCAGAACCCACTGGCGGAGGACCTGCACCAGGCCGTCAACTACCTCTCTCAGGAGCTCTACTCCAAGGACGTGCACTTCCTCATGGAGCTCGTGCAGGTAATCGATCGGCCGGTGTAATCTCCTTTTGACGTTTCTCTTGCTGTCGCTGTTCTTGTGTGAGCGGAAACTTAGTTCAGGGCCTTGAGGCTACTATGCTCTACAGTTTCTGCAATCGGCTAATTGATGTGCGCATACTAGCTGTGAACCGCTGTGTGAGTTGCCCTTTCTGTGTGCCTTTGTGTTCCATCAGATTATTTCTGTTTAATTTGGTGTCAACTGCCAAAGAATAACTACTCTATATGTGTGTATGAATTTGTTTAGCAGAAATTCTTTTATTTGTTTAATTTGTCAGCCCTCCTTTTCAGTATTGCGAGTTTATATAATTAATTCTTTTCGGCTTTGTTGTGAGGAAAATATTGTTGTTACATAATTGATTGTCAGCCCCAGCTGGCTGCCATCATAGTTAAACCGTTGCTTTGTTATTTTTGCGAGTTTTCCATGTGGTCAGTAATTATTGTCGAATTTAAAAAGACATGTAGTTGTCATAATCCTTTTCTTCAATGATGAATAGCAGAACTAACTGGTAAAACAAAAAGTTCATCTTCTTGTGTGTCCTCTTTATTTATTTGATTCCTCTTAACTTGTGAAGCGAACAAAAACACTAATCCTTTTTTTTAGAATAAAAACACTAATCCTTGGAAGTTAGGCATTGTCTGTGGCCACCTTATTTATATTAGTTTGCAGGTGTGTTTGTGCTTAAATCTTAATACTTCTTCTCATACTTTGCTTTCTTTCTCAAAAAATAGAACGCTGAAGATAATGAATACCCTTCTGAAGTAGCACCTTCTTTGGAGTTCCTCATTACATCAAAGGATATTACTGGATGTGGTGCATCCTCAACTTTGCTCATCTTCAACAATGAGAGGGGTTTCTCTGCAACCAATATAGAGTCAATTTGTCGTGTTGGGAAATCAACAAAGAAGGGAAACAGACATCAGGGTTACATTGGAGAGAAAGGTAAATATTCACAGTTTTTTTCATTCATTTTGTTTCCTAAATCACCATTCAGAAAAAGAAATATTCATCCACGGAGATAAAATTAGTTAGGACCTTTTGAGTCTATTTCAGGCAAATGATAGCAGTAAAAGATCATACAATATTTTAATTTTGAATGACTAAAACTATGTTCAGTAGCCTACCCAACTTGTTTGGGACTTAAAGGCTTTGTTGTTGTTGTTGTTGTTGTTGTTGTTGTTGTTGTTGTTGTGACTAAAACTATGTTCAGTACTTAATATGATGCTGATCAATTATATCATGGGAAAACATTCTGTGGAATCGTGGAAACCACTTGAAAATATATAGTTTTTTTAAAAAAATGACACTTGGCACCTCCATATTGCATCCGATTTGTAGAAAAGTAGAGTTCATACAAAAATTTAGGTGCATTTCAACTAGAACACGAACGGACTTGCATCTCAACTTTTAAGACATGTCCGATATATGAATTTACTATGGACATGCCAAGTTTTGAACTTATGGTAATTTCTACCAATAAGGTGGTTTCGACCAAATAATCATAGATCACGCCATTTAAAACAATATTACATGAAAGCTATGTCTTTTCTAATTTCTTTTTTGGTTGCCATGTCTTACAGTGGTAGAGACCTCATTGTGGTACAAGAGCGTATGCTCATATTATGCATTAAAATAAATATTGTAATTGTTTTTAGACAAAATTTTGTAATCCTATCTAACTAAAGTAAGGCCTTTAAGACAATTATTTTAATACACAACTACACATGTTATGTTTTGAGATGCTAGCATTAGCATTCATAAACTAAACACTTGGGATGGATTACTTTAGTCAAATTGATAAACATATTTTTATATGAATTAAACAATAGTTATGCTAATATTATGCATTTAAATTTAAATGACTGTGAGCTGTTTATTTAATTAGATCAGATCGTTAGGATCATCCATTATTTCCTAGGAGGTAATAGGTAAAATATATATTTATCTAATTTTATCTTTTATAAAATAGGTAAGGTTTAGATATAAAAAACCTTTTAGATCTAATTGATGCATGCATGATCTATTGGATGTGGTATATCTTTTTATTTTGCAACTTTGGATATGACATAATTTGATTAGGATAAACTGGAAAAGATATAAGTATGTAATTACGAATGTAGATATATACGCAAGAGATATACGTAGCCATTTAAAATATATGTGGTATATAATTATGCACGTAGATATATAAATATGCTATAGCAATAGATACATGTTAGGCCATTCGGCACTGCTCGTGAGATTAGGGGATTAGGGATTTTTGTTTCCAATCTAATCCCACTGTTCCGCTTTATTCTTTTCTTTTAGATATAATATATGTATTTGTACAAAACGCCTTAAAACGGTTAGGCGAGAGGAAGAGGGTCACTGCCTAGAGAACGCCTAATGCCTAATGTAACCTTGCTCAAATTTGTTTCATCAGATGTCAAATCTTTGTAGCATTTTTTTTCATTATCTGTTTACCTACTAAAACCAATTCACTGCAAAGGATTACATAACGTACTGCATATCTGGTTACTATTTGTGCCTAGTTTCAACTAATTTTTTGTTGCCTCTGATTCAGGTATTGGGTTCAAAAGTGTGTTCTTGATATCAAGTCAGCCCCACATATTCAGCAACGGCTATCAGATCAAGTTCAATGAGAAACCTTGTGCAGAATGCAATATTGGGTACATTGTACCTCAGTGGGTGGAATCCACACCTAGCCTTTCTGACATCGAAGCATTATATGGGTGCTCAAAGGTCCTACCTACAACTATCATCATCTTACCATTGAAGAGTGAGAAGATTGATGCGGTGAAGAGGCAGCTGTCAAGCATGCATCCTGAAATGCTACTGTTCCTGACAAAGATCAGGAAACTTTCTGTCCGGGAGGATAACTCTGATCCCAGCAATACAACTGTTAGTGAGATTTCGATATCCAGTGAAAAGAACTACCAAGCCAGGAAGAACATGCATGCTGAGTCGTACACAATCCATTTATCTGCTGAAGAGACCGGGAAAGATGAAGCTGAATGTGGTTATTATATGTGGAGGCAGAAATTCCCAGTAAAGCCAGAGAACAGAGTCGATAAGCGTGCTGAAATTGATGAATGGGTGATAACCCTGGCCTTCCCACATGGCGAGCGTCTGTCCCGTGGGAAGCAGCTATCACCTGGCATCTATGCTTTCCTCCCAACTGAGATGGTAACAAGCTTCCCCTTCATCATTCAGGCTGACTTCCTCCTTGCTTCGTCAAGGGAGGCTATACTGTTTGACAGTCCGTGGAACAAGGGAATTCTAGAGTGTGTCCCAAGCGCTTTCATGGATGCTTTTGTGACACTCATAAAGTCTGGAGCTGATGCATCACCATCAATGTCTCTGCCATCTATGTTCAACTTTCTACCTGTCAATTCTTCACAGATCCCACTACTTGAGCCAGTTAGGTCTGGCATCAAAGACAAGGTCCTTGCGGAGGCTATAGTTCCGTGTCAGTCTTATGCTTCACGGAAGATATTCTGCAAGCCCAGTGAAGTTGCACGGCTGAAGCCAGCATTTTGGACTATCCTTGACAAAGCATGGAAACTCGGAGTGGATCTGAAGAATCTGTTGACCCATGGAACCTATATTCTTAGCTCTCATTTTGACAACAGTATATATGACAGTGTGCTAAACTTTCTGGAAGTGAAAAATGTGGACCATGAATGGTATGCAAAATGCATTGAAGGCTCAAATCTTGTCAAGGAGGTACATGAACAGCTTTATCTGGAAATTATATATTTTGTTGCAGACAATTGGCAAAACTTTTCTGGTACAAACATGATGTCCATTCCCCTATTGAAGTATGTTGATAGGGGTGGTGTTCTCTCATTCTGGAGCATATCTAGAGCTAGTCAGTGGAATGATAGGTTGTGCATTGCGTCTGAAAACAAGTACATATCATGGCTAATCAGCTGGAACAGGGAGTTTCTATCTTCTAACCGGTTCTTTCTGCCTCCCAGCACACAAACAGCTCTAGAAGATTTGTCGGAGAAGATAACTGTGAAAAACTGGCTTAAGAATCATGCAAGAGTGGAGGTTGTCTCTGTCTATAGCTATGCATCAAGTGTTGTTGATTCCTTGGGTTCTGATCAAAGAGCTGTCATTGCCTTCGCACACTTTCTTTACCACTCTTCCAAGACGCTTCACATCGAGAGCTACCACTTATCAGAACTCTGCCGCACCATGCCAGTAATTGATAGCTATGGCTATGTTGTCAAGAAAAGAAATAGAATTATAGTTCCTGCCAAGGGAGCAAATGGGTTGGTTTGATGGGTACAAACCCATGGAGGAATGAAGGCTACATTGAATTGTCAGCAGATTACAAGTCAGCAGGACATTTTGCTGGAAACTACACTTCTGAGGACCAGCTACTGGAATTCCTCAAGACAAATTTGCAGGCTTCGGATGTGCCATTCATACACCCACCAGATGCCAGATTCCCTACTGTTTCATCACCTCTAACTGTGGAGAATGCATTCTTGCTGCTGGAATGGATAAGGAATTTGAAGTCAAATGGTGTGAGATTACCAGACCTGTTCTTGACTTGTGTCAAGGAAGGAGTTAGCTAAAGACGTCGGCTGGGTACAAGTCGCCTAATATATCATTTCTGTCCAGCTCCAATTGGGGAGTCTTCTGCAAACAGGACCTTCCTTTGTTGATATACCAATGATTGATCAACAGCACTATCAAAACAAGCTACATATGTATAAAGAGGAACTCAAGGCAATTGGCGTGAGATTTGAATTCCAGGAAGCTTCAGCTTACATCGGAAGTCGTCTCATGTCTATTGCTGCTGGCAATTCGCTGACCAGAGAGAATGTGTACACACTGCTTGGCTTATTCGGTTTCTACGAGAAAAGTTTCTATCTCCGAGTGAACTGATCAAGAGTGTCAAAGAGGGACGATGGATGAAGAGTACTCTTGGCTACAGGCGTCCTGCTGATTGTATCATCTATGATTCAGATTGGGCAGTGGCATCATGTATCAGTAACCAACCATTCGTTGATGTTCTGTCCTCACGGTGCGGCCATCCTTGAATATAAACCCGAGCTGGAATTACTTGGTGTTATTGTGGGGTTCAAAGACAATTACCAGCTTGTTATTGACAACTTCAAGTTCAGTTCTGATGATATTACTTCTGAGGCTACTGTATTAATCCTCAAGTGCATCCGTTATGTGGGTTCATGTGATGATTTTGTAAGGAAGCTCAAAGATTTGAAATGGTTGAAGACAATTGTGGGATTTCATGCTCCTAACATGTCCTTTCTTGTGGACCCTGAATGGGAGTGCCTTCTAAAGGTCTTTAATGGGGTTCCTGTTATTGATTATGGATTTTATGGCAGTGTGATCAGTTCATACAAAGAAGAATTGAAGAAGACTGGGTTGATCACAAGATTCGATGAGGCATCAAAGGCTATAACCCATATTTTCAAGCAGAAGGTGTTGAATTCATCGCTTGAAAAAGCAGATCTCCTGGCTCTACTAGGATCATATCGTCAACTGGCAACACATGACCTAATTCCAGTTGAGCTTTTCAACGCTATGCGTACTGAAAAGTGGCTGCACACCTCACTGGGATTCCGATCTCCTTCAGATGCAATTCTATTTGATGATGCATGGGAACCTTTGTCTCCAATAGCAAATTTACCATTCATAGATGATGGTGACTCTTGTTATGGTTTAGGAATGGAGATACATGGCTACAAAGATGAACTGAAGAAGTTGGGTGTTACTGTTGAATTAAAACAAGGTGCTAGATTCGTCATCACAGGCATCAGCATTCCCAGTGACCCTTCCAAGTTGTCCAAAGCTACAATCTTGTCACTGCTTGGGTGCATCAAGAGCTACTTCACCCTTGCAGCTGGACCTCCTAAGGGCTTCCAGGAAAATTTGTGCAAGAAGTGGTTGAAGACATCCATGGGATATCAGTGTCCTAATGATTGTATCCTCTTTGATCCTACACAGTCTTCTATCTGCATGGAAGATGGACCTTTCATAGATGAAGCATTCTATGGTTCAGAGATAGCCTCATTTAAAGATGCTCTTACAAGAATTGGAGTAACTGTGGATATCGAACATGGAAAAGATCTTGTTGCTCGGCATCTGAGGAGCCACAATGATAGGATTACCATTTCTCGGATCTACTCATACCTGATGGAGAGCAATTGGGTGCCTAAAAATAAAAATAGCAATTGGATTTGGATACCAAACGAAATGGATGGTGGAGAATGGGTGACCCCAAGAAGCTGTGTTCTTCATGATCGGAACAATCTTTTTGGCCTGCAGCTTCATGTCCTGGACAAATATTATGACAAAAAGTTGCTTGACTTCTTTTTGTACTATTTGGACGTGAGGAATGGGCCTGGTTCTGAAGATTACAGCAGACTATGGGTCACATGGGAGAAATCTGTCCAGGAGATAGCTGTGTCTGAGTGTTCTGCTTTCTGGAAATTCATTGCGACAAACTGGAGCAAAAACACCCAGAAACTTCTTTCTGGTTGTGTCAAAGTTCCTGTGTGTACTGAGGGAAAGATCATTTTATCAAAGAAGGAGGATGTGTTCATTCCTGATGATCTACTACTTACAGACTTGTTCAGCAAGCTAGCTCAGCATTCATTTTTTATCTGGTATCCTGCTTCTATCCTACCTTCCATGTCTCGAGCAAGCCTTAACTGCATCTATGATAGCATCGGTGTTCAAAGAATATCCAAGGCAGTCACCAAGAATGATGCCTTCACCTTAGACAATTACCATTTCAGAACAACTGATTCAAGTAAGGTGATCAAGGTTGGTCTACTCAAAATAATTCTCTCATTCCTTGCTGATCCTGCTCTCGACATTCCTGCTGAAGAGAGGCACAGGATGGTTTCTTGCCTTCTGAATGTGACTGTCCAAGAGAGTGATGAACCAATCACAGTGGGGTATAGTGTAAGATTGTCATCTGGAGAGGTTGTGGATGTGAAGTCCAGCCGAATGCTTAGGTGGGAAAGGGAGGATTCCAAGCTGTACATGCAGAGTAGCGATGGCGAGCCCAGCTTCAAAGAAAAGATTGAGTTTGCGACCTACTTCGCAGAGGAGATATCTCAAGGCCTGCTCTTTGAGATGGCGGATCAGATCCCTTCGCTCACGGAGCTTATTAAGTTTGGCAGCTTACTGGATTTCGAAGACGCTGCTGTTGGGTTCTTGCTGAAGTCAAAAAATCTTCAGATGTTTCCTGAAGACGAGCATTTCCTTACGCCTTCAATGCTAGGTCTGTGCCCTGAAACTAAACTTATTATTGTGCCTTCTAAATTTTCCCCAAATTACATAACTATATAACCTACTGATGCCACTGTCCCCAACTCTTTCTATACGCAGATGGCAGCAAGAACCATTAGTTCTGTCGATTATGCTCTTTTGATGGTGTTCATGGTCAGTAAATGTTTTCGGTCGTCTTTAGGGCACTATCCTGCATGTATAATGTTTGTATGCTGCATCATATGTTTTCTCACTGCAAACCAAGTCTTATGTAAATTCTCTTGCAGGTTGCTGGTGACCTACATAAAAATTTGGTGCTGACGTGCTGTGCTTGGATGCTTCTGAATGTGACTGCCCTGGTGTTTTCTAGAGTCCATCTTGTGCCTAGTCAATCTGCTCCTATATCTCTTGTTTAAGTTTGGACTAATGCGTGCTGGAGTGCAACTTGTCAGTGGTTCCCGTGCAAGTATTAACTATTATGTGCAAACCTGAACTCAACTGTGATAAGTAATATTGTTTCCAGTGCGTTGTCTGATCTATTTATTTCTGATCCTATTTGATGAGTTTGTGTTTGACATGAACAGTGCATAAATTATAGCTGCAGTGCGGTGGCTTGCTTACTTTAAATTATAAAATGGCTGGCATGGTGGCTGTTGTTTCAACATGATTCACGATCCTAATTCTTCCTGTGTGCTAAATGTATATTTTAGGCCTATCACTCTTTATTCAGTTGCTGTACGTTCAGATTTTGGTATATTGGTCAGCACGCAGCTAAGTTTACCGTTTCGAATTATTGCCATAGGGAAACTTCGAAACGATGTATCTGCTTTCGAAAATCGAATAGATTGTTGTTTTAGTATATTCCTTTGTCTCAAAATATTTAAGCCCTTGATTACTTTAAATAGGATATCCTACTATTTCCATGTCAGGGCATTTTCTCGAAACTTTATGCGAGAGCTGGCCTGTATTTGTATTTGATTGTTGTGAAACGACACCTATACGCGAAACAGACGTCTCTTCATAAGTGATCTCATCCATCAAGCACACGATTAGTGGATAGGATTAGACACGTCTCTTCATAAGTGATCTTATCCATCAAGCATATGATTAGTGGATAGGATTAGATAGTTTTAGTCTCAAAAGGGTATGTCTTTTAGAAACCGTCGTGACACCCCTTCACTCGTATAAATATATTTTAGAGATCGATGAAAGCAACAGTTTTTTCCAATTTTGTTCATTTACCTTCACTTCTAACACGTTATCAGCACCTCGCTCTCAAGAACAAGAAGAAGAAAGTTCGAGAAGAAGATTCGAAGGTACGCTGCCGCCTCTGCGCTACCTACCTCCGGCGATTTTGATCGTCGACTTATCTTCCACCGCGCCGTCAACATGGGGCTCCCATTCAACCATCGCATGATTCGCGCCGAACTCCTTGACACCTCCCGTTATCTTCTCGGTGAACGCCAGGGAAGACGACAAGGGCTTCGAATGCGAGTCGGTGGGCGTGGTGGACGTCATCGTCACGCCACCGATGCTCCAGTGGCCCCTGCGCCACCAACGGGATCCATCTGCCCCGATCACGGACCGGGACCATGTCCGCCGTGGCTGCCGCGGTTCTACGTCGAACACCCCGAGCCGATGGAGGTTGAGCCGGCGCCACCAGCGCCGACTCCGTCCTTCACCATGGCGGGTTTGAGGAGGGCACGGAGCCGCTCCCCATCAACGACGGTGACACGCCGCTCAGCCCCGACGCGCCTACCCGCTCTCGCATGTGGTGAAGTTTAGAGCAGCCATGCCCTCGACGACGCCCCGCCTCCTCCGCCTCTGCCGACTGCGCCGATTCCACGCCGCGTCCACGCCGGCCAAGCCGCCAACCGCCGCCCCGGTCTGCCCAACGGCCACGCCGGGTCAAGCCAGAACGGCGGCGCGGGGCACCTCTCCTCTGACGAGGTTGAGGGCCGCGCCCCCTAGCCAGCCTGAGCATCTCGAGGGAGGAGGGAGCGCTGTTCGGCTGCTTGAATTCGTTGGTAACGGTGCTGTTCGGCGACCGCAGAGGCCTCCATGGCGACGGCGGGGGTGTTTCTGCAGGCTGCGATAGCAATAGCGATGGCTTCGAGCGAGAGGCGGTCTCTGCCACTCAATCTTATCGGATCATTTTGCTTGGATGGCATGCAGCATGCTCGTACAGCATCCTTGCTAAATGGGTTTGATGGCCGGCAAGCCTGCTACCTATCTTTTGTTTATTTATTTGCAAAGAATTTGCATAACGCTGTTTGTCTCTAATAATTCTCTGCAGCAAACTACATAGTTATTCTATGTGTAAGTACTATTTGTTTAGTTCCCTGACTTTAACAATTATTGTACTTGTGATATTTTACTATTGTAAAATGTCTATTCATGGTACTGTTCAAAGTATTTGTCCTATTGTACGGCAAATCCAATAAATAAGTATCCTTACTATTACGACCATGATCTTGCAATTCATTTATTTAATATGCAATCGATCATTTGATTTAAGCCCATTTAAGCTTTTCAATTTTAAAGCAGGACTTGCTTAAATTATGATGCAACATTTTATGTGTATTTTCTCATCAATTGTATAATGTGCATGTTCTATATTTGTTTGTTGGCCATACACAAGGTAGCACCAAAGTTGCTACTGCGGGATCTACACTAAGTAAACACTTATTGCCTATCCTCAATGTGCGTACCCAACATCACAAATTAGAATATATGGTCTACATCTTTTCACAAAGATGACTACCATTAGTTCGCATTCCTATTGGCCATCCACAAGGTAGCACCATAGTTGCTACTGTAGGATCTACACTAAGTCCACAACTTAGTGAGTATCCTCAACGTGAGTACCCAATTCGTTTGCGAATTAACTATGGTCTACATCAAATCTTTGATGACTACCTTAAGACGTGTTCATACAACTTGCATAAAATAACTTGGCATCTAATGTTAACATAGATTATGCCCAATTTGAGGTCTACACCTTTACGGTGACTACCTCCATTGTTATGATATTATGCATATGAGATTTTTACACTATCATTAATACAAGATTTATCTTGTCTTTATTTTGCATCCCATTACAACACTACCATAGCAATTTTAATTTACCTTTAAAAGTAAATTCAGAAAATCTATCGTTTGCACCTAGTTGGAATAATGGACATGAAAGAGTTTGATCTCTCACTATTTGGCTAGCTCTCAATGAGCGATATGAACAACACAAGGCAGTAATTATGCCCAATGCCATCTCTGATTGGCCACAACTTACCAAATGTATTCTAGATTAATTCATACATTACTTCAGGTCTAAGTGTATGATAAACTTTTATCGAGGAATCATCATTAGCATTATAGTGATGCTCTATCATCTGAAGTACATTGAATTTTTAGAATCATAACAAGTTCGATGCCATGTAATAATGCCATCCAAAGAACTTTAATGGTAAGATTCAACGCAAAAAGAAGTAGCAGCCCTGTGCATTCCTTAGGGTCAAGGCAATCCCAAATATGATAGAACCATATTTTGTCCCAATTGTGTATGTTATAGCCACACAACATGGAAATGTCATGCCTTGAAACATTTAATTGATTGGTATTACAAATTCATTGGACATAAATATCCGGCTCAACAATAAAGATATGAAGACGCTTCTATCTTCAATCTGACACCACCAGAAAGGCTAGTTGTTCACAACAAGTTTCATGAAGAAACCAAGTAGCAACCAAACATTTAATTAATAAGTGGGTCTTATAAGCATGGAGAGCAGTATCATCGAATTTACTTCGCTTGATCCATTTTGGAGACCAAAATTTGTCTCCCATTTACAAAGATACCTAGTATCTACGTCCCATTTTGGTGTTGTAATATAAAATGTTGTCACAAATTTCAATTGAATATAACAATAATGTGCCATCACATTTGATATTCCATTAATTAACTTGTATGTAATCTATATATATGCAAAGAATATCATTATATTCTTTATGCTATGTATAGACTTATACGGGAGTCAATCCAAATGCAAAGAGGAATTTTGCCTATTGGATAGTTGCACCACAAACTCTATATATAGGGAAGCAAAATATTCCTAAACTATTACATAGAGACAAGGAAATATTTTGTTAATCGCTTGACACGATGTCATGATAGTGGGCTTTGGTCATGCTACTATCATACTCCCTATTGGTACTCAAATAATAATCATGAATCCATTCTTGTATTCTGATTCTATAATGTACCCAGTTAAAATTATAGAGATATCCGTCAATGTGGTTTTCATATGGAAACCCCAAGATGACAACTAACATGAGTATTTTCTCTTAACAACGGATATGGCAATACTTAAACAAAACATCCCCAATTCGATTTGACTACACATACATAACCTGTATCCAATGTTGCGTACAAATAATTCTCTCTCTTGATGTCAACAAGACTTGGCACATTTGCCTTGGTTATTAAACTAAAGAGATAACGTGAGAATTATTGTCAATTCTATTGGTCATAGCATAAATATGAGCCACTAAATTTCTCGAAGAAATTCAAAAGCATACATGTGACTCTATTTACCATTTTATGGACCATAAAGATACTATGCATTTATGCATCCACAATATAGTCCCAGGTGTGTCTCTTAGTCACGAGAACCATCACTATACCAAACTCATTGCTCGAAATCTTCAATTTAGTGCAAATTATCCTAGACGCGGGATCAAATCCATTTTATATGGAACTATTTGATTTTTGGGTACTATATATCAAGTACCTTATGTTCATACCAATAATGGTTTTATTGAGTCTCTTATTGAGAATCAAATTGCATGACATATTAAAATAGAATTGTAATTTATCAGAACTAAGTTGTTTTCATGCAGCCTTACACACCGCATCGTTAATTCAAATTCATCAAGCTGCACTTATACATCTCCCTCCGTTGCAGTATGTACGTGAAACTTTGGACGTAGCCAAACATTTCCCATCTGCGCATCGAGTATGTTTTCACATACCCATATCACCACCCCAACATACCAATGGGCATTAGGGATCCCAAGAGGTAACTCTACAGGGGATTTATAAATTGCCCGTATGTTGATCACATTTGAGGATAATTCCAGGCATTAGGGGGAGATTTATACCACATTAAGAATGCTAGGAATCACAAGAGCAATCCTCACATCCACGTACCAAAAATTCTAAACCTAATCGTTTAGAATATCTTATATTTGCATCATATTGCAAAGAATCCGTCAGAAACATTTACTGATAATAAGAGTGTCACAAAATCCTCTTATCCTACTTATAATGCGCCCGAAAGAATGGAGGTACCAATTAAAACCATTCAACTCCCACTTCCAAAGAAGAGGGGGAGAAGTACGACCGCTCCTAAGGATAATGCTCTAAGTAAACGTCCGAGGATACTGAGGACAAGATCCTCCAAATCAGAAATCAAAGCCAGCCTCAAGTTGGTAGACACCCAAAATGGATGAACATCCAAAACCCGGATCAAAATCCACCCGGATGAACGGTGCACCCAAATTCTGATCCTAGGACATTGGAACACCCTGACTCCATATGAGAAATGACTCAGAGTCCAAAAGGGTTAACATTTTCACATGCTATATTGATTCCAAGAATCGAATCAATCATTTAAAGACTACAAATTGTCGCGACATATACTCCTCAAAGATTGCTCTTCACCTTACTAGATCCAGACCAAAAGTCCTAGAAAGAGTGTCTTCACACTCAAATTTGGTCAAACTAAAATGTGGCAATTAAGGAGATTGCTCTTGTTAAATGATGAGAAGTATTACCGTAGTAATATTTTCCCTCATAGAGTTTCTTTTTAGAAGCAAGGTGGTGAACAATGAGAGCTTGTAGCATATGGTTTCACGCAGAGACCCAACATAGCATACCCCATGGTATGTGTAAAAATAAAGTTTTCCAAATTCAATACTTGGCAGATCAAATGAATTTGATAGATTCAGACGTATAAGTCCCAATGGACTTCACATTCTGAATCCAAATACAAATCGCAACATACATTGTATATAATTAAGCATGATTGCGTATATTGATTATTTTGAATATCATCATAATACAGAAATAATTATGCAATCATTTGAGATATAATTTCCATCATGTGGATTCGAGATGGAGGATTTAGGTAAGACCAAATATTTCCTAGGCTTACAGCTTGAGCACCGTTCTTGAGGGATTTTAATGCATCAATCAGCCTATATCCAGAAAATATTGGAGAAATTCAATATGGATTAATCATATCATAACAAAACCCCGATGGTTGTTCGTTCTTTAGAAATAGAGAAAGATCCATTTACACCACGGGATATTGAAGAAAAGATATTTGGACCGAGGTTCCATATCTTAGTGTCATTGGAGCACTATGTATCTTGTAAATTGCACCAGGCCTGATATCACATTTGTAGTGAACATACTAGTTAGACATAGTGCAAATCCAACTCATCGTCATTAAATGGGAGAGAAGCATATCCTCAGATATCTTAGTGGCACAAAGGATCTTGGTTTATTCTTTAAGAGAAATCATGATCCCAATATGATTGGATACATAGATGCTAGTTACTTATCTGGTCCTCATCCCAAACAGGATTTGTATTCTTACATGGAGGTACAACTATTTCATGAAGTCTTCTAAACATAATGTTGGTATATTTTAACGTACACAGATAAATCCACAAGCGCACGGATATCGCTGTAGCTTTCACCCGGAGATATTCCAAGTATCGTATCCACAGGAAAACATGTGAGACTAACTACAGTCTAACTTAACTAGGAGTAGCAACAAGGCTTAAGATAATAGGAGTATAGAGGAGATCACAAAGGTCTTTTAGTTCTATCTTCGGTAAGCTATGTCATCTATTGTTCAACTGGGGATATTACTAAGGAAAGTACAAGTAGAGTATGTTTCCTATTGTAACTAAATCCTGCTAGGCCTACAAACAGAAGGTGGACTACAGAGGATTCAATGAGGCTATAAGAGTCACCCTCACGAGCTACCACTGATCCAGAATATAGGGTACATCCACAAGTAACCCGGTCTAAGCACCACGCTTACACCTACAATTACTACTTTAACCTAGAGCGTCCTATAGATTAAAGCACTCAAAGAGTTGTGAACCTGATGAGCAATATAAACACGATGCTTACTTTAATTAGAAGTTGATTACCAGAGAATCCTCAGAAGCAAGCTCAAGTAGAACTTGGATCCACCAAGGTACAAGCCGTAGAGTGAGCACCGATAGGCCAACACCTCCTCCAAACTCTTCCCTCACTCTCTATCTCACTATTCTATTTATAAGACTAGATCCTATGGAAGACTAATCTTCTCTTGATTACTGGCTCTGATCCTGAAGATATGAATTAGGGTTTTAGGGATCTATTGAGGGAAGGGGGCAGGGGCTGATATATATAGGCTGGAGCGTCCAACGTGAGCCCTTTCATCACAGAACACATCAAAAGATTTCTCGATATCAGGTTGTGCCAAGACAGGAGCTGAAGTATCGATGAGCACACCATGACCGCTCATCCACTTCATCCCCAAGATTACATCTATACCTAATCCTAGCAAAACTACTACATCGAATGTATACACTTGTCCCTCTATTTTGATATTCACATCCTGCACTATCTGATTGGTAGAAATATTACTTCCAGATGCACTAATGTAATAACTACTCGTGGATAGTGTAATTACCTTCTGATTGTACTTTGATGCAAATGCTGGACTCATGAATGAATGTGAAGCGCTCGAATCAAACAGTACAACTATAGGATGCTGATTCACAAGAAATCTACCCGTAGTGACAACTTCACCTGAGGGTATTTCTATCATGTTGGTGTAGTTAACATGACCCTGACGAGCATTGCGATTCCCCTACTTCTGATTGTTCTTCTAAGGATAAGGACAACTCTTGGACCAATGACCCGACTTGCCACAATTCCAGCAGGGCTTGTTGCTTGGCGAAACATATGAATTCCCCGATCTAGTGGTGCCTTTCAGAAGAGGAACAGTAAAGGCCTTACAGAACCTAGTCTTGGCCTGATTCTTCTTTTAAGGCAGATGATATCTTGTGGCTGTAGCAGGTGGGCAAAACTGATTTCTTACAGCCACTAGAGCTTTAGCCTGAGATGCACTTGCCTCATAGGCCCTCTTGCAATTCTTGGAAGCCACATAGATAGTATTGTTGTTCTCTTGAGTGAGAGCGTCACTCATGAACTCATTAAAAGTAGCACTCTTGTTGTTCCCCAGGGTCTTCATCAGCATGGGACTAAGCCCTCTCTTGAAGCTAGCAATTCTCTTTGCATTTGTATCAACAAATTATGAGGCATACCTTGACAGATGATTGAATGCATGAAGATATTTAGTAAGATTCTTGGTGCCTTGTACTAGCTTCATGAACTAAGTGTGCTTCATGGCCATCAAGCCGGGAGGAATATAATGCCCTTTGAAAGCATCCTGGAACTGGTTCCAAGTGATCTGAGCATTCTCAGGTAAGGTGAACCTATAATGATGCCACCATATACCTGTAGGTACTTGCAACTGATGTGAAGCATACTCTGCCTTCATCTGTTCTGTCAGCCTTAGCAAATGAAACTTTTGTTCAAGCGTGTTCAGCCATTCTTCAGCGTAGAGCGGCTCTTCAGCTTCTTTAAATATTGGTGGCTTGGTGTCATGGAACTCTTTAAAATCACTATATTGATTCAGCTCTGGCCCCTGACGTTGATTGCGACCAAGTGCTTGATGCTGCGCCATGGTACGCATGGCGTCTCCCAAAGCACGCTGACCTTCAACAAGCATGGCCAACATATCAGTTGGTGTGGGCGGTGGTGGCGGTGGTGGCGGTGGAAGATCCTCAGTACCACTAGCCCCACCTCTGCCCAAGCGCAGATTGCGTGACATCTGTAGAAGTGCAACAGTGAGTAATGATGGATGATGTGAGGAACATTACAGATGAATTGTAGAATTATGCCAAACTAAACTTATTGGATTGAATAATTTCATACAATAAACAGAGGCACAATAATTCATCCTCATAACATCACCAATATTTTACTCTGCACATTCTCGCGATACATACGCATACATGCCTAATTTTTGCCAACAACGAAGCTGAACTTTTATTAATGCTCACATCCACATGGAGCAAACATGCAAGCCTCAGAGATTATATCAAAGTCACTAACTATATTTAAGTTACATGTCCTTCTAGAAGAAAGCAAAAGATAAAGAACTAGTGCATCTAGCTTAGTGCTACGCTAAACTATGCATCCTCATCGGTGTCAGCATCAACCACTCCTTCACCATCTTCATCCTCGATAGGCTCAAGTTCCTCCTCTTCTTCTTCTGCCGCCTCAGGCACTGCGACGACATTGGCATCTATTTCCATGCCTCATCATCAGTAAAGATCACCTGTGGTCCTCCCACCACAGGGTACTTTGGAATAGTGTGAGGAATCGGATTGATCTGATTATTGAGATGGTGAACGTCAATCAGTAGTTCCTCATTCTGGTGGAGGAGTTCATTCTCTATGATTTTAGCCTGAATTTTTGCCATGACCCTAGCATGGTTCCTAGTTTGTGATAGATGGATTGCGTCATCCCGCTCATGAGTCAACTGCATGATATGATCATGGTTAGCATCTCTTTCCCTGACAACGCTCACAAACTGCTGCCTGCGAGTTTCCAAAGCATCCATAAAATCACCTATCTTATTTTAGGCTGCCCTAAGCTCTTTACCATACTTGTGCGCATGTTTCTATCACTTGCGCCGCTCATTTTGTGCCTGCTGAAGAGCTGTCAAAACACCAACATAAGTGCCCTGACGATCATGGAACATCTTTAGAATAGCCATCATGGCACTCATGGCTGGTCCAGAGCTCTGTGCCCTCTCTGTCTCAGTCATTACCAAGGGATCATCCAAAAAATCCAGCAAAACTGCCTCTAACGGAGCTACTCGAGGAATGGACTCGGCTGGTCCGTTGACCAATTCATTACCAAACTCTTGACAAATATCAACTAACACTTCCAAGGCTGCCACTTGGGCACCTTCCCAAGGGGTTTGTCCATCCACTTCGACGCTCCAACCAAGCCACTATGGTCTATTTTCGTGAGGTGGCACAACCACCTCAACGTCATACCACAGCGACCGTCCTTCAGCCTCTACTTGCTTCCAAGTATAACGAGGTGGCTTAGCGTATCCCAGAGAATATAGCACCCTCCACAACAGGGTTGGAGTGCCAAACGCATGTAGGAATGTGCTGCTCCTAGGCGGGAGTGATGGTGCGGCCATCTGTAGTAACATTGCAATTTGGGCGTGAGAGGATTATCTTACAGGATAAGAAATATATAACGGGACAATTAATGAGAAGGGAGGGAGTGATGCAAAAATGTAATGGCATGAGTGAACATGATGCATGCACATTCCGTACGTCCTCACAAAGCTTAGGAAAATTTATAATTCTAGCGACATAGGCGATGGCGCACACACGTTCTCTCTATATACGTATCTAGTCGGGCTACACGTTGCGCTGTTAGTGTACCTGTAGGCAAATTCATTGCAGCCCATCCCCACCAGAGATAAATAAGCACACAATGAAAGCAGTAAACTAAGATACTCTCCATATATACATCCCCAAATATATATACTTTGGTATCCATAGCTACCCGATAGATATACCCATAATTAAGTACCTTCATATATACATGTGTGTAACATATAAATATTACAGTAACAATAACTAACTCTCCCCTAGACCGACAGTTGGACGGTCATGCTCTCACAACTCAGACTTACCTGGGCATAGAGGTATTTGATCCATACATTACCACCCAAGCGGATGGCATCCATACAATAGCACGCCGTATGGACGATGAAATAAAAACGCAAGCAATTATCCCCCCAAAGTACTTAAATAAGCCACCTAAGAGTCCTTATTTGGGCATAGAGGATATGACCACTGGCACACTTAGATAAAATTTTAGATTTGAACACATCTCTATATAAGTGGCTATAAGTTGTTAAAACTCAAACAAAAGCCTTTGTTTTAAATACACATATGACATGTTTAATGTTGAACCTTGCTCTGATGCCAGCTGTAACAGAATCGACCAATTTATAAGAGCATAAGTACAAAAGCAATCACTGTAGTGATCAAATTGTCATACTTGAACCCATATAAACCCGGTAGTCCGATGAAACCACAAAGGATTTCAAACTAAGTCACATACTACCAAAATCGTACATGATTCAACATAACAAGCCACATGTTACATCCATTTCACAAGTATCTCGCACACATCGGAGTTCATATAGATATTACAACACAAGTTCACAAATAGCGGAAGCAAAATAGTTGGAAACCCTCACACACACTTAGTTCAAATACAAGCCAGTTCCATAGTCATATTCAGCAAAAGCATCATGATAAGATAACATAGGAGATCATGCCCATGATCTAGTCTTCATCACTAGCAGGGTGGAGACAATACTTGCAGTAACTATTATAAAGCACGTCATCTGTAACAAGAGGGAATAAACCCTAAGTATAAGAATGTACTCAGCTATACTTACCCATCGTAAACTAAAAATAAATGACACCAAGGAGTATGCAAGGCTTTACCGATGGATCTCACTTGACAACCATTTTGCATAAAAGCTTTAATGATCAAGAGTGTGATTTAAATTTTGAGTTAAACAGCAAGTTACCGATATTAAACATGTCATCTAGATTAGCACTTGTACTAAAGCAAGCACTTGATTAGGATCCACACATTAGTAACCATATCCGGTGTAATGTTGTAACATCATCATCATCATTATAACCATCAAGTTCAATTATGTGTTTCTACGTTGCCGCTGCTCAGTCAAGTTCTCACTATCCAAGAGAGACGATGACTCGAATCGATTCCTACTCAGCTGGGGAATTATTCCTAACACACACCCAAGCAACCTGATTAGGGGTCACCTCGGTCACCTTTGGTATAGCTTAGGAACTAAATTCATTGGCTCGAGTAGCGCCGCACTCTCAGGAAGTCCACTCTGCCAGGACGTCAATCTACCCTCGGACTTATGCCAATGGCTCCCCGCACATCCTTATTACCACCAGAGTGCGCACTTTCACTTTCCGGCTTCCGGTCTGAGTTGAGCTACTCGGCTTCATGGTCGGAACGAGTTATCCGACAAACTAAGTGATAGGCATGCGTTCAACATGACATGAGGACGTACAATGAATCGGTCCTTAACCGACATAGATGGGGATAGATCCACACCCAAGACCTCCATGCCTTGTTGCTTCTCTATTGACATCCTACCCAGTCTACATTCATTAGTAACACATGGTTATTTCCACAATAGCAAATATAGCCAACCGTGACCAGATATCATTCTATCTTGCAGGTGACAGGAAATCACCTGACTTTACCGGTCTAAGCATGGCTAAGCATTGATTCACTCCTAGACCTAAATAGGATTCAGGGTACATTTACTAGACAAGGAAGAGATAGATATGCAACAAGTGTTTGCATCCAACTCCTATAACTTAATGCATCAAACATATAAAGATACTCAAAGTGACATTTTGAAAACTTAGGAGACTTAGAATGCTCCAGGGCTTGCCTTTCAGAAAAGAGGAAAGTTGGTGATCTAGGCACTCAAGCAGTTCTTCTTTATCGACTCCTCCTTCTGCGGCCTACACCTCCTGCTCCTGGACTTGCTGCTGCTCCTCTGGAAGTCCTTGTTCGAATTCCAGAAGAGTGACTCCCTCCGGAACACCTATTGCATGCATATGCACAACATGAGAGTCATGAATGCAAAAGAGATGGAAGGTGATGATGACATGTATAGCCATGTATAGATAGACACATGAATGACATGATGATGCAAGATTAATATTTATTTTACTGAGTAGGTGCATATCTCTTCTTGAAAACAAGAACTACACACTCACCAAGCTTTAACAACCTAAGATAAAGTTGTTCATCTTCAGTAAGAGGTCTAGCACCTATAATTAACAACTTATCTTAATCATCCTAAGCATCTAAATCATCACATCAACTCATATAAAGCAATCAAGTCATTCACTGCATTCAACAGATTGAGGGCTACAGACAGCAGCTACAAGTTTAATTCATAACTAGAGTTGTATAGACCCAAAAGACATGAAATAAGACTTTCTAGAAAACTTATGGAATTATCTACAATTCATCTTTAATCATATGATTCCCAAGTTAACAAGGCCAAACAGGTACATTTATCAAATCTAGTCCAGAAATTCCAGAGAACAACTAGTTCAGAAGACCAACTTTGAACAGTGATAACTCACAAACCATTTGGCCAAATGCCATGAAAATTTAACACGATATATAAGTGAGTTATATACAACTTTGTTATAGACAAGATTCCTAGCAGACATCACCTTCACCATGTAATTTACTTAACTCTAGAATCTATCCAGAAAAATCACTATAAGTGAATTTTAGGGAAAATAATATTTTACTACATTCAAGAATGGTACTTTGAGCACCACCAATGTTTCCAACAGTTAACATA
The DNA here is from genome assembly GCA_904845875.1 of Miscanthus lutarioriparius. Classification (NCBI taxonomy): domain Eukaryota; kingdom Viridiplantae; phylum Streptophyta; class Magnoliopsida; order Poales; family Poaceae; genus Miscanthus; species Miscanthus lutarioriparius. Next base: position 56,966,806 of record CAJGYO010000010.1, read on the forward strand.
CATCAAATGAGCACTAGAAAACATAGTGTCCATTCCTAAATAAATTATTTTCATGTCTTTATTAATTTATTTAGATAAATAGGTGAAATAATAAACATATACCAAAATTGCACAGTTTATTCTACAAAAAATACAACAACTTCTACATGCCCACAGTAGGCTACTGTATAAATTTCATAGCATTTGAGCAAGTAGAACATCCTATGCAAAAATAACAAGCAAGTAGAACATCCTAATGCAATAATAACATAAATAGGAAATCTTAGTGAAAAGTGTCAAGCAATAGATTTCATATTTTTCTTAGCTTCATCATAACACAAGAACACTGTGTAAAAAGTTTCACAATTATATCTTACATACTTTGACCATAATAAATTCCCTAAGAAGATAGCATTTAATCAAAAGAAATCACAAACTCAACATACAACACCCAAAAATCATGAGATTTCTATAGAAGCACTAATAACTCCTGAATAGCCTCCCATAAAATTTTCAGATCAAAAGGAGCACTACAGCTTGGGTTATGAATTTCCCTTTGAAAAACCCTAAATAAAAGAGATAAATAAAACAATGAAACTTTCCACTTGACACTATCATATTATTACACTATCAGGTAGATATACTCACAAGGATTCCAAAATGTTCTCATTTACATTTTTTTGATTTTTCTATGAATTGATATGATTTTTCCAAAGTTCAAACAACATTCTTGAAAAGAATTACAATTAAAACCTAAACCTAAGCCGCTGACACGAGGGACCCAGAGGTCAACGGGCCCCACGCGATAGACACACAGAGGCAGGGGAGAGGTTTGACCGGCGTTTGCTCGCCACCGGTGAGGTCACCGGCGGTAGCGTCTTCGCTGTTGGAAACCCCTCGCCGAGCTGCGTCGATTGGTGGTGGTGGTTGGGTTAGTGGAGCACCGGGGCAGGCTCAACGATAGCAATGGCGGCATGGTGGCGCTGTGCTGTGATGCGTCGGCTGTTCCCGGCCATGGCTAGGCCAGGCGAGGGAGGCCACGACCTAACGGTGCTCAGGCGGAACTACCAAGGGTGATCTAGGGTTAGTGGGGGCGCTAGGGAAGCATGGCAGCGTGCAAGTCCGCACGGCGGGGGAAACACACTAGTGGGGCTCATGCTCCGGCAAGGTCAAAGGGGTAGAGGTCCGACGAGTTAGGGTTAGAGCATCTACAGAATGCGGGGAAGATGAGGCGAATGAGAGGAAGAACGGAGACACGGCGGTTAGTTCTGACCACGGTGAGCTCGGAGTCCGGCGGAGCTTCGATCATGGCGGCGGTGACGGACATGACCAATAGGCCCTCACCTTGGCTCGAACGGGGCTACAAATTGGTCGAGGGCGTAGAGCAGAGCAGGGTGAGTCTACGTGCGCGAGAAATTTAGGAATGGCGGGACAACGGAGGAGCTATGCAGCGGTAGAGCACTCGGTGGCAATGGTGAGCTCGTCGCTTCGCTTCTGCGTGGCTCGAATGAGGCAAGGAGGAGCGGACGAGGCCAGCAGGTGAAGCAGCTGGCGCGGGGCGTCGATGTGGCCACGATGGCCTGACCAGTGTGGCTGACGCTGGTGTACGACCACCACCTGGCGCCCACTGCCTAATGGCGGTTGGCCACGTCGAGCCGAGATGAATCGGTTCAAACCGATTTAGAGCTCAACGACGTCGACTGAACAACCATTTTCCTCCCCTTATATCTCCTAATCCGTGCAGTGATTCGTTCAACCAATTGAACTACGTAATAGAGCTAAGTGAGTACTCCAACATTGCCAATACCAACTTAGTCTAGATCGCCACAGTTTTCAAACTATAAGGCACCAAAGTCCCCTTCACGAAATCTCAAAATCAGTGCAAGACAGAAATTTTTTTCAAGTTTTCAAACAGCACTGTATTGATTTTTGTGAGCCAATTCCAAGCATTTTAGGAGCTGAATTAGCCTATGACCTAAAAATAAAAGTTGTTACACTAATTGCGTTCTACAACTTTGTTTTAGGGTGCACAACCATGCAAAGTTTCTAAAGTGATGTTCAACTCCAGTCAAACATGCAACTTGAAATTGATGGTTTACACTATAGCTATGACTTAGAGACCAAACTAGCCTTAGTAATAAATACCAAAGTTGTTCCATGTGATATTCTAAACATGTTTAAGGTACTCCAAGGGTCACACAACCATTTCATACCTTAGCCACATGTAAACCCTAACACAAGTAAAGCATTTAGTGACCACACATGTGATATATAAGCAACATTAGAGATAGAAATTGAGATGCTTATGATCATGAATGATCAATGATGCTTGTGTTCATGCAATGCCAATGCCCAATGCATACTTAACACCTAAGGTGTTACACTCAACATCATCATTTACGTTAAAATTGGGGATATTTTGGATATTGTTAGGCCAGCCATCCCAGTCACCAATAGTTGCATTATCATTCACTGGATTGTTCTGTCCACTAAAACCTCCAGGAACCACATTGGGGCCTATCTGAAGATTGGGTTGAGCTACAAGACCCGATCCATTCTGACCAAAACCAAAAAGATCAAAAGGACCACCAGGGGGAAAGCATCAGGTCCAAGAGCAGGGTCCTCATCTTGTGGCAGCACACCAAGCAAATTACCCTGTTGCTCTTGTTGCAGCTCATATATTATGCATTTAGTTCAAACCTTAGCTTCAATTATGGTTGCTCTAGTTGCAGCTCATATATTATGATGCCGTGAATCTAAATTTTAATTTTCCAAATTTTATCTTACTAATTTATACTTTGATATAGTTTTTTAACCTTTTGTGCGTTTTAGAAAACAATAAGGACTTGAGATCGTAACTTGTAATCTTAAGTACTACGATGGCATAAACAATTGTTTAAAAGTTACATAATGTTGCTTAAGATCGGTGGTACAGGTTGAAGTGAGATCTATGATGGGTAAAGATGCTAACCTCAATAGGATATTAATATTTAAGCTTTATAATAATTGTTTATCCAAATGAATCCCAAAGTCCAGGAAGATATGGCCACCTGTGGGCTGTACTAACCTTCCCCATCTCTCAGCTATTCGATTTTTTTTGTCAAGGAATATGTGCAATAACAGTTATACTATCAATCAATATAGATGTGCCAAACATTTTTTTATTAAAATGTGTAAATATATCTAAAGTAACAACTTATATAAATTATATGTCATGGCTATTAGTATAGTGTTAAATAATTTGTTATTATCATTAGTATATGAAATATTAAGCAAATATTTTTCATGATCGTTCAAACATAACATATATATTTATCACTCATGCATGCATGTGTTCATGATTTGAATGATGGTAGAACATGTATGATTATTTAGTCAAATTTTAATATATTAATGTCAATATAAATGGGTAATGTACAAATATATATGTTTTATTTTTATTTAAACATTTGTTGTAATAGAAGATTTTGATGATTTAGATGTAGATTGGAGGGGACAATTTAGATTTTTTATAATGACATAAGTAGTAATTTAGATAGAAATTTAAGGAGCTATGTAGATTATCTATCATAATAGCAAGTGGGTAATTACATGCAAATTTTAGGGGTTATGTAGATTATTTATCGTAATAGTAGATTGATACTTTGTTATCTATCATGTTCTTAATGGCATATGTGGGTAATTTAAATATGGATTCATGGGTTATTTTATATTTTTTACATAGTCATAGAGGTTTTGTAATTGTTTACAATTTTCTAGCTGTTGCAATTTTCTATCCATCTGTTAAGTTGAAACACTATTGCTTATGTATCCTTTATTCAAATTGTTTTTTAAGAAAATATTCTATGCCCAAGTGTACCCGGCTCTTACAATGTCTCAAATAGTCGTTTTACCTTGCACCATTGTTTTATAAATCATATAGTATTTAATTAGATTGCTAATATTGATATAACATAATGTTTCTTCAATATGTATAAACTTATTTAAGACAACTTAGGAAATTTATTACCATGGAGTATTGATATGACTTAAAGTTGTTAGTCATTGCTATGTGTTTTCTTAAGTATTTTTTCCATGTTCAATAAGATATTTAAATAAATATTTATTTAATGCGTACATATTTACTTGACTAATAATTTTATGTTTACTTTTAACGTAAATACATAGAAAGTGTGTAATTTAAAAATATACATAACATACTTTACGGATGTTGAAATATTTTTGTAATAGGTTATATTAGCATTTACCTCTAGATTTGAGAATTTTTTGTTATTTTTTATAATGGCTAAGGTGGATAATTTACATATGAACTAAAAGGTGTTACTTTCTAATATATTTCATAATTGCATATATTGGTAATTTAAATGCAAACCTAGGGATTACTTTGTATCATCTTTCATAATAGCATATGTGGGTAATTCATAAAAAATACGACAATGTTATTTTAAATTATCTTTCATAATAGCAGAGTTAGTTAATTTAGATATAAACCTAGAGGGTTATTATGATTAATCTTTTACTAATGGCAGATGTTGGTAATTTACATGCAAATTCTGGGGTTGGTTTGAAAATTCTTTCATAGTGGCATATGTAGGTAATTTAGATACAAATTTATGGGGTTATTTCGAATTATAATGGAAGAAGTGGATAATTTAGATACAAAATTAGTGGGTTACTTTGTGTATTTTCATAATAACAGAGGTGGGTAATTTTTAATAAAACATAATAGATCCAATATCTATTATTAGCACTGATGTTTAGAGATACTAAATTAAAGGCTAGATATTTATGATTATTGTGCTAATTTCTAGGATTTAATTATCTTTTTTTGTAAGAATTAACATGGAGCCTCCATTAGAGCATTAGTAATAGTAAGATGTTTTGTATTGCTAAGAATAAGCTTTTGAATACTATTTTGTTGACGAAAATATTTGGAATACTATAGCACTATGCCTTCCCAAACACATCTAATAAATAAATTGCACTACGAACAAAGGGTATATATCTTCCCCAATGTACCGCTAGTCTTCTACACTGTATATAGTCTTGTCAAGGGCTTTTTAATTACTTAATTTTGAGTGTATATTCTTGTAGTACACTAAATAAGTCTTTTGTTTTTTCAAATTCCTATAGTGGTTACTGACTTGATGTGTTATCAAGCAGGAGTGGTACAATTGGTAGTACCATTGAGTGGATCATGCATATACTTGAGGTACAAAATGTTTTCGTCAAAACCTACCCAATTCTCCAATTCTTGCAACACACGGCAGAGTTCCCTAGCAAGGATGTCAGCACAAATAACCCTTGATGCTGAACTTGGCACAAAATATGAAGATTCTGGTGATTCCTTTGATTACCCCATGTTGTTAGAGGGGACCACTTCAAATCTACAGCAGGAGCGTTCAGAGGAGGATACAGCCTACTTGCAGCCATTTGGTTGCTTGTTGGTGCTTGATGTAATGAGCCTCAATGTCATTGCATTCAGTGAAAATGCACCTGAGATGCTTAAAACAATCAGCCATGTAGAGCCAAGTATCTATGAATCCCCAATGTTGTCCATTGGGACGAATGCATTGTCACTTTTCGTGGAATATAGTGCCACATCACTACACAAGGTACTAAGGTCTGCTGATGTTTCTTCTTTGAATCCAGTCCTAGTTGAATGCAGATCATCGAGCAAGCTATTTAATGCCATTGCCCATAAGGTGACTGGTACTGGTTGTCTAGTGGTTGATTTTGAGCCAGTGAAGCCTTCTGAAATTTCTACTGCTGTTGCATGGGCTTTGCCGCAGTCTTACATGCTAGAGTCATGGCTTAGTGGGATATGATAGAGTCATGGCTTACAAGTTCCATGAAGATTATCATGGTGAGATAATTGCTGAGGTTAGAGAACCTGGTCTTGAACCATTTATTGGCCTACACTATCCAGCCACTGATATCCCTCAAGCCGCCAGGATTCTTTTCATGAAGCACCAAGTTCAAATGATATGTGACTGCTCTATGAGGCCAGTGAAGATTATCAAAGACGAGGAACTCCCTTTTAATGTTAGCTTGTGTGGTTCAACTCTTGGGGCGCCACAAAGTTGTCACCTTCAGTATATGAAGAACATGAAATCAGTTGCCTCTCTAGTAATGGCTGTTGTGATAAATGAAAATGGAGAATATTCTGATGCCAAGCATGAACAACCAACAGAATGGCAGCGCCGAGGAAGAAGCTATGGGGCCCCATTGTTTGCCAGCATATGAGCCCTAGACATGTCCCCTTTTCGCTACGGCATGCATGTGAATTCATAGCACAAGTATTTGCTGTCCACATAAATAAGGAGCTAGAATTGGAGAAGCAGATGTGACACAGAAGTATGATAAAAAGGTTAAAGGTTTTGTTCTCCATGACGTACCATTTTTTTCTTCATTTGTTTTTATTAAGCTCTCATAGCAAGCTAGGAGTTTTTCTATCTGATTTACATCAATGTTGTAAGGACCATTGGCTTAATAATGTTCCATTATATTGCTGGGCTCACAGGTTAAGTCATATGGATTTCTAGATGGGTGAACTTGTGTTACAAGACATGCTGGAGGCCGCAATAAGTGAAGTACGGCCAGCTTGTCAAGGAAAAGGGATCAGAGTATCTACCGACCTTGCAGAGAAATTTCGCAAGCAAAGGCTTCATAGTCCGAACTTAATGCAGCTACTGCAGAAGGTCCTGTTCGACTTCCTATTTGCTTCTGTGAAGTTCTGTCCCACTGGAGGTTCCATTGTAATATCTTGCAACAAGACTATGAAAATTGGAGAAAATATTAGTACCATGGATCTGGAACTATTAGGTACACTTCTCATGCACTTTATTGCACTCATACAACATTTTCCTGATATGAAGTAGTGATATTCGAATAATACTTAAAAGCTAGCATTGCATTTATGGGTTTCAGGATCAAGCACACAATGATAGCACTCCCAGAGGAAATGTTTTCACAAATGTTAGAAGGGAACAATGAAGAGCAGTCAGAGGAGGACTTGACCCTTGTAATTTGTAGAAACATTATGGCCGTGTTTGGTTGAGCTGTGGCTTTTGAAAAGGTTGTTGTAAGCTGTGGGCTGTAGAAAAGCTGCTGTGAGCTAAGAGCTGTGGGAAAAGTTGAAAGTCGTTTGGTTGGAGCAGCTGTGAAACTGTAGGCTGCGTAAGAAATGTATGTCATGCCCCTGAAGTCCTAAGGGAGTATTTATATGCAAATTGCTCGTAAATAACTATTCTATTCACTTATTCGCATGTAAATCACTATTTTGGAAAGGAAACATTAATTTTTTTAAGTTTTTCATGAATCAAAGTGATATGGTCCACGTAATAGAACAATAGCATTTTATAAAAGACAAAGGGCACATCCATTGATGTCATCCCTCAACATAACTATCCTCCTCTCGCACTAACCAAAGCATCAGCTATTCTACTGCGAATGGTATTCATCGTATGCTCATTCTCCACATCTTCACTCTCATCTCCTTGTGTTTGTGTCGTGTCACTTATCTGTTGTACCAAGTATTCCTCGTCAGCATCACATCTCTTGAACTCCTTATCACGCAAATTGCTGTCACGGATAAAATTATGCAATGCCAAATAAGCAATAATGATATGCTTCTAAGTACGAGTTGAGAAACTTGGTATGCCCATCAAAATACACCACTTCTCCTTATATACTCTGAAAGCCCGCTCAATGACACTTCGAAGGGAAATGCAAGAAATTGAACACCTCGTACTTCCCTTGGTGTCGATGCGGGACCCACAGGATACCCCGCAAGAAAGAGAGAAGATCTAGTCCAACTAGGATTCTTCCCATGTAATCTCAGTAATAGAACTATTAAGTAATCCTACTAGGAAATCTCATTGTAAACCGATTAGGACCCTGGCCTCCTGACTATATAAAGGAGGCGGGGCTCTGAAAGGACAATCGATGCGAGAACACTTCATAATCAATCCAACGCAAAAGGCAAACGCCGATTGGACGTAGGGTCGTTACTCGATCTACGATCGAGGGCCTGAACCAGGATAAATCGACTGTCTCTTGCGTTCACCATCGAGTTCAGCGTACGCCGAGACCCGAACGATCTTGCCACGGTACCCCGTGGTAGGCTATCGATGGTAAAACATCGACAATGGGCGCGCCAGTAGGGCCTTCGGCGACTTTGCATCCGAGAGCTCGATGGACCTCAATAACATGATCTTCCCGACGGATCGGTTTTCATCTTGGCTCGTGGATCTGCGAAGCGGATAACCTCGACAAGCTTCAAAGTCATCTCCTCAAAGATCCGGATCATCATGAAGAATCCTCTATTTAAACAACTACTGACGGATCAACTCATCGGAAGATTCGCGCGACTCATAATACCCGATTCGAATAAGATTCTATCCGACTCAATTCAAGCTCCGTATCCGAGATGAAGTCTTATTCGAGTGCTTTCAAGAAGTCGAGTTCTTGTTTGGCAAGATTCCAGAATACAAACCAAAACAACTCGGATTACCCTCAGAGTTTTTTCAAAAGGCCGAGTTCTTTTCCATTTGGGCTGGACAACACGACAAAATCCTATCGGGGACAGTTTGAAAGGTCTTTCAAATCAACACTTGGGATACCACCGACGAGGAGCTCGAAAGGGCCTCGTTCTAACGATAACATCGCAAGATCAGATCATCCATCGCCGAGGATCTGCTCCACGAGGATAGCGAAACCCAACTAGTCGGCACAACGACAACAACTATTCTACCTTACCAAGAGGGAGAGACTCAATCTCTGACGTCGAGCGCTGCCATCGAGTCATCAACAACTCCGACAAAGTGATGACAACTAACGACAATAACGGAACAGCTCACGCAGGGAAGTATTGATGGTTCGGCCGCCTCGGTCGCCATTAAACCCCGAAGCACCGATGTCGTCATCGATGAATCGAAATCCAACATATCACCCTTTGCTCGAGGCTACGATGGAGAAACCGAAAGTCGAGAGCGAGGCTCGAGAAAGGAAAAACAAGTTGAAACAAGGGCGCCAAACACGCGCTCGACAAACAGAGAGAAGCTGGACTAGATACGAGTCGAATTGGTGAATACGACAAAAGAAAAACACAACAAGAGGGCGAAGGGAGACGCATACGATAAAATACGCCTTACGATAAGATTCGAGAAGCATTAGAAGAACTCGGGCAACTTCACATCACGGGAGAAGTACGAACAGCTCCAGGACTTGCTCCGGTCAACGATCCCAAGAACACATGAAGAGAGAACCCGATCAAGAATACTGCGGATCAACAACCCATAGGCAAGAAGATCAAAATCAAAGGAAGTCCGCTTTTGAAAGACTTGGACCAAAGCGGAAGCCATAACGGGAAAGCGAGAGAGAACATAGTCGGGGCCATCAATTTGAACAACCAAGGAAGACCAGGAGTAGAGGGCCTACCCAGACAGCCTCGCAGAATTATTCCCATCAAAACAACACTTGGCCAGAAGAAGGAGCCGAATCCGAATTCAAGGAAGCCGGAACGCATGACAGATTCCCCTGTTTTGCAAACAGGTTGGCATCAGTTCGATTACCTCACAAATTCAAACCGTCTAATCACTCCAAGTATGATGGCAAAACCGAACCAAGACAATGGCTCAGAATATATTCACAATCAATTGAACTAGCCGGAGGAGACGATGATATTAAAACCTTGTTCTTCCCCATGGCACTGGAAACGATGCCCCTCCAATGGTTTGATAAATTGAACCCAGGATCGATCAGAACTTGGGAAGACTTGCAAAGAGCTTTCTGCGAAAATTTCGCAGGTATCATCACACACCCGATCACTCATGCCGAACTGAAAGGACTCAAGCAAAAGGGGGGCGAAAGTCTCAGAAATTACTATCGGCGATTCGGTGAACTGCGGGCTCAAGTGCATGACATCACCGAACGAGAAGTAATTGAAGCTTTCTCTCATGGAATCATGGCTAGGTGGCAATTTCAAGATTTCTGCAAAGAAAATCCGAGAAACAATGAAGAATTCAGACGAACAGTAGAAAAAATGATTACTGCAGAAGAAAAAACACGAGAAAGGTTCCCGGATAGAAGCAATCAAGACAACCCGGATAGGCAAAATCATCGAAGCAACAGACATCAAGAAAGAAAGCGTAGACCAGACAATACCGTGGCAATGGCCGACAAATCAAAGAAGTTTTCTAAACCCAGAAGATATGAAGACATTGAAAACATACGTTGCCCATTACACCCTAACGGGAGACACACCATCGGAAACTGCTACACTTTCAATGATCGATACACGAGAAAAGATAGTAAGGAGAACACCAAAGAGGACAATCACAAGAAAGATGAAGACAACCACGAGGACAAAGGATTTCAAAAACCCAGGGGAACGGTAGCAGTAATCTTCTCAGGAGCTCCAGATTGCACAAGCAAACGTCAAGAAAAACTAGCACTACGAACCATCATGACAGCAGAACCGGCTACACCAAGGTATCTCAATTGGTCGCAATATCCAATCCAATTTTCAAGAGAAGACCAATGGACTAGCGTAGGGAACGCAGGCCATTACCCACTGGTTTTAGACCCAACTATTGCCGGGATGACTGTCACCAAAGTACTAATTGATGGGGGAGCTGGACTCAACATCATCTTTTCAGAAACTCTAAGGAAGATGGGACTACAACTCGCTGGGATGATTACACCAACAAGCACCCCCTTTTACGGAATAGTACCCGGCAAAGCAGCCATGCCACTCGGACAAGTTACTTTACCCGTCACTTTCGGAACTCCTACGAACTATCGAACAGAATTTATCAAATTTGAGGTTGCGGACTTCGATTCGTCATATCATGCGATCCTCGGACGCCCAGCACTGGCAAAATTTATGGCAATACCACATTACCCGTACTTATTGCTAAAGATGCCAGGACCTAACGGTATCCTTTCTCTTCGAAGCGATTTGAAGCGTGCTTTTGACTGCGACGTTCAGGCGATCCAAATTGCGGCAAAAGCACAGGCCGACAATGGGAGAAAACAAATAGCCACAATTGCTGCAGAGATAAGCCAAGAAGAATTAGAAATACCGGCTAAAAAGCCCAGCATCATCACACCACCAAAAGAAGCCGACGTCAAGCAAATTGATTTGGGCACTGGCGATACCTCCAAGACAGCAACCATCAGTGCTCACCTCTCGGCAAAATAGGAACTTGCGCTCACCAACTTTCTTCGGGACAACAAAGATATCTTCGCCTGGAAGCCGGCCGACATGCCAGGTGTCCCAAGAGAGTTGGCTGAGCACAGAATTGATGTTAATGGAAACTCCAAGCCTGTAAAGCAGCGGCTACGACGATTCTCACCCGACAAAAAAAGGCAGCGATTAAAAAGAAATCACAAAACTGATGGCAGCCGGATTCATCGAGAAAATCCTTCATCCGACTGGCTAGCAAACCCGGTCCTTGTGCAAAAGAAGAACACAGATGAGTGGCGTGTGTGTGTGACGACTACGGATCTCAACAAGCATTGCCCAAAAGATCCATTCGGGCTACGCATTGACCAGATAGTCGACTCAACAAAGGGGTCCGCACTATTATCCTTTCTCGATTGCTATTCGAGGTATCACCGGATCGCATTAAAAGAACAAGACCAAAGCAAGACTTCTTTTATTACCCCTTCGGGTGCTTACTTTTTACAAGACCATGTCATTTGGACTAAAGAACGCTGGAGCCACATACCAAAGAGCTATACAAACTTGCCTTGGAGATCAAATCGGTGAAAATGTGGAGGCATACGTGGATGATGTAGTGGTAAAAACAAAGAACCCGAACGAAGATGATTGAAGATTTAAAGCAAACATTTGAAAACTTGAAGAGATGGAGATGGAAATTGAACCCAAATAAATGTGTATTCGGAGTTCCTTGGGGCAACTACTCGGATTTTTGGTCGGTCGGCAGTGGGATTGAAGCCAAGCACCAAGCAAATTCGAGCTATAACAGAAATGAGGCAACCTAGAACTATCAAAGATGTTCGAGAAACTAACAGGATGCATGGCGGCCCTCAATCGTTTCATATCAAGACTCGGAGAAAAGGGGTTACCCTTCTTTAAACTACTAAAGAAGATGCAGACAAGTTTGAATGGACAAAGGAGGTCGATGAAGCTTTCAAGAAACTTAAGGCATATCTCACATCCTCACCAATTCTCACACCCCCAAGGAAAGATGAAGACATGATGCTATACATCGCGGGCGACTACTATCAGAGTCGACACGACAATAGTCGTGGAAAGAGAAGAAGAAGGACGTGTGTACAAAGTACACAATGACCGGTATACTACATCAATAAGTATTATGCGAATCAAAAATCCGGTACCCGCATGTACAAAAACTACTCTCGCCCTACTTATCACCTCACATAAGCTTCGCCACTATTTCGAAAGCCACAAAATTACCGTGGTCACGGACTTCCCACTCGGAGACATTTTACACAACAGAGATGCGACGGGGACGTATATCAAAGTGGGCGATTGAACTTGGAGCTCTTAACATCGACTTTACCCCACGGAAAGCAATCAAATCTCAAGCTCTTGCCGATTTTGTGGCGAGTGGGACAGAAATTCAGCAACCTTTATCGAGATACAATCCTTGATCGATGGAAGATGTACTTTGATGGGTCGCTCAAACTAGGTGGAGCCGTGCAGCGTTCTCCTCATTTCCCGGAAGGAAAACAACTCAAGTACGTCCTTCGGATATTATGGCAAGCTACAAACAACGAAGCGAATATGAAGCCCTCATCCACGGGACTCTGAGTGGCGATTACCATCGGAATAAAGAGATTACTTGTATATGGCGATTCAAAGAAGAGTCATCAACCAAGTAAACAAAGATTGGGATTGCACAAAAGAAAACATGGGTGCTTCTTTGTCTTTGAAATACGGAAACTTGAAAAATATTTCCAAGGATTAGAAATTTTACACTTCTGCACTTGATTCCAACATTGCGTGAGATGTCCTTGCCAAGCTCGGATCGACGAGAGCAAAGGTTCCACCGGCGTATTTATAGAAGAACTATCAGTTCCCTCTATCAAACAACCCGGTGAGACATCCAACGAAATTCAGGCTAAAGGCGTTCAGATCTTGGTAATCAACACCTCATGGACCCAAGTTTTCATCGACTATATCAAAGAAAATAAACTACCAGCAGATAAAGCGGAAGCTACCCAAGTTGTTCGCAGAAGCAAAAACTACGTTTTAGTAGGAGATAGACTCTATAGAAGAGCAGCTTCATCAGGAGTACTCCTGAAATGTGTTTCATTTGAAGAAGGCAAAGAGATCCTAGACGAGATACACTCAGGTTGCTGCGGAAATCATGCTGCTTCAAGGACACTGGTTGGAAAAGCATTTCGCACCGGATTCTACTGGCCAACCACTCTAAAAGACGCAGAAGAACTTGTCAGAAAATGCAAAGGTTGCCAAATGTTTGCAAGACAAGCCCATGTGTCAGCTCACAATCTTATCTGCATCCCACCCGCTTGGCCTTTTCCTGCTGGGGGCTGGATCAAGTGGGACCCCTGAAGAAAGCAAAGGGCGGTTTCGAGTACATCTTTGTGGCAATCGACAAGTTCACCAAGTGGATTGAATACAAACCACTCGCGAAGTATAGCGCAACCAAAGCAGTCGAATTCATCCAAGAAATTACGCACCGCTTTGGCATGCCCAATCGAATCATCACAGATCTAGGCTCCTCCTTCACAGCTACAGAATTCAGAAGCTGGGCACAAGACTGTGGTTTCAGTATAGACTATGCATCTGTTGCACATCCAGAAGCCAACGGACAAGTAGAAAGGGCCAATGGACTCATACTAGCCGGATTAAAACCAAGGTTATATGAAGAACTAATTGATTATGGATCCAAATGGATTGAAGAATTGCCAAAGGTAGTATGGGGGCTTCGAACTCAAATAAGCAGAGCGACAGGCCATTCACCTTTCTTCCTAGTTTACGGATCAGAAGCCGTACTACCTGCCGACTTGATCTGGACATCACCAAAGATAGAACAATACGATGAAGGAGAGGCAGAACAAACAAGAAGATTAGAACTCGATAGCTCAGAAGAAGTCAGAGTAAATGCCACCCTCCAATCAGCCAGATACCTACAAGGTTTAAGGCGGCACTACAACAAAAGTACCCATCCTCGATCATTACAAGTTGGAGACTTAGTACTAAGAAGGATACAAAAGACTGACGGACGACATAAGCTTCTCAGTCCATGGGAAGGTCCGTTCATTGTCACAAAAGTCACCGGACCGGGCACATACAAGTTAATAACTGAAGATGGAAAGGAAGTAAGCAATACATGGCACATCAGTCAGCTAAGAAGATTCTACGCGTAAAAACAAGATATGCAAGCCACAAGGGACCAACATTCACAATCGACGAAAGACGATATTCTTCGACAACATATGTATTTGTTCATATTCATGATCAATAAAGACGATATTCATCCACAAAGATGTCTTATCATGACTTCCAACGAGTTGTTTACCCGAAATAAAAAGCAAAATGGCTGAAAACACGCTGAGCTTCCCGGTAGAGAAAAAAAATAGCCGAAAACACGCTTGAGCCCGCCGATGAGGGTAGCTAAAAGCTAACACCAAACCAAAAAGCAAAATGGCTGAAAGCACACTGAGCTTCCCGTAGAGAGCAAAATAGCTGAAAATACGCTTGAGCCAGCCGATGAGGGTAGCTAAAAGCTAACACCCGAAACAAAAAGCAAAATGGCTGAAAGTACGCCTGAGCTTCCCGGCCGAGAGCAAAATAGCTGAAAACACGCTTGAGCCACCGACCGATGAGGGTAACTAAAAGCTAACACCAAGCAAAAAGCAAAATGGTGAAAATACGCTTTGAGCTTCCCGTGAGAGCAAAATAGCTGAAAACACGCTTGAGCCAGCCGATGAGGGTAGCTAAAAGCTAACACCCGAAACAAAAAGCAAAATGGCTGAAAGCACGCCTGAGCTTCCCGGCCGAGAGCAAAATAGCTGAAAATACGCTTGAGCCCGCCGATGAGGGTAGCTAAAAGCTAACACCCGAAACAAAGAGCAAAATAGCTGAAAACATGCTTGAGCCCGCCGATGAAGCCAAAACTAGTCAACCAAAACTGAACTCTAAAAGACCCTCCAGCTCCTCGTTCCGAAAAGCAAGAGGCTCGGGGGCTACACTACATCCAGATACAGAAAAAGTACAAGCGCCACTCAAAAGGCAACATTCTATGCATTCTATGCCGAGTCGTTTTCTCATAGCGCGGTGTCAACACAAGTCACAGCGCGGACAAAGCACTCGACAAATCGAGGGGTCTCGTCAGGATAACACACAGAGTCGTTTTGTGAAGCAGAGACGAAAACAGGACAAAATACTCAGCAGGACAAGTAACTTCGACCACACACAGGCAAACAATACATCAACGAAAACAAAGAATCTTCATTTAAAGAGGAGTGTGATATTACAAGAAGCTTTACAAGAAGCCGGTCAGTCGGGTCAGGCATTATCATCAGGAAGGGAAATGTCAATATCTAGATTTTCTGCAACCCTATTGGCTAAACCGTCGACCTCAGGCTCCATCCTCTCAACGGCGTCAAGGTATTCTTGGCTTTCAGCTTCCTCTGACCACACCCAGGCAAACAATACATCAACGAAAACAAAGAATCTTCATTTAAAGAGGAGTGTGATATTACAAGAAGCTTTACAAGAAGCCGGTCAGTCGGGTCAGGCATTATCATCGGAAGGAAATGTCAATATCTAGATTTTACGCAACCCTCTTGGCTAAACCGTCGACCTCGGGCTCCATCCTCTCAACGGCGCGTCAAAGGTATTCTTGGCTTTCACTTCCTCTCCGCTATCTTGGACAGAGGCGCCTCGAGCAAGGACCCGGGACCAGGCTAGCACATTTTTGGTACATATTTGGGCACATTTCTTCGCAAAATTCTTGAAACGACCGGAATCCATGGAATGAATCTGCGCCCAAGATTGCCGTCGTCATTGAGTCCGAAGAACGTCGGCTACTGAACGAAAAGATTTCCACAAAACATTCCAATTTTCAGTGGCCGTCGCCAGTTTCTCGGTCAAGCTTTCAATAGTTCTTTGGGCCTGCACAAGATCTCTATCAGCTCCGCGCTTAATCAGCTTAGCAAGGGCAAGTTCTTCCTCAGCATGAGTAATTACCTCCTCAGCCTTGTTATGGCTAGAACGGACTAGAGCCTTCATCTCATCGATGCTCTCCGAGAGTTTCAGCTTCTCGGCTCGGAGAACTAGACAGGACACCCAAGAACAAGTCAGCAAAGAAAAAGAAATCAAAATACAAGATACAGGCAGAGCCCACGGCACCTTTGCATTCATTTTTCGCAGACTCCATACGGTCTCCGACTCCATTACCCGACACGAAGGGTTTTCTCCTCCTTTTGGTGCATCGGCGACGCTCTCTCCAACTCAGCCCGGAGAAGGTCAAGATCGGCCTTTAGAACACTCACCTCAGAAGACAACTTTCTCTCATTTTCAGATGAGAAAAAGAAGCCAGAATGATCATGGGAGAAAGACTGAGCCAAAACAGACAAAGAAAAATAAAGCGTAAGGACAGAGGAAAAATGAGCATGCAAAAAAGGAACGGCAGTAAAACCTACCTGAAGTTTTTCACCAAAAGAAGTCGATAGGCTCCCCTAGGCTGCGGTCAGCTCCGATAACCGATGGGTGGCATCAAACTGTTGCACCACGTCATCGGAAAAAGAAGGACCACCGGAAGCAAGAGTAGGGGAAGGAGAAGCCGAATGGAGCGAAGAAGGAACGACCAAAGCAACCTTTAGGGAAGCCGGAGTCAAACCCTCAGAAGGACCCGGCGCGACGGCCACAGTCACCTCCGGAGCGGCCAAGGCACTTAACTCGCCAGTAGCTCTGAAGCCCCCACAGCGACTCCATCAACAGAATGATGTGAGTCCTGAGGCTCAGAACTCGTTGGCACGGCGGGAGGCAGAGAAGAAGTCGAGGAAGGAGTAAGAGAAGACGAAACACTGAAAAGTGATAAAAAGGAGCGCCGATAAGAACCAGAGGAAGGAAAATAAAAGCCAAAAAGATAAAGCTGAAATCTACTCACCCGACCACTTTCTTCTTTGCGAAGCCGAGAGAAGGCCTCGCAGGGGGAACCATGACGGTAAAATGCCCCGCCACCCGTTGACAGAGCGGAACGGTGCAACAGAGCCATGAAGGAGCCGGAGCTGGAGCCGCGGAAGGAGCCGGAGCTAGAGACGTGGAAGAGCTCCGTACTGAAGGAGCGGTAGAACTCGGTACCGGAGCTTCCAAAGAACTTGACACCAGAGTTTCAGAAGAGGTCGACACGGGAGCCTCGGAAAAACTCACTCCCGGCCTCCGATTACTTCAAAAAAGATCAATACTAAAGGTCAAGACCAAGAAGAGAAATTCAATGCAACAGGAATAGGAAAAGCAACTCACCGCAGCATGATGAGGGTACTTCATCATCTTCTTCCTCCTCAGCCAAGGAAACCAGAGCACCTGCTGAAAAGAGGGTAAAAAGTACTCGGATCATGAGAGAAACAAGAAAATAAAAGAACAAAGAGTATTAAATGTGCTCACCTAAGAGCATGCTAGCAACAACTGGAGTACACAGGAGAGTACTTGGTTTGCGAAGCTTCTTGGAAACAGCAGGCGATGAAGACCCATCCGTTCGCCCCTCTTGGGACACTGCGAGGGACGCGAGGGACTAGACGAGAACATATTCTTCATATACATCAACAAATCTGGAAGAAACCCCAGAAGGGCGGCGGAGGTTTGGGACTTACTAACTGCAGAAGTTCTGCGCAAGTCTATCTCCGGTCTCCGCCATGACAGGAAAGCGTCGGGAGAGACCGGTCGACAAAGTTCCACCCAAACTCCTGCAAAACGGATAAAACACCGAATCAAAGGAAGCTAAGCAAGAGCAAACGCAGCTAGAGTGCATAAAGTACTCAAACAAAAAATAGACAACTCACAGATGGGGGCGGGTTGTTGGCTGAGAACTCGGTGACAGCTGGGGGAATAACGCTCACCCCTTTCAGCATCTTCTGAAGACGCTCGAGTACCTCCTCACCGGTCAGCTCAAGAGCTGGGACCATGCGTGAAGGATCCTCGGCCCCAGAATACTCAAAGCCGAGATGTTCCCGCTCCTTCAAAGGCTAAACCAGCGTGACGAAGAAAACTCGAGAGCGATACCAAAGCCGATCAAACCTGCTTTGCTTCAAAGATGTTAATCCTATCAAGGAGCGGTTGGATCACTTGAATCTCGTGAAGCGATTCAAGTTTCTTGTCCCATCGGTCATTCACCACGAGGGGCGGACCCGGATGAATGGCAAGGGAAGGATTAAGTTGGCGACATAAAACCACTCGGCACGCCAATCTTTTACTGAGAATCGACCGGTCATAGTCAAAAAACTTAATTTTGAGACCCTGATGAAACTGAATCCCACAACCGCCAAGAACGCTGGTCTCTTCACGGCGGGGTTGAGGTTTCAGACGAAAGAAAAAGCGAAAAAGAGACAGAGAAGGAGGGATTCCAAGGAAAGCTTCGCAAAGATGAACGAAAACAGAAAGATGGAGAATGGCATTGGGGGTTAGGTGGTTCAGACTAATCCCAAAATAACCAAGGAACTGATGAAGGAAAGCGGAAGCAGGAAGGCAAAGTCCGGCGCGGACAAAGGAAACAAAAAGGACAATCTCACCAGGACCCGGAGCTGGAACCCGATGTTCGCCCGGAACCCTCCATTCAGCGATGACTTTGCTTTGGATCAAGCCATCGCTAACGAGCTCGCGCAGCTGGTCTTCGTTTGTTGTTGGGGCCGGCCAAACCTTCTGAGCAGCCCTCATAGCCACAAACTCCTGATTTTGGATCAATGAAAGGGATGATTCCTCGTCTACGAAGGTCGCCTGAGACTTGCTTGCGGTTTTCTTCTTTCCCATGAACTGGTGGAAGCAAGAGAGGCACTAAATAGGATGAAGGATGATGATGCTCGGGTTACAGCAGCGGTGGCGGCGGCGGATTTCTGAAAGCTAGGGTTTAAAGGCAAGAGTTGGGCAGCAAAGGGTCTTTAAATAGATTTTTCAGCAATACAAACGGCCCACAAGGCCCGATAAAACACAATGTGGGAATGCGACGGTCCATTTACCGACGCAGTTAAAACAATGGAGGGCACAAATCCATACAACAGTACAAACCAACGGGCAGATTTCAGACTTATCCGTCCAGCACCACGACAGGTTTATCAGATCGCTACAAGAACAACTCGCCAAAACAAGAAGAAAGAAGGAAGAAAGAAAAGGCTACCTCACAAAGGAACAAGAGAACCTGGTTATTTGAGAAAGAACACGGTAATCTCATGGATAACGGGGATTGCAACAGAAAAGTAAGAGACAACTCAGAAGACAAGATTAGTTACATTACAAGCAGAAGATTACAAACCTTAAAGACAAGATTCGTTACATTACAAGCGACTTCAAAAATAGAAGATTACAAATCTTACAAGACCCAACGAACTCGGCACTAAGGAGAGCGAGGTAGCAAAGAGGAACACACACACGGCTAGGCTCTGGAACGACTACGTGTCCCAAATTGCTACTCGGAAGGACAAACCGCCATCAGCTACGCTGTTTTCTTCAAAGGAAGGACGCAGTGCACTCAAGGCGGAAATCGGCAGCACGGCAGGACAACTTGGAGCAGAGAAGGCCGGCGGGCATCTGTCTACCCAAGACCGATGTGATACTGCATATGGTGTCGATCTGCACCGAACAGTCTCAAGACAGGCGACGAGGATCAACCCAGAACTGCCAGATGAAGAAACGAAGCCCGCATCACAAGACTTCCTCCAACTACCACCACATACATCCTGGCACAATGCTGTCGCGGGATTAGCCTACCTCTAATCCCTATCACAAGACTTCCTCCAGCTACGACAAAACACACAGGAACTACAAAATATGCCCGGGGGCTGTTCCACTTCACAAACTACTATGCTCATATCCACGAAGATTTCAACGGGATATCCAATAGATGAAAACAAGCACTCTGGGACAGTATTTATAGACCAAAGGAGCAGAGCACATGGACCAGGAGCACCAACGAAATAAGCCTGACAAAGAACACAGTGAAAGGACAGGACTCAATAATGGACGACTCAGGTGAGAGGAAAACAGTGCTCGAAGACGGGCATATTCGGAAGAATATACCAGCACAGTACAACCCGTGAACAAAAGGCATTTACACTCAACCACCACCATACAACTACATCTGACAGCAGCAAACTATCAGAGAATACGCCAAGACCTCGCATCCGAGTTCTTCCTGAACAAAACAACACGGATATACGCTCGGGGGCTCGGCTAGCAGCATAGCTTAATCAACACTAAGCTAGGGAGTTCGGCCTTCATTTCAATTACTCCCAGGGGCTCAGAATCAAAGACAAAAGACAAAAAGTACAAGAAACTCAAGACTACAACGACGACGACGCATCAGGACTTGTTCAATCGACTTCTTTTTCAAAAGAAAAGAACTCGGAGAAGGCACGAGGCTGCAAACCGCGAAACTACTCGGATGATGGTTTCATCCAAGACTAAAGGACCGCCTCGGAAAGATACCACATAAACTACTCGGATGGATGTTTAATCCAGGACTAAAGGACCGCCTCGGAAAGATACCACAAAAAACTACTCGGATGATGACATAATTCAAGTCTCGGGGACTACTTCAGAACCCTCCAGCTTTTTGTTCCAAATAGCAAGAGGCTCGGGGGCTACACTCAGTGAGTGCACTTTTTCTTCGAAAAAGCGCACGTCACCAAAAGACTTACTCAACGCAGACAACTTCAAGACATTGCAACAAAAGAACCCGGAATGATCCATATTCGAGTTCTTTTTGACAAAACTTCAACGAACAATCAGAGCAACTTCAAGACAAGATCCTCCAGCTCCTTGTTCCAAATAGCAAGAGGCTCGGGGGCTACAACCAGATGGATGTACTTTTTCTTCACAAAACACTCACCACTCGAAGATCCCAAGAAGCGCTACAAGGTCTCACTCTAGAAAGCACTCGGATAACATTCTGTTCCTACCTAACAAGACTTGAAGGAGCAAAGCGAGACTTTCGTAGCTCAACCATGAAGTGCTCTTGGGGCTTGTCGATCACGGGACCCACAGGATACCCATGAAAGAAAGAGAGAAGATCTAGTCCAACTAGGATTCTTCCCATGTAATCTCAGTAATAGAACTATTAAGTAATCCTACTAGGAAATCTCATTGTAAACCGATTAGGACCCTGGCCTCCTGACTATATAAAGGAGGGCAGGGCTCCTGAAAGGGGACAATCGGTACGAGAACACTTCATAATCAATCCAACGCAAAAGGCAAACGCCGACTGGACGTAGGGTCGTTACTCGATCTACGATCGAGGGCCTGAACCAGGATAAATCGACTGTCTCTTGCGTTCACCATCGAGTTCAGCGTACGCCGAGACCCGAACGATACTGCCACGGTACCCCCGTGGTAGGCTATCGGTGGTAAAACATCGACACTTGGGTGGTCCAGAATGATGATGAAATTCTGGTATATGGTATGTGCTTCCTTTGAAAGGGGCAAGATACCCTATTCGGTTTGGATAACCGGAGTTCACAAGATAACCGGAGCCCTTCACCTACTTGTGGCTCCGACCGGGGGTACTTATAGGCCTTCCTTTCAAGAATTTAGCCCTCTTCATCCAAGATTGAAACCAAGCTCAATGGGATCAGCAAGATGCTTTCATATCAAGGCAGATTGGTACTTGTTAACTCTGTCTTCACTGTATGCCAACTTTCTATATGTGTAGTCTCATTTTGCCTCCCCAAGTCATTAAGCAAATTGATGTATAGGAACACATTGTTTGTGGAGTGAAGGTGATATCAACAAAAAGGTTCTGTTTGGCGGTGGGAGCCTGCTTGTAGGCCCAAAACTGAGCGTGGCCTTGGCATAGTTAACATACAAACACAGGAAAAAACCCTCTTATTGAAATTCATGGACAAATTCTATAATCATGCAGATGTCCCCTCGATAAGCCTGGCATGGTCAAAACTTTACTCCACCAATGTCCCAAACCGTGCAAGATGTCTAGTTGGATCCTTGGTGGAAGGACGTGCTCAAGCTATATCCTGATTTTACATCATGGCAACATGCAAGCCGAACCTAGGTAGCTCCATCCTCTTTGGTCTGATAAATGGATTGAACCTGTCTCGAAACATATTCCCACATCAGTTTTCCTTTGCGTAACATAGAAAAGCTCCGTCGATTCTTCTTTCACAATGAAGTCAATTAGATTTTTGCTCTTCCACTCTCACCCAAGCCTCTCAAGAACTTGAGGCCCTTCAACTCCTTCATAGGGTAGGACTTGGAACCGGGATCTTTAGACAGCCGGAAGTACAATTGGAACGCCAGGAAATTCAGCTTAAGAAAGCTTACATTCTCCTTCAAGGCCCTCAGTAGCCTCCCTCTCTTCTCCTGGCTCTGGTCTTCTGGAAATTTTGGTAAACATAAGTTCTTCTGGTTACTTCTCAAAGACTGCTCAAACACAAGGAATCTACTAAGAAGAAAGAACAAAGTTTTGGAGGACTACAGCTGTGCCATTGGCAACTCTGGAACTGAAGAGACATGTATGCACCTGTTCTTCGAGTGCCCTTTCATCATAGCCTGCTGGAACTACCTTGATATACATTGGAATTTAAACATACCGCCCATGGATATGGTCATAGAATCCAAGTTAGATATTGGACGAAGCTACTTCAGAGAAATCATCATCGCTACTTGCTGGATTATTTGGACCTCAGGGAATAGACTGATTTTTTATAACATACCTTGCACTGTGAACAAGTGGAAAGAGCATTTCAAAAATGAAATTTCCTTGGTTTGCATCAAAGGCCAAACCCAACCTTGAAGGTGCCCTAAATCTTTAGTTGGAGAATCTGCCTTAGTAGCCTTTTCATTTTTGTTCTTGAGCTTTGCAATCTCCTTATATCCACACCTTGTAATTTCCTTGGTTTGCATCAAAGGCCAAACCCAACCTTGAAGGTGCCCTAAATCTTTAGTTGGAGAATCTGCCTTAGTAGCCTTTTCATTTTTGTTCTTGAGCTTTGCAATCTCCTTATATCCACACCTTGTGCACCTGTACTACTCTACTTACTTCATTAATACAAAAAAATTGGTGGGGGAATTCCCCCACTGAACCCTAAAAAATCTCCAATGTCACTTGAAATTTCTAAATTTTAATTTCAATATCTTAGAACATAAAACATTTATTTATAAATCTAAAAATGACATCAAATGAAAGCTTGTTAACTACAAAGTTGTAAATCGTACTGAGAACTACAACTTTTGTGCAGATTATGTCAATGTCCGAGGTTGTTTGAAAATTTTAAATTTCAAAATTTATTTGCTACAAAGTTATAGATTACATTGAGCTCTAATATTCTAGTATCATTTTTCTTTATCTATATTCATATAAGAAATTGCAATTTTTTAGGACAACTATTTTAAGAGGCGATCCTTAGAATGATCGTCTCTGTTAATTCATTTCTGGAGACAATTGCCTTGCAATATACGACCATTGAAAATGATTAAGAGGAGAGCGTTTGCCTAGAAACTGCCTCCACGGTTGCAGAGGCGGTACTACAAAATACCCAACTCTCAGGAGTCTATATCGTAAAATCCTTTCTGTACCAGAGCATAGACTCACCCCTATGAGCACCTTCGAAGAACTGACAAATCTTGAGTGACGAAGTCACCATAGACGCCTCGCTATCGAGGGGCACCCTATAGGCACCTTCGAAGAACTGAGTTGAACCAACAAATCTTGAGATTGACGAAGTCACCATAGACGTCTCGCTATCAAGGAACACGTCGTCTGCCACTGGCGTCATCAAACCCTAAAATAAATCTTGGAAAATGCGAGCACATGTGTCAAGTCGAGGACTTGAACTCAGGTAGGGCTGGTTCCACCACGAGAAGTTTAACCAATTCATCTTACGTAGACCTAAGATTTATAATTTAGGCAATTTTTTGTTGCGGGACATCCTCATGTCAAAAAAAAGTGGTATTTGTAAATCGACACCACAAAACATTAAAATTTATTAGGTAATATTATGAAATCGCTACCATTTATGTTAAGACATCATATAAATTATTTTATTAATTTCTCATATCTATGGAGAGAGATAAGACGGGAGAAATAGTATTTTTGCCCTTGTCTTCACATCCTTTCTTCGTTCCGCTCTCATCTTGCATTTACCTAGTGTTGCCGTGAGATTCGGCGACGATAGATGCGTACCGCATACATCGGCAAGGTATATACCTGACAAGATGCAGAATTTCGTTGGTGCACTATATTTTTGGTAGTAATAATTCTATCAGTGTTTTGAACGTACGTAGAAATCAACTGACCGGGTGCAAAGCTCGTACCTTGCTTTACCGTGTGGAAATATACTGTTCATGTCCGGTTTTAAAGGGTGCAAAGCTCGTTTCATTTGCTTTCTCACTTGCGCCACTTCGACTGAAAGACGAGATGCTCAGCACTTGTTGCGATCCAGCAGGAAAAGCTCGTACCTTTGGTCCGAAGATTGCCCAAACAGTGTGATGACTGACGGATGAGAGTGGAAGCCCTTCTGTCACTAGGACTCACTTTTGGACTCGCAGACGAGCCGGTACGCTGTGCCTCACAGAGATTCGCTCCAGCCTCCAATCCAGGGCTTGCTTTCCACGTAGTAACCGTACGGTGTGCCAATTTCCTTCGCCGCGAAGATACATCCTCCAGTGTCAGTGTGTGACTGACCAATTTGTAGCAGTAACAGAAGCTTCTTTGTCTAACTGACTGATCGATGCAAAGACTAGCAATTCATTTCGTTGCTGGTTCGTGAAGAAGTACTGTTGGCTGGTTTGTGTGAGAGAAAAATACTGTTCCGGCTGGAAATTTACGATCATTTACGACAAGCCACAGCCAAACGAATAGGCTATAGATTTTCCGTAAGTCAGCACAAATGATTTCAAAGAAAACAGTTTGTTCGCTTAAATACGACATGTCTTTTCAATTTGTAGTACCCGATCCCTCGCCAGTTTATTATTCCTATATATTAAAAAATCAACTAGGTCACATCCGGAACATCAAATATTTTTTTTGTCAGAGAAAGTTTGATTTATTTGTCCCTACAGCTAAATTCTTGTGTGAACTAAAAAACATAAATTCTCGTACAAACTAAGTGTAATGTAACTCAACTAATCTGGGTTTAAGTTCCTTCGCTCTACACTTTCTTGCAACCCAAGTTCACCCTTTCCCCTTCGTAGCCCAATGAAAGTGGAACCGCCAAAATGGTGTGGTCCTCGTCCTCGGCGTCCCCGCAGAAGCACCTAGAGAGGATCCCACCAGAGCGGCGAAGCAAACAGCTACCAGGGAGGACATGTACCAAGCCGTCAACTACCTCTTGCAAGAGCTCTACTTCAAGGATATTGAGGGAGACAAAGCTTGAGTTTACCAGGTATACGTTAAGAAAGTTAAAAGCAGGTCTTTTGAAGTTGAGAATTTTGTGTGAAGACCGTTCTACCACTTGGGACAACATAAAAAAAACCATTAGTCCTTTGTTTATACCTATCTTATACCTTTGCTCAAAAGGAGGTACAGACATACAAAAACTTATCTTATACATTTGTCTTTAATCCTTTGTATTGGTCTTTTCTTCCCACTTCTCAATCTCCTTCTTCCATCCATGTCGAGCACTTGATCACCTTGGCCATCACCATCTCCTCCATGGTTGTCCCTTTGCTCAACACTAACCTAGCTATACAACATTTAAGCAAACCGTTAGTCCACCAGTTATCACTCAATTACCAAAACCGAATTAGGTATTTCAACTTAGGAAGAAGAGTTGCCACCACTAATGGTGGATACAAGGGGCAGAAGCGTCTTTGGGAGTAGCGACAATGTCTAGAGCGGAGGGCATTGTAGAGGCGGCGACCTAGGGTGGAAGGGGCATGCAGAGGGCCGAGCGGAGGGCGTTGGATAGGGTAGTGAGTTGTAGAGAAAAAAGAGTGCAGCACGTGCGTGGGATACAAAAGTATTTTGGGAAAAGAGTGAGCTAGGATTTGATGCAAGAGCATGATGGGTGCAAAATGTTCGTCACAAAACATCATCGTATTGTTAGAGGGCAATGATCATATCCCTGACCCATGACGGTGAAAGCTCCATGAATGGTTTTGGTAATTGAGCACTAGTGGAATAACCTTTTGCTAAGTGTTGATTAATCTAGGTTAGGTCCACACCAATATGGTGAGCAAGGCTTGGAGATGTATGAAGGGTGATCAATCCAAATGGAGCAAGCGCGTACTTGGAGAAGATGAGGAGGTGAAAACAAGCCTAAAGGCAAAGGTATATGTTAGGGGTTTTGTTTTCGTTAGCTGAGATGTAATAAAGTATGTGGCCGGGTTTAGGACATATAGCCGTACTATGAAGAGGGGAACTCTAAAAGCAGACATGGTTATCTAGTGCCACTAGGTGTTGATTTACATGCATATTATCCTTAGTGACGTGATGAGTAGCAAGTGAAAATGCTTTTTTGGAACACTTTGAAAAATGCTAACTCAGTGCTTAGATGTTTGGAAAAACATTTGGAAGTTGGCACACTTGCAAAGTGGGAGAGAAGACCTATTGGTTGTGTTGTTTAGCACTCACCTGAGCTGAAAGCCCTATGGTTGGTTTTGGTAATTGAGACAAATAGTGGACTATCCTTCTACTAAGTGTGCGATTAAGCTAGCTTAGGTCCACACCAAGATGGAGAGCAAGGCTTCGAGATGGATGAAGGGTGATCAATCTAATTGGAGCAAGCTCTCACTTGGAAAAGAAGAAAGAGAAAAATAAAATCCATGTTGTGAAGGCAAAGGTGTAAATATGGATTTTTTTTGCTGGTCAAGATGAATAGAATACGTGATCGGGTTTAGGATAGATAATGTACTATTAGGAGGGGATCCCATAAGTTTAAATGGTTATCTAAGTGCCACTAGGTGTGAAAATACATTGCATATGCATTAAACCTAGTGACGTGGTGAGAAGCAAGTGAAAACCCTTTGAAAAAATGTTTGTGAAAATGCTAACTCACCCTCCTAGGACTACCCCTTGGTACACCCCTCCATGGGTACGTTTGGAAAGACAAAGCTTATAAGCTAGCCCTCACCCTCCTAAACTTATGAGGTGGTGCTAAACCCACCAACCACAACCACACATGAGCCACTTGGGCCAACTTCACAACTACTACAGGCTACTAATTAATAGGCTGGGTTGTTACAATAGCCCATGGGCCTTCCCACTCACAAAGTGGATCTCCAAGAAGGCCTCTCCTAGACCGCTACCTGTCGTCTTCACTATAGAGCTTCTAGACAAACCGCCATAGGCCTCATTCCCTCTGGTACACGGTGGTGGCCACACCACAAACGCAGTTGGTGTGGTCTCGCAAGACTACAAGCCCCTCCGGGTACAACAATGGTGCGTGCAAGTACCTTATGAGTAAGAGGTATGTAAACCTCACTAAATACTAGGCCTAAACCTAGAGAAAGCGCTAATGTGGTGGTCTAACTAACCTAAGCACTTTGCAAAGCACCTATGCTAATCACCGAGTATATCACTAAGCACTTTGGTGGCTAGAGCAACTCAGATGTGCCTCAACTCACATAAGTTTTCCTTGAGCTCTACACGCACTCATTTTTTCGACCAAGGGGTTATTTATAGGCCCCAACTCTAAATGTAGCTTTTGGAACTTGCACACTCACCGGACCATCCGATGATGAGTTGTCGGACCAATCCAACGCCTAGTCCATAGCTAGCAGTTGAAACTAGTCGTTCTGCTAACCGTTGGGTTCTTCTATGGCATATAGTCTAACGCCTACTGTCGGACCGGTCTGACGCCCACAAACCCTCTCTAGAATCTCTCTGCAAGCCATCGGACTAGCATTCACTAGTTCGACACTTCTGCTTCTTTCTGGTCTGAATCAGCCGTTGTTTTGTGAACAGTTGTAGTGGTTGGTCCATCGCCACTAGGGATCCGACACCCCTGCTCGGTTTGATGCCCTTCTGACGCCACTGCTAGGGTTAGCTATTTCCTTTGGTTAGACGCCCCTCCTAGGTTGGACGCCCTACTGAAGCCTCTTTCAACTTGTTTCTTCGCGATCTTTGCGTCCGACTTGGTTCCATTCCATCTTGTTTCTTGGACTTTTGCATGTCTTGTGAGTTTCAACATGTGTTTAATTGTCTTGCTTGAGGTGTTGATCATTCGGATCACCACTTTGCCTAAGTCCAAGTCCACTTTGCATCCTTTGAACTACATCTAAAACCGCTAGCAAACAATAGTAGTCCAAATGATCATGTTGATCATCAAACACCAAAATCCAAACTAAATGGCCCTTGGACCCATTTTCCTTACAATCTCTTATAAAGCTAATCCCCACTATAAGTTCCATCTTAATATGCAAGCCATCCACATCATCTCCCACTAATAGCCATGTCATCCCACTAACTTTCAACCTCTTAATATAAGCTATCCACGTCATCTTCACTCAGTGCAATGACTACTTTTAATATATTAAAAATATAGGAGACATCTATATGTTGCTATTTGTTTTGTCGTTCATACACATCTTATAATTTAATATAATTCTGTTAGGCTTTTTATTGGACTTTTTCATTAACTTTTTTTTGTAAGTTAAACTCATACATGTGGTGGTCTTATTCTAAGAAAACAACACAGCAACTTATGGGATATGCTTCTAGTAAGATAGATGTTTAGCTTCCCAGGTACTTAGTTTATACTTGAATCTTTCCTCCATTACACTCCAATCTGTATTATGAAGTTTGTAGATGTGCATAGGTACCTGAAAGGGTGTGACCTTACTCCCTTCGTCCCTAATTAACTGTCGCCGTTGGTTTCCATACCGAAAGTTTGACTTGATTTGTAGAAAAATACGTGCAATATTTGTATCTCCAAATATATTTATTAAAAAACTAGATTCAAATATCTATCTATTAATATTAATTATGTACCATAAATATTAATATATTTTTTATATATTTAGTCAAAGTTGTTTCTTGGGAAGCGAGAAGAACAGAGATTTAGGGATGGAGGGAGTACTTCACATCTAAAAGAGTTTAGTATATTTACTCTTGTAACTATATTTGCTTCTCTAAAACAGAAAATCTCGTGGTTATGAAAATTAATCTTTAGACCAAATAGTTGTTTAAAGACACAGAGCAATAATTTTACATTTTTGGCTTGCTCCATATCCTATTTTATTTTTGGAAAAAGAGTGATCACTCCAAAATTGAGGCTGAAAAGAGGAAGGTCCTCTTCAAAATTGACTAGACTCTGTATACCTTTAATCCAATGAGTACCAAACAGGTAAACAGCTGCGTCGTCCTGGGGTAGCCTTCCACGCGGTGGGACGACGAACAAGTGACAGCGACCTAGACGTTTCACGGTTCTCGTCGTGTCACTTGGGCAGCTCACAGTCGAGACGAGACGCTCTGCCTCAGAAAGACTGACTCCGTCCTGGCCTTGCTTAACGATGTGTAGCCGTGTAGGGTAGCTGGGTAGGGAAGCAACCTTCGCCGCGAAGATATGCATGTGGGAGCCTGGTTGCATTGCCTGCTCGATTGATGACCAATGTTAGCAGTAGCAAAAGTTTGTGCTCGGGTGCGTAGCAGCAAAGTTGAGAGACACTTTGTACTAATCTTGATCAGCTTTCATGATACTTGACTGATATATATCTGTATATTTAATTTATTAAGGAATATATTTTTTTGATAATAAACCACATGTCCACCAATAAACTCGAGACATGTCAATTTAGTCTCCCGAGATAGTAATAATAGGGATGAAGTGACTTTAAAGAACAATATATCAATTAACTCCGAAATTATACTTGCAAAACTTAGTACTGTAACCACCCTTTAATTTACAGTCACTTCTGAATTTCAGCACTACTCCCACAATATTTTTTAAAAGTGACAAGATGGACCAGACCTGTTTAGCTAAATCTACTTATTACTCGAGACCAGCTAAAATTTAGTCATCTCACTATTAGCCTTACACATGTTTGGTTCCCAGTCTAATAAAAGGTGCATACATCCCTAGCAATATACTATTAGCCCTCATAAGTTATATGCTATTCCCTTGACTCTCTTTTATAAGGCATAAACATATATGAAAAATTAAACTTTAAAACTCTTTAACAATAATTTGACTAATACTTTTTAATTATTATATTACAAATTTGATATATTTAGATTTGCAATTAAATATAGTATCAAATTATCATAAGTTTATAAGTATAAACAATATAATGTAAAAATAAATAAATAATCAAATTGTAATTTGGTAGACCTTGGTATGTCCGACCGCACCTTATAAAAAGTGGTAATGCTACGTGTCTTACATCCGACGCGAGTACAAATCATCGGACACTCCCACAGGTCCACCGCCTCGTTGCTTGCGCTTTACCCTGCCGCTCGTTCTCCCTGCGAGTTTATTGAAAAAAATCATCCATCAATATCCTTCGGCTTCCTCCTCAACTGCCGCAGTGCCTTGCGGCTGCCCCGTCCTGAGCGTGGACGTGCAATTCCCTCGTTGCTGCCACACGTCCCATCCGTCACCGCTCGCTTGCCCTCGTCGCACGCTGGTGCTGGTGGTGCTCGCTTCGCCCGTCACACGCGCCGCCCACCTGCCCGAGCCAAGCCCGGTGTTGGTGGCACTAGTGGCTGTGGTGCTCGCACGCGTCGCTGTTGCTAGATGCTAGTGGTGCTCGCGCGCTGCCGCTTGCCACCGTCTCCCACCCCGACGGCCGGAATCGACCGGCATAGGCGCTCCCCCTCCGCTATGTTCCAAATATATGTTTCTAGACATTTCTGAGGGATGTTAAAGTTGTTTCATATGGATGTTGCAAAAGTAGATTGGGGATGGTGATGCACATGCGTGCAGGCTGTGCAGGCGCATGCAGGAAACAGCCATCTATAGGAATCCTATCCCGTCAGCATGTTCGTATAAAAAGAGAACGGAGGAAGTAACAGCTAGCTAAGAAGTTGACTAAAACTAACTCATTATTTATTAGCTTTCTTATTTATTAGGCCCTTTTGAATCCTCCGGATTAGAATCAGGATCAACGAAAAAATGACACAATCGTGTCTCGTCCAAATGGACTAGATTTTAGAGAGATTTTAACTCACAATTTTTTAAATCTTGAAATCTAATAAAACTGTTGGGATTTTTTTTTTCTAAATTCTTAGAATCGCTTGGAATTCAAACGGCACCTTTGATAGACAAGAGCTAATTTTCCCTCCTAGCTTCTACTTGTGATTAGCCTGGACAGGCAAAGGTAAAGTAGAGTTGGTAATTTAACGCGAGCCTAAGGACGTTCTCAATGGTTTCTAAATAGTAGTTTATGAAAAATTCTATTAGTTATCAAGGAGAGATCAAATAGCTAGTGACTCACAAATAGCTACTCTAGCACGATCTCTTAGAAACAACTCTCTCACAGCTCTAAGAAGAATTCTATTGGTTATCAGGGAGAGATCAAATAGCTAGTGGCTCCTAAATAACTGGTCTAGCACGATCTACTGGAAATAACTCTCTCACAACTCAAATAACTCTCTAATATAATGTTTTTTTTTATTTTTAAGTTTAATGTAGCTGGCTATTTGAAAGTTGCCGCTGAGAAGTATGCAAGAATTCGAAGAACCGCCGTTGTAATCACCCCGTGGTTATAAAGGCAGCCTGCAAGCCCGGAAGAAGACCCCTCCTCTCCCTCTCCCTTCTGCACTTTCTCGCAACCCACGCCGCGTTCCTTCCCCTTGGTAGTCCAGTGGAAGTGGAACCGTCAAAATGTCGTCGTCCTCGGCGATGCCGCCGCCGGCGTCGCCGCGGGAGCACGTGGAGAGGATCCGGCGGGAGCGCTACTACATCGGGCGCGGCGAGCAGAACCCACTGGCGGAGGACGTGCACCATTCCGTCAACTACCTCTCTCAGGAGCTCTACTCCAAGGACGTGCACTTCCTCATGGAGCTCGTGCAGGTAATCGATCGGCCGGTGTAATCTCCTTTTGACGTTTCTCTTGCTGTCGCTGTTCTTGTGTGAGCGGAAACTTAGTTCAGGGCCTTGAGGCTACTATGCTCTACAGTTCTGCAATTGGCTAATTGATGTGCGCATACTAGCTGTGAACCGCTGTGTGAGTTGCCCTTTCTGTGTGCCTTTGTGTTCCATCAGATTATTTCTGTTTAATTTGGTGTCAACTGCCAAAGAATAACTACTCTATATGTGTGTATGAATTTGGGTACCGATTTAGCATAATTCTTTTATTTGTTAGCATAATTTGTCAGCCCTCCTTTTCAGTATTGTGAGTTTATATAATTATCATAGTTAAGCCGTTGCTCTTGTTATTTTTTCCTACATAAGTTTTCCACGTGGTCAGTAATTATTGTCGAATTTAAAAAGACATGTAGTTGTCATAATCCTTTTCTTCAATGATGAATAGCAGAACTAACTGGTAAAACAAAAAGTTCATCTTCTTGTGTGTCCTCTGTATTTATTTGATTCCTCTTAACTTGTGAAGCGAACAAAAACACTAATCCTTTTTTTAGAATAAAAACACTAATCCTTGGAAGTTAGGCATTGTCTGTGGCCACCTTATTTATATCAGTTTGCAGGTGTGTTTGTGCTTAAATCTTAATACTTCTTCTCATACTTTGCTTTCTTTCTCAAAAAATAGAACGCTGAAGATAATGAATACCCTTCTGAAGTAGCACCTTCTTTGGAGTTCCTCATTACATCAAAGGATATTACTGGATGTGGTGCATCCTCAACTTTGCTCATCTTCAACAATGAGAGGGGTTTCTCTGCAACCAATATAGAGTCAATTTGTCGTGTTGGGAAATCAACAAAGAAGGGAAACAGACATCAGGGTTACATTGGAGAGAAAGGTAAATATTCACAGTTTTTTTCATTCATTTTGTTTCCAAAATCACCATTCAGAAAAAGAAATATTCATCCACGGAGATAAAATTAGTTAGGACCTTTTGAGTCAATTTCAGGCAGATGATAGCAGTAAAAGATCATACAATATTTTAATTTTGAATGACTAAAACTATGTTCAGTACTTAATATGATGCTGATCAATTATATCATGGGAAAACATTCCGTGGAATCGTGGAAACCACTTGAAAAATATATTTAGAAGTTTTTTAAAAAAATGATACTTGGCCCCTCCATATTGCATCCGATTTGTAGAAAAGTTGAGTTCATACAAAAATCTAGGTGCATTTGCACTAGAACACGAATGGACTTGCATCTCAACTTTTAAGACATGTCCGATATATGAATTTACTATGGACGTGCCAAGTTTTGAACTTATGGTAATTTCTACCAATAAGGTGGTTTCGACCAAATAAACATAGATCACGCCATTGAAAACAATATTACATGAAAGCTATGTCTTTTCTAATTTCTGTTTTGGTTGCTATGTCTTACAGTGGTAGAGACCTCATTGTGGTACAAGAGCGTATGCTCATATTATGCATTAAAATAAATATTGTAATTGTTTTTAGACAAAATTTTGTAATCCTATCTAACTAAAGTAAGGCCTTTAAGACAATTATTTTAATACACAACTACACATGTTATGTTTTGAGATGCTAGCATTAGCATTCATAAACTAAACACTTGGGATGGATTACTTTAGTCAAATTGATAAACATATTTTTAGATGAATTAAACAATAGTTATGCTAATATTATGCATTTAAATTTAAATGGCTGTGAGCTGTTTATTTAATTAGATCAGATCGTTAGGATCATCCATTATTTCCTAGGAGGTAATAGGTAAAATATATATTTATTTAATTTTATCTTTTATAAAATAGGTAAGGTTTAGATATAAAAAACCTTCTAGATCTAATTGATGCATGCACGATCTATTGGATGTTGTATATCTTTTTATTTTGCAACTTTGGACATGACATAATTTGATTAGGATAAACTGGAAAAGATATAAGTATGTAATTTCGAATGTAGATATATATGCAAGAGATATACGTAGCCATTTAAAATATATGTGGTATATAATTATGCAGGTAGATATATAAATATGCTATAGCAATAGATACATGTTAGGCCATACGGCACTGCTCCTGAGATTAGGGGATTAGGGATTTTTGTTTCCTTTTTATGCACCAACCGATAGGTGGCGTGCCCCCAGATCTGGAGCCATGCTGTCTAAGGGAGTGACAACGGGTGGCGGCGAAGGCGGCGAGCGTCACCGGGAGGAGGCTAGCAGCCTGTGCGATCGGGAGGGGGGTGTGCCACGGCCACGACCGGGAGGAGGCTAGCGGTGGGCAACAGTTGGTGGGTGACGAGCGTGGCCAAAAGGAGGCGGGCGCGAGCGGAAGCAGAGGTTGTTAGCCCACAGGATCACCGCCTCAGGTGAGTGAACCACTCACCATTCTTGCCGAGCACCCGCTAGTGTTGCCGAGCACCCACTAGCTAAGCCGACCATGAACAAGCGTTGTCCGTTCCCACACACTATAGCTAGAGGTTGAAGAAGAGGGAGAACAGAGTATACACACACAGTATAAGACACCAGCGTTGGCCGAAGCCCTATATGGGAGATGGTAAATCTGAACTCTCTTTACTGAGTTGCCGTGGTAGTCTATTTATATAACTCTATCCATCTAGTCCTAGTACAGCTGCCCTGCTGCAACAGTGACTAGATAACATACAGGGTTGACTCTGCACCGGCCTCTGCATGTGGCTACAGTGCTGCAGGTGAGCCGTGCGGCGCCTGCACCTGCAGCGGCTACAGTACCACAACAGGGGCCTTTTCGGCGCCGCCTTCTCTTGCTATGTTCACACAAGGAAAGCAGTAGTTTATTCTAACAATTCTTCCCCTAAACCTACTGCTATCCCTTGTACCCCCTCCATGCCAATCATCTCCTTCAGCTCCGTGAGTCGAAGACGTCCGAGTGGCTTGGTGAGGACGTCCGTGAGTTGCCGACTAGTTTCGACGAACTCGATGACGATCTGCCATCCATCGACACAGTCCCTGAGGAAGTGGAACTTCACGTCGATGTGTTTGCTCCGGTCGTGCAGAACCGGATTCTTCGCGAGGGCGATGGCGGGCTAGTTGTCCACCATCAGTGCTGGTGGGTGAGCTTCCACGACGATCAGCTCACCCAGCAGCCGGCGCAGCCACACAACTTGACATGCCGCTGTGGCCGCCGCTACGTACTCTGCCTCACACGTAAATAGCGCCACCATCTTCTATTTCAGTGACAGCCATGAAATTGGGGCCGACCCAAGGAAGACGAGCACGCCAGAGGTGCTCTATCGTCTGTCGATGTCCCCCGCCATGTCTGCATCGCTGAACACAGTGAACTGTAGCCTACTCCCGCCGGTCTTTGGGAAGATTATCCCATGATCCACCGTCCCTTTGACGTAGCGTAGTAGCCTCTTCACTGTAGCCCAGTGATCCTCTCTTGGATCTTCCATGAAACGACTGACGTAGCCCACGGCAAACACAATGTCCGGTCTCATGTGGACTAGGTAGCGCAGACCGTCTACGATGCTCCGATAGAGTGTTGCATCCACCTTCGCCGCGGTACTGACCTTCGTCAGCTTCAGCCGCTCCTCCATTGGAGTCACGCATGGCTTGCACTCAGCCATACCGCTCCGCTCCAATAGCTTGGAGGCATACGTGCTCTGACCGAGCGTGAGTTCCTCCTTCCCCTGTCTCACCTCGATGCCGAGGTAGTAGGAGAGTGCGCTGAGATTGCTCATTCAAAAATGAGCCACCATCTCACCCTTGAACCTGTTGATGTCCTCCGTGCGTGCACCAGTGACGATCAAGTCATCCACATACACGTCGACGACGAGCTCCTCCTTCCCCCATCGCCGCGTGTAGAGCGCGTGCTCGGTTGCGCATCGTTGAAACCCAAGCTCGCCCAGCGTGGCGTCAAACTTGGCGTTCCATGCTCATGGGGCCTGCCACAGCCCGTAGAGCACCTTGCGCAGTTGCAACACCCTGTGCTCCTCTCCCTTGACGGCAAAACCTGGAGGTTGCCTAACAAAGACCATCTCTGCCAGCTCGCCATTGAGGAAGACCGATTTAACGTCCAAGTGATGGACGCGCCAGTCCTTTGCTGCTGCTAAGGCTAGTAGCAAACGAACCGATTCCATGCGTGCTACTGGTGCAAAGACCTCCTCTAAGTCTATGCCCTAGCGCTGAACAAAGCCTCGGGCAACGAGGCGCGCCTTGTGCTTGACAATGGCGTCGAGCTCGTCCTGCTTGACCTTGTACACCCACTTCAGGCTGATCAGACGGCATCCTGGAGGTGGATCGACGAGCTGCCAAGTCTCGTTTTCCTCGATCGCCTTCATCTCCTCCAGCATCACCCGTCGCCAGTTTCTATCCCGCTCGGCTAGCGCGAACGTGGGTGGTTCCTCTACACTGGCGAGCAGCAGCTCTACGTCATTGAGCAGCCTACCCGCCAGTCCTAAGGGCCCTATGCCACCGACGATGTCGTCCAGCCTGCGGAACCGCACCTCCTCACCTTCATGGAAGGCATCCATGAACTCAGTGATGTCACTTGGAGGTGAGGTGAACTTGATTGGTGTCGATGGAGTTCCCTGTTCCGCCGGAGTGCTCGGCACTGCACCTTGAGTGCTCGGCACCCTGGTTACAGTGCTCAGCACTACTTCTGGACAGCTCGTCATAACTCCTGTAGTGCTCGGCCCCACTGTAGGAGTGCTCAACCTCAGTCTTGGAGTGGTTGGCACCACTGTAAGACGTCTTGGCTCCGCCACGGGAGTGCTCGGCACCCGTCCTGTAGTGGTCGCCACCACTGCAGAACCTCCCGGCGCCACTCCTGACATGCTTGGCATCCCTCCTAAAGTGCTCGGCACTGCCCCAGGAGTGCTCGGCTCTACCGCTGGAGTGTTCGGCACCTCTTCCCCAGCGTCTCCACCATCGTGGATGACCAAGTGCTTGACGACGAAGGTGCTGGTGAAGCCGCCAGCTTCCCCCATGCTCGGACTGGTCCAGTCCCAAGTCGCCTTCTCGTCGAACACGACGTCGTGTGAGACAAGCACCTTGTCTCCACGTGGGTCGTAGAGTCGGTACGCCTTGGTACCCTCCGTGTAGCCCAGGAACACCATCGGTGTGCTCCTGTCCTTTAGCTTGGTGAGGTTTGGCTTCGTCTTCCTGACATGGACGATGCAGCCGAATGTTCGAAGGAAGGACACGTTTGGCTTGCACCCATACCAAGATTCGAACGGCGTCTTGCATGTTAGGGCCTTGGTCGGAGCACAGTTGAGGATGAACACCGCCGTGGTCACCGCCTCCCCCCCCAGAACCTTGCCGGCATGCCTTTGGCCTTCATCATGGATCGGGCCATGCCGACCACCATTTAGTTTCGTCGCTCCACCACGCCATTCTGTTGTGGCGAGTACGGCGCGGTGTGGTGTCGCACCACACCCTAATCCGCGCAGTACGCAGCAAACTCCACCAAAGTGAATTCGTCGCCGCGATCAATCCTCAGCACGCGGAGCTTCTTACCGCTCTCGGCCTCCGCGCGCATCTTGAACTTCTTGATCGCCACCGCCGCTTCGTCCTTGCTCGTCAGGAGTTGTAGCCACATGCAGGAGGAAGTACCGCCAACCACCGTTTGTAGCAGGCGTGATCGGCCCGCAGAGGTCACCGTGGATGAGGTCAAGAGCGTCCTTCGCGCGATACTTGGCCACCTTTGGGAATGGTAGCCTCCCCTGCTTTCCGGCCAGGCAGTTGTCACACAGCTCGCCTCCGTGCTTGATGTGGGGTAACCCTCGAACCATCTTCTCTAGCCGACCAATTGCGTCGAAGTTGAGATGTCTGAACCGGGCATGCCACATCCATGGTTCCTCGGAGTGCCTTGCTGCCAGGCACACCGGCTGCTCTACCTTCAGGTCGAGCAGGTACAACCGGTTCAGGGACCTCTTCACCTTGGCGAGAAGTCACTGCTCTCGGTCCCTGATCCTAAGGACTCCGTCCTTGATCAGTACCTCGCTACCGCGCTCATCCAGCTGACCAATGCTGATGATGCTGGAACGCAGCCACGGGATGTAATATACATCCGTTAGCGCGCGGTGCTCCCCGTTCTAGCACCTGAAGATGATGGTACCACGCCATTGGATTGCCACCCTTGAGCCGTCACCAAACTTCACCATACCGGTAACATCGTCGTCAAGCTCGGAGAAGGATGCCTTGGAGCCCGTCATGTGGTTGCTGGCACCAGAGTCCAGATACCACCGCTGCTCCTGGTCGGCGCCCACATGTCCTAGGTGAACTTGGGCCCGTGGTTCATCGAGGTTGACAGTCTTCAGGGCCTTCCCATGTCCTTCCACTGCCGTCGCCTCTTCCCTCTCCTTGGCCTCGACGTCGTGCAGTGCACATAATGTCGCCATCAGGATAGTGGCCTCATCCTCATCATCAGCTTGCACCAGATGAGCCTGAGCCTTTTTCTCCCGCTTGCGATTTGGGCACTCCCGTGCCCAATGGCCCATCTTCCCGCAGCGCCGATAGGCGTTGGGGTCGACCTGCTTCTTCTTCGAAGAAGCCTTGCCGCGGCGCTTGCCATCGCCACCGCGACTAGAGGAGGCTGCCTTCCCGGAGTTCCTCTGAGCAGCCCACTCCTCTTCCGTCAGCAGTAGTTTACCGCT
This sequence comes from Miscanthus lutarioriparius, assembly GCA_904845875.1. NCBI lineage: Eukaryota > Viridiplantae > Streptophyta > Magnoliopsida > Poales > Poaceae > Miscanthus > Miscanthus lutarioriparius. The sequence continues at coordinate 57,005,598 of CAJGYO010000010.1, forward strand.
GTCCTTCGTTGCTGTCACCTGCTCCAGGCACTCGTCCACCACCCGCAGATGGCCTAACACATCCTCAATTGTGAGGGTGGACAAGTCCAGCATCGTCTCTATGGAGAGAGCGATTTGAATGTACTTTGCCGGCACGGAGTGGAGGTACTTAGAGACCGCCTCCTCTTCGTCGATGGTGACGCCATGGCTCCTCAGCTTGCTGATGAGCGTATGCAGGCGGAGGGAGAAGTCCTCCACCGTTTCACCATTCTTGAACTTGAGGTTGGCGTACTCCTGCTTCAGAAGCTGGGCCATCGCCTTCTTTGCGCGGTCAAAACCGACGCGCATCGTAGCAATAGCCTCCCACGCCTCCTTAGCAGAGCTCTTTGCCCCCAACGGCTCCCTGTACTCCGTCGGTACAGTAGCGAGGATAGCCTCCGACGCTGATAAGTCATCTTCTCCATTGTCGGTGCCCTTGTCAACAGCATTTCAGAGCCGTCGGGCTCTGAGCTTGACCTTCATGGTCACCGACCACTCTCCATAGTTGGTGCGAGTCAGCGTCGGCCAACTGGTGCCGCTGACCTCCCGCACCGTGTGAACAACGACCTCTGGTCGTGGCTGGGCAGCCACAACAGTGCCACTGCTGTCGCCCACAACAGTGCCACTGTTAGTCTGGCGACGGCGCTTTGTACGGCTCCGATACCACTTGTTAGCCCACAGGATCACCGGCTCAGGTGAGTTAACCACTCACCAGCCTTGCCGAGCACCCGCTAGTGTTGCCGAGCACCTACTAGCTAAGCCGACCACGAACAAGCGTTGTCCGTCCCCACACACTATGGCCAGAGGTTGAAGAAGAGGGAGAATAGAGTATACACACACAGTACAAGACACCAGCGTTGGCCGAAGCCCTGTATGGGAGATGGTGAATCTGAACTCTCTTTACTGTGTTGCCGTGGTAGTCTATTTATACAACTCTATTCATCTAGTCCCAGTACAGCTGCACTACTGCAACAGTGACTAGATAACATACAGGGCTGACTCTACGCTGGCCTCTGCTTGTGGCTACAGTGCTGCAGGTGAGCCGTGCGGCGCCTGCACCTGCAGCGGCTACAGTATCACAGTAGGGAGCCTTTTCGGCGCCGCCTTCCCTTGCTGTGTTCACACAAGGAAAGTAGTAGTTTATTCTAACAGAGGTGGGGGGCGACGAGTGCTAGGAGAGTTGAGTGCGTGCGTGCGACTTGAATTGGGAGGAGGAAGATGGATAAGGTTGGAGTGGGTAAGATGGGCTGGACTCTTTGATGGATAAGGTTGGAGTTATGCTAATATTATGCATTTAAATTTAAATGACTGTGAGTTGTTTATTTAATTAGATCAGATCGTTAGGATCATCCATTATTTCCTAGGAGGTAATAGGTAAAATATATATTTATCTAATTTTATCTTTTATAAAATAGGTAAGGTTTAGATATAAAAAACCTTTTAGATCTAATTGATGCATGCACGATCTATTGGATGTGGTATATCTTTTTATTTTGCAACTTTGGACATGACATAATTTGATTAGGATAAACTGGAAAAGATATAAGTATGTAATTACGAATGTAGATATATACGCAAGAGATATACGTAGCCATTTAAAATATGTGGTATATAATTATGCACGTAGATATATAAATATGCTATAGCAATAGATACATGTTAGGCCATTCGGCACTGCTCGTGAGATTAGGGGATTAGCGATTTTTGTTTCCATTCTAATCCCACTGTTCCGCTTTATTCTTTTCTTTTAGATATAATATATGTATTTGTACAAAACGTCTTAAAACGGTTAGGCGAGAGGAAGAGGGTCACTGCCTAGAGAACGCCTAATGCCTAATGTAACCTTGCTCAAATTTGTTTCATCAGATGTCAAATCTTTGTAGCATTTTTTTTCATTATCTGTTTACCTACTACAACCAATTCACTGCAAAGGATTACATAACGTACTGCATATCTGGTTACTATTTGTGCCTAGTTTCAACTAATTTTTTGTTGCCTCTGATTCAGGTATTGGGTTCAAAAGTGTGTTCTTGATATCAAGTCAGCCCCACATATTCAGCAACGGCTATCAGATCAAGTTCAATGAGAAACCTTGTGCAGAATGCAATATTGGGTACATTGTACCTCAGTGGGTGGAATCCACACCTAGCCTTTCTGACATCGAAGCATTATATGGGTGCTCAAAGGTCCTACCTACAACTATCATCATCTTACCATTGAAGAGTGAGAAGATTGATGCGGTGAAGAGGCAGCTGTCAAGCATGCATCCTGAAATGCTACTGTTCCTGACAAAGATCAGGAAACTTTCTGTCCGGGAGGATAACTCTGATCCCAGCAATACAACTGTTAGTGAGATTTCGATATCCAGTGAAAAGAACTACCAAGCCAGGAAGAACATGCATGCTGAGTCGTACACAATCCATTTATCTGCTGAAGAGACCGGGAAAGATGAAGCTGAATGTGGTTATTATATGTGGAGGCAGAAATTCCCAGTAAAGCCAGAGAACAGAGTCGATAAGCGTGCTGAAATTGATGAATGGGTGATAACCCTGGCCTTCCCACATGGCGAGCGTCTGTCCCGTGGGAAGCAGCTATCACCTGGCATCTATGCTTTCCTCCCAACTGAGATGGTAACAAGCTTCCCCTTCATCATTCAGGCTGACTTCCTCCTTGCTTCGTCAAGGGAGGCTATACTGTTTGACAGTCCGTGGAACAAGGGAATTCTAGAGTGTGTCCCAAGCGCTTTCATGGATGCTTTTGTGACACTCATAAAGTCTGGAGCTGATGCATCACCATCAATGTCTCTGCCATCTATGTTCAACTTTCTACCTGTCAATTCTTCACAGATCCCACTGCTTGAGCCAGTTAGGTCTGGCATCAAAGACAAGGTCCTTGCGGAGGCTATAGTTCCGTGTCAGTCTTATGCTTCACGGAAGATATTCTGCAAGCCCAGTGAAGTTGCACGGCTGAAGCCAGCATTTTGGACTATCCTTGACAAAGCATGGAAACTCGGAGTGGATCTGAAGAATCTGTTGACCCATGGAACCTATATTCTTAGCTCTCATTTTGACAACAGTATATATGACAGTGTGCTAAACTTTCTGGAAGTGAAAAATGTGGACCATGAATGGTATGCAAAATGCATTGAAGGCTCAAATCTTGTCAAGGAGGTACATGAACAGCTTTATCTGGAAATTATATATTTTGTTGCAGACAATTGGCAAAACTTTTCTGGTACAAACATGATGTCCATTCCCCTATTGAAGTATGTTGATAGGGGTGGTGTTCTCTCGTTCTGGAGCATATCTAGAGCTAGTCAGTGGAATGATAGGTTGTGCATTGCGTCTGAAAACAAGTACATACCATGGCTAATCAGCTGGAACAGGGAGTTTCTATCTTCTAACCGGTTCTTTCTGCCTCCCAGCACACAAACAGCTCTAGAAGATTTGTCGGAGAAGATAACTGTGAAAAACTGGCTTAAGAATCATGCAAGAGTGGAGGTTGTCTCTGTCTATAGCTATGCATCAAGTGTTGTTGATTCCTTGGGTTCTGATCAAAGAGCTGTCATTGCCTTCGCACACTTTCTTTACCACTCTTCCAAGACGCTTCACATCGAGAGCTACCACTTATCAGAACTCTGCCGCACCATGCCAGTAATTGATAGCTATGGCTATGTTGTCAAGAAAAGAAATAGAATTATAGTTCCTGCCAAGGGGAGCAAATGGGTTGGTTTGATGGGTACAAACCCATGGAGGAATGAAGGCTACATTGAATTGTCAGCAGATTACAAGTCAGCAGGACATTTTGCTGGAAACTACACTTCTGAGGACCAGCTACTGGAATTCCTCAAGACAAATTTGCAGGCTTCGGATGTGCCATTCATACACCCACCAGATGCCAGATTCCCTACTGTTTCATCACCTCTAACTGTGGAGAATGCATTCTTGCTGCTGGAATGGATAAGGAATTTGAAGTCAAATGGTGTGAGATTACCAGACCTGTTCTTGACTTGTGTCAAGGAAGGGAGTTGGCTAAAGACGTCGGCTGGGTACAAGTCGCCTAATATATCATTTCTGTCCAGCTCCAATTGGGGGAGTCTTCTGCAAACAGGACCTTCCTTTGTTGATATACCAATGATTGATCAACAGCACTATCAAAACAAGCTACATATGTATAAAGAGGAACTCAAGGCAATTGGCGTGAGATTTGAATTCCAGGAAGCTTCAGCTTACATCGGAAGTCGTCTCATGTCTATTGCTGCTGGCAATTCGCTGACCAGAGAGAATGTGTACACACTGCTTCGGCTTATTCGGTTTCTACGAGAAAAGTTTCTGTCTCCGAGTGAACTGATCAAGAGTGTCAAAGAGGGACGATGGATGAAGAGTACTCTTGGCTACAGGCGTCCTGCTGATTGTATCATCTATGATTCAGATTGGGCAGTGGCATCATGTATCAGTAACCAACCATTCGTTGATGTTCTGTCCTACGGTGCGGCCATCCTTGAATATAAACCCGAGCTGGAATTACTTGGTGTTATTGTGGGGTTCAAAGACAATTACCAGCTTGTTATTGACAACTTCAAGTTCAGTTCTGATGATATTACTTCTGAGGCTACTGTATTAATCCTCAAGTGCATCCGTTATGTGGGTTCATGTGATGATTTTGTAAGGAAGCTCAAAGATTTGAAATGGTTGAAGACAATTGTGGGATTTCATGCTCCTAACATGTCCTTTCTTGTGGACCCTGAATGGGAGTGCCTTCTAAAGGTCTTTAATGGGGTTCCTGTTATTGATTATGGATTTTATGGCAGTGTGATCAGTTCATACAAAGAAGAATTGAAGAAGACTGGGTTGATCACAAGATTCGATGAGGCATCAAAGGCTATAACCCATATTTTCAAGCAGAAGGTGTTGAATTCATCGCTTGAAAAAGCAGATCTCCTGGCTCTACTAGGATCATATCGTCAACTGGCAACACATGACCTAATTCCAGTTGAGCTTTTCAACGCTATGCGTACTGAAAAGTGGCTGCACACCTCACTGGGATTCCGATCTCCTTCAGATGCAATTCTATTTGATGATGCATGGGAACCTTTGTCTCCAATAGCAAATTTACCATTCATAGATGATGGTGACTCTTGTTATGGTTTAGGAATGGAGATACATGGCTACAAAGATGAACTGAAGAAGTTGGGTGTTACTGTTGAATTAAAACAAGGTGCTAGATTCGTCATCACAGGCATCAGCATTCCCAGTGACCCTTCCAAGTTGTCCAAAGCTACAATCTTGTCACTGCTTGGGTGCATCAAGAGCTACTTCACCCTTGCAGCTGGACCTCCTAAGGGCTTCCAGGAAAATTTGTGCAAGAAGTGGTTGAAGACATCCATGGGATATCAGTGTCCTAATGATTGTATCCTCTTTGATCCTACACAGTCTTCTATCTGCATGGAAGATGGACCTTTCATAGATGAAGCATTCTATGGTTCAGAGATAGCCTCATTGAAAGATGCTCTTACAAGAATCGGAGTAACTGTGGATATCAAACATGGAAAAGATCTTGTTGCTCGGCATCTGAGGAGCCACAATGATAGGATTACCATTTCTCGGATCTACTCATACCTGATGGAGAGCAATTGGGTGCCTGAAAATAAAAATAGCAATTGGATTTGGATGCCAAACGAAATGGATGGTGGAGAATGGGTGACCCCAAGAAGCTGTGTTCTTCATGATTGGAACAATCTTTTTGGCCTGCAGCTTCATGTCCTGGACAAATATTATGACAAAAAGTTGCTTGACTTCTTTTTGTACCATTTGGACGTGAGGAATGGGCCTGGTTCTGAAGATTACTGCAGACTATGGGTCACATGGGAGAAATCCGTCCAGGAGATAGCTGTGTCTGATTGCTCTGCTTTCTGGAAATTCATTGCGACAAACTGGAGCAAAAACACCCAGAAACTTCTTTCTGGTTGTGTCAAAGTTCCTGTGTGTACTGACGGAAAGATCATTTTATCAAAGAAGGAGGATGTGTTCATTCCTGATGATCTACTACTTACAGACTTGTTCAGCAAGCTTGCTCAGCATTCATTTTTTATCTGGTATCCTGCTTCTATCCTACCTTCCATGTCTCGAGCAAGCCTTAACTGCATCTATGATAGCATCGGTGTTCAAAGAATATCCAAGGCAGTCACCAAGAATGATGCCTTCACCTTAGACAATTACAATTTCAGAACAACTGATCCAAGTAAGGTGATCAAGGTTGGTCTACTCAAAATAATTCTCTCATTCCTCGCTGATCCTGCTCTCGACATTCCTGCTGAAGAGAGGCACAGGATGGTTTCTTGCCTTCTGAATGTGACTGTCCAAGAAAGTGATGAACCAATCACAGTGGGGTATAGTGTAAGATTGTCATCTGGAGAGGTTGTGGATGTGAAGTCCAGCCGAATGCTTAGGTGGGAAAGGGAGGATTCCAAGCTGTACATGCAGAGTAGCGATGGCGAGCCCAGCTTCAAAGAAAAGATTGAGTTTGCGACCTACTTCGCAGAGGAGATATCTGAAGGCCTGCTCTTTGAGATGGCGGATCAGATCCCTTCGCTCACGGAGCTTATTAAGTTTGGCAGCTTACTGGATTTCCAAGACGCTGCTGTTGGGTTCTTGCTGAAGTCAAAAAATCTTCAGATGTTTCCTGAAGACGAGCATTTCCTTACGCCTTCAATGCTAGGTCTGTGCCCTGAAACTAAACTTATTATTGTGCCTTCTAAATTTTCCCCAAATTACATAACTATATAACCTACTGATGCCACTGTCCCCAACTCTTTCTATACGCAGATGGCAGCAAGAACCATTAGTTCTGTCGATTATGCTCTTTTGATGGTGTTCATGGTCAGTAAATGTTTTCGGTCTTCTTTAGGGCACTATCCTGCATGTATAATGTTTGTATGCTGCATCATATGTTTTCTCACTGCAAACCAAGTCTTATGTAAATTCTCTTGGCAGGTTGCTGGTGACCTACATAAAAATTTGGTGCTGACGTGCTGTGCTTGGAAGCTTCTGAATGTGACTGCCCTGGTGTTTTCTAGAGTCCATCTTGTGCCTACTCAATCTGCTCCTATATCTCTTGTTTAAGTTTGGACTAATGCGTGCTGGAGTGCAACTTGTCAGTGGTTCCCGTGCAAGTATTAACTATTATGTGCAAACCTGAACTCAACTGTGATAAGTAATATTGTTTCCAGTGCGTTGTCTGATCTATTTATTTCTGATCCTATTTGATGAGTTTGTGTTTGACATGAACAGTGCAGAAATTATAGCTGCAGTGCGGTGGCTTGCTTACTTTAAATTATAAAACGGCTGGCATGGTCGCTGTTGTTTCAGCATGATTCACGATCCTAATTCTTCCTGTGTGCTAAATGTATATTTTAGGCCTATCACTCTTTATTCGGTTGCTGTACGTTCAGATTTTGGTATATTGGTCAGCACGCAGCTAAGTTTACCATTTCGAATTATTGCCATAGGGAAACTTCGAAACGATGTATCTGCTTTCGAAAATCGAATAGATTGTTGTTTTAGTATATTCCTTTGTCTCAAAATATTTAAGCCCTTGATTACTTTAAATAGGATATCCTACTATTTCCATGTCAGGGCATTTTTCTCGAAACTTTATGCGAGAGCTGGCCTGTATTTGTATTTGATTGTTGTGAAACGACACCTATACGCGAAACAGACGTCTCTTCATGAGCGATCTCATCCATCGGGCACATGATTAGTGGATAGGATTAGACACGTCTCTTCATGAGTGATCTTATCCATCAAGCACAGGATTAGTGGATAGGATTAAATAGTTTGTCTCAAAAGGGTATGTCTTTTGGAAACCGTCGGGATACCCCTTCACTCATATAAATATATTTTTAGAGATCGATGAAAGCAATAATTCTTCCAATTTTGTTCATTTACCTTCACTTCTAACACGTTATCAGCACCTCGCTCTCAAGAATAAGAAGTTCGAGAAGAAGATTCGAAGGTATGCTGCCGCCTCTACGCTACCTACCTCCGGCGATTTTGATCGTCGACTTATCTTCCACCGCGCCGTCAACATGGGGCTCCCGTTCAAACATCGCATGATTCGCGCCGAACTCCTTGACACCTCCCGTTATCTTCTCGGTGAACGCCGGGGAAGAGGACAAGGGCTTCAAATGCGAGTCGGTGGGCGTGGTGGACGTCATCGTCACGCCACCGATGCTCTAGTGGCCCCTGCGCCCCCAACGGGATCCATCTGCCCCGATCACAGACCGGGACCATGTCCGTCGTGGCTGCCGCGGTTCTGCGTCGAACATGGCCACGGCCCTTGCCCACCTCTTGCACCTGAAGTCGCCGGCCCCTCTAACTGGGCCGCCCCCGAGCCGATGGAGGTCGAGCCGGCGCCACCAGCACCGACTCCATCCTTCACCGTGGCGGGTTTGAGGAGGGCACGGAGCCGCTCCCCACCAACGACGGCGGCACGCCGCTCAGCCCCGACGCGCCTGCCCGCGCTCGCACGTGGTGAAGTTTCGAGCAGCCACGCCCTCGACGACGCCCCGCCTCCTCCGCCTATGCCGACTGCGTCGATTCCACGCCAGCGAAGCCGCCAACCACCGCCCCGGCCTGCGACGGACCTGGCTCCGCATCCCTCACACTACTACAGAATGGACTTGTTGTCCCGAGCGATAACAGTCTTTAGTCCCGGTTACCGCGCCGGGACAACGATCCTGGGACTAAAGGTCCGGGTCATCGAGACGGGACTAAAGAGGGACCTTTAGTCCCGGTTGGTGTTACCAACCGGGACTAAAGGCCCTCCAGCCGAGCAAACGTGGCCGCACCCTTTAGTCCCGGTTGGTAACCCCAACCGGGACTAAAGGTTCCTTTTCTTTTTCTTTTTTTTAATTTGTTTTCAGTTCAGTTACACGTATTTGTTTAATATATAATATGTTTTTATGTACGTATTCTACGCTGCTAATATAAATACACGCACGCATATAATTACATCTAATTCTCATCTCGAGCATTATTATATTCGAATAAAGTATGAACCTATATATATTATAGATATATATATGTATATATACAACACTTTCATAATCTTGTTCTCGAAAATAACGATATCAATAAACATTTAATTTACATCATTTATTCCTTAGGATCAAAGTAGAACTCGCCGTTGGGATTTAGCACTTTTTCTAGAAGATATCCTGCTATTGACTCTTGAACTGCTTTCAGATGGTCTTTTTGCATGACCCTTCGTTTCAACCATTCAGTCTTGCATTTGAAATAAAAGGAAAAGTATTAATACATATACATATATATATATATATTCATTTAAAAATAAATAAAAAATTAATATATACGTACTCTGAGGACATCTTTAGGAGTTCTTCTTATGTGCGCAGTGATAAATTCACAAACGTAGTATCCACACAAGTTATTACCTGGTTCCTGCCGCAAACATCACTGTACGAGAAGAAGATTATTCTCATCATCTCACACGTAAATTGAAGTACGATATAGTAATTAAACACGTGGGGAAGTATATATAGTACAACTTACTGGTATTTCAACTACATTAAGTGGTGCCTTGCAATCATTGCGATGTTGCCGAATAAACTCTTTCCAAACCCTGTGCGACCAATAATGTACGATCATTAATAAATTATGACAAAGTCTATTCAATAATAGTTGTGCGCGAGATATCGAAATTACCCCCGGATAATGTCTATCATATCTTGGTATAGTGCCCGCTCTTTTCTCAACGAGTCAAAGATTACTGACCGACTTGAGTTTAACTCAATGACAATGAGTATCCAGTGAAACCTGCATTGGTTTATACACACACGTACATGCATATAAGTTGTATTGATATTACATAAAATGTGTAGACTATATTATTATTAACACTTACTCAAAGTTGTACGGAAAAAGTATTGTTGTCTTGTCGTGCTGCTTCACGAAGAACATCATGATATTCTCCTGTGCTTCAGATACCCACCGCTCCTTGACAATAATATCGGTTTTGAATACGATATAAGGATCAATGAAGCCAACACTAGTGTCTTGTATTCTTTGGAGCTCTGACATCTGGAATCTGTATATAAATATAAGTTACATGTGAGGATAATTATATACACGTACGCATGGAAGTGAGTTTATTAAATAAAAGTAAGAATCACTTACAAACAAAAGGAGCTAATGATTGATTTGTCCAGAGCGTCCAAGTGGAATAGTTGATGCAATTCTTCGAAACTAATATGTAAGATGTCATCGCCATGGAAGTAATGATGGTCTCTAAATCTGACAAAGATCCACTGCTCACCCCTGCCACACGCCTGCATGTACCACTTGTTGAGCAAGTACATTTGCGTACCCAATTCATTCAGAGCCGCAGGGTTGTACAGACTTTTGCCATATATATAAGTCTTCCAGGTATCAACTTCTAGATTCTAGATTGGAGCTTTGCCCGTTAATTGATCCAAGGTTAAACCAGTATCTTTAAAAAAAGCATTAAGGGCTTGAACCGACACTTCTCTAGAGTTGTCTGGTCGATAGACTTCTATGTTGGAACCATATTCATTAGCAACAACAAGATTTTGCATTGGTTGCTTCTGTTGTCCGAGCTGTGGGACATCCTTCCCTGATGCTCTTTTCCTTTTCTTACCTGCATCATGTGACTTCATGAGGGAGCGGTCATAGTCTGATAGTGGCAAAGGCTTACGAAGTTCAATCATCTTTTTCTTGTGAGCATCGACCTTCTGCCTCAGCACCTCTCGTGGTAGGTAAAAGTACGGCTTCTCCTTAAGCTTCGCTTGACTCTTGTTTTTGGTATCTATAAAAAAATCTTTCACTTTTTTGTCTTCTTCAGCTGCTATTTGCTCATCAGTCTTTTCAGAAAGTATTTCTTGAGAAATAACTCTTTTTCTCGGGGTCTTCTTTGCCGCCGGGACCTTAGACGTCTTTGTAGTGCGTCGCTGTGGAGGGGGTGGGGGCGGTGTTGGAGACCGGCGTGGAGGTGATGTGGCCGGTGTTGGTGGAGATCGGCGTGGAGGCGTTGGAGATCGTTGTGGAGGTGGTGAGGCCGGTGTAGGAGTTGGAGATCGTTGTGGAGGCGATGGGGCCAGTGTAGGAGTTGGCGATCGCCGTGGGGATGAAGTCGTCTCGCCCCCCGCGACGCTGTGATGAGATGGGGAATGAATGATTAGGCTAGGCTGGAGGGAGACCCTGCTACAAATACAAGTTGTGTGTCAATTATTTTTGAAGACAATAGAAAATTAATGGAAAATAATATTTCATTCACTTTCATTCGTACCTAGGGTGAGGTAGGGGAAGCGGTGGCGCCCCAGGAATGATGATGAAGCGTTTGCGCCATTGAATAAATGTGTTCTCTGCTTCTCCTAGTGTCTTCTCCCCATCACCGCCTTCAATGTCAAGAGGAACATTGCTGTAACCTTTGAGCACTCTATTGACCGAGACGCTAGCATATCCAGGTTGAATAACTGACCCATGGATTCTTGGTGTCTTCGTTCGGTCTATTGGAGATACAACCCCGACAGCCACCATGATTGATGCATTATTACCATCTAGAATGTGCAGCTCACATGTTGTTAGAGGCTCGGTAATGTCATCAATAGGGAAGCGCAACCCAGCATTGTCTTGAATAACTAGCAGCTCCGTAGAAGCACAACTGCTTTTCATCTGACCAACGGGGCTAATGGTGACTCCCGGCGTTGATTGCGATTGCATTTGACTCATTGCTAGCTGCACTTGCCTCTTGATCTCCTCCTGCATTCTTGCCTCAAGAGATTTTTCTCGTTCACGTGATTCAAGCAATGCTTGTCGTGACTCATCAACAAATTGCTCCAATGCACGGATTCGTTCTGCCTCCTCATCCTTCTTTCTCTGGCAGCTTCTGTAGGTATCCTTGTCTGCTGGGAATGCGTGTAGCCACGGAACCGCCCCATAGCCTCTTGTTCGACCACCGTGTTTGGGATTCTCTAGGGCATATGTCAATTCATCCTTCCCTCTGTTGGGCTTCAAAACACCACTATCAGCTTCTTCCCTAGCACGAGCTAGTCTCTGTGTTGCTCTCTCAATTTTTTGGCCAAAAATTAGCTTACCAGTGTCTGGGTCTCGGCTTCCCCCATGAGCGTAGAACCAATTCTTCGCGCGTTGAGGACAGTTCTTCTCTATTGTTTCAGGTATGATTCCCTTGGCAGTAATCTCTGTTTCTAGGTTCTGCCACTTGGGAATAGCACTCCTATAACCACTTGATCCCATGCGATGATGGTATTGCTTCTGTCGGGCATTCTGCCGATTCCTCATCACACGTTCCTCACTGTCTTGAGATGTCTTGTATTCTACGAAGGCATCCCAATGGGACTCCAACTTGACAAACGCTTTAGCATTGAAATTCGGCGTAGCATTCTTCAAGATAAACTTTTTATACAATGTCTTCTTCCAACTCTAGAACAATGTTGCCATCTTCTTCATTGTCCAATCCCTCACTAGCTCCTTCAAAGCATCATCGGCTTGTAATGTGAAATGCTAAGTGATATCTCTCCAAGCTAGGTTCTTGTCACGATTAGATACAAAACTAACATTAGGAGCGGATATCTTCTGCTTCCATTCACGAGCACTAACTGGGATCCTATCCCTTACAATGAACCCACATTGATTGACATATGTCTGAGCATGTGGTCCCAATGGTTTGCCGGTGTCGATGTCGAATTCTGATATTATGAAACGGTCCTCTAATGGCTTTTTTGGCCCTCGGACTTTCCTACTTTTGTTGGTGGTTGATGTAGATCCAGAGACCGGCTACATGAGTAAAAACACAACGATTAACAACAAATATACGTACGCATGCATCTATAAGAGATGATAGATAATCGAATATACCTTGCCAGTATTTTCTTGCGCGACAATTTGTTGATCTTCAGCCACTGGCATATTCAGGATATCCTCATAATCAGCAAAGTACTGGCTCGTGTCATCTACATCCACATTGGTGCCGGCATTGATAATATCCGTCATTATATCATCACTCAAGTTATCATCCGGAGCAGCCATTTGTATATTCAAGATAACACATAGATAGAATTACTATGGTACATAACATAAGTACATGTGATAACACATATAGAATTACTAAAACCAATTAAATATAATAACACATAATATTTCATAAGGATAAACAATAATAAGGTATAGGCTTTGGAATCGAATCAAAAACACTTTCGATCCAAAAACATGGAAATAAGTACATGTATATATATACACATATAATGATACAATATATTTTCTCTCTCTCTCAACACATAGAAATAAGTGCATATGTCTATATCTCTAGATATGCATGTGATACACATAGAATGTCTCTCTAGATACAATTTTCTCTCTCTCTCAACACATGAAAATAAGTACATGTATATATACATATAGAAATAATTAAGTACATATGTATACATATAGAATCTCTCTCTAGATATAATATATATAGAGAGATAGAATATATAATTACTAAATCCAATTAAATAAATCTAACATGAAATTAGATAAACTAGTAATAGATAATACATTTTAATCTAACATATATCAAAAACTATAATAAAAAACTATCTAAAAAACTATCTAAATAAAATACTAATTAAATTTTAATACATTTAATCTAATATATCAAAAACTACCTAAAAATAACTAAAAACTAACAATAATAAACTACTAATTAAAATTTAATACATTTTAATCTAACATACAGCCGAGACTTTGTAAAAAAAATCTAAAAAGCATGGCCGATCGAGAGCATGCAGCAGATCAAGCAGAGTACTCGACGGAGGCCGTACGGTGGGCGCGCGGGAAGCGTCGGCGACGGAGGGTGTGGTCGGGTGCGGCGGCGGAGACGGGATGCGGCGTTGCGGGCCGGGAGAATGGCGCGGCCGGGCGGGGGTAGACGACGGTGGCGCGGCACAGACGAGCTCGACGACGGCGGATGGCGCCAAAGCGGGCCGAGCGATTTGGCGGCGAGATCAAAGATGAAACGAAAATGAGCGTTCGATATATATAGGCGGGACCCTTTAGTCCCGGTGGTAACACCAATGGGACTAAGGACATTAGTCCTAGTTGGTAAGACCAACCAGACTAAAGGGCTTTAGTCCCGGTTGGTCTTACTCACCAGGGACTAAATGTCCTTTAGTCCCGGCTGTGTTACCAAATGGGACTAAAAAGTATTTTTAGGCGGCACCGAAATTGCCGCCCACCCTTTAGTCCCGGTTCTTGGTGCAGGCCGGGACCCAGGCACTGAAAATTTTGGCAACCCGCCAAACAGTAATTGGAAAGACACAGGATTCGATTTTGTTTAATACTAGGTTAATCAATTAATTCCATAGCAACTTCAATACTTTGCAATATTTATTTTAAAAAATACTATTGATTAACTAATTATTTATTGTAAATAGGAAAATTTTGTAACCTAAAGTTTTTAATTTCTTTTATGAATATAGAATATAAATGTTACTAATACTAAGTATTTTGTTAATGCAAAAATATATTTGTAACTTAAAATTAATAAAACTAATATTATTCGATAGGAAATTTATTATCACATTATTGTAACGTCAATGTTTTAATTTTGTCTTGGTTTTTGACCAAAATTGACAGAAAATTTTTGTTGAACCTATAAAAATAAAGAAAATGTAGTATTTTTTGTTTTACAACTTTTTCAAATAAAAAAATGGCCTATATAAGGATTGTATATATTGATGAGCTTAACAAACTCGGTATTCAAAACTTTTCAATTTGAGATAATCTAGGGTTCCGAAAACTAGTCTGTAGCCGTCAAAATTTAAAAATGATAAATTTGAACCATCCAAACTTTCTCAAATGGAAAGTTGACCAAAATAGCAATTGTAGATCTTTTTGAGTTTAACAAACTTGGTATTCAAAACTTTGCAATTTGAAGTCATTTAGAGTTCATAATACTAGAGTCAAAGTGTTGTTTTTTCATTTAACCAAATTTGACTTGGTCAAACTTGCTCAAATGAGACACTAAATGACCTCAGATCAAAAAACTTTTAATACCAAGTTTGATCATCTCAGCAAGATCTACAATTGTTACATAGCTCATTTTCCCATTTGAGAAATTTTTATCAAACACTAGTCACAATTTCTTGAATCTCATATAGACTTTCTAAAACTATGTCACACACTTGTGAAATTTGAACTACATTTTGTTCAAGCTTTCTCAAATTAAAAAATGGCCTATATAAGGATTGTAGATATTGATGAGCTTAACAAACTTGGTATTCAAAACTTTTCAATTTGAGACAATCTAGGGTCCCGAAAACTAGTTTGTAGGCGTCGAAATTTAAAAATCACAAATTTGAACCGTCCAAACTTTCTCAAATGGAAAGTTGACCAAAACAACAATTGTAGATCTTTTTGAGTTTAACAAACTTGGTCAAACTTGCTCAAATGAGACACTAAATGACCTCAGATGAAAAAACAATTGTGAAGTCATAACATATTACATAATATCCGTCTCTAAAACATAATATATTAAACATGCATCGTTGTATCATGCGGGCACAACAGTGAATTTCTTCTTGACGTATGACCCTTGGTTATGATCTTGTCGTAACCATGGAGTGTCTTCATCATTTAACATGATGCTTGGATCTTTCTTCACTATGAAGGGTGGAATTCGGACATTTCTTTCGTAATCTTCTGACATGTCTGACTTGTCTTCAATTCCCACTATATTTATTTTCCCAGAAAGAACTATGTGGCGCTTTGGCTCATTGATCATTGAGTTGATGTCTTCATTTTTTCCTCTCTTTGATTTTGTAGACATGTCTTTCACATAGAACACCTGACTCACATTGGCAGCAAGGACGAATGGTTCGTCTTTGTACCCAATATTGTTGAGGTCCACTGTTGTCATTCCATACTCTTTGTCGACTGTTACCCCTCCTCCGGACAGCTTCACCCATTGGCACCAGAACAAAGGGACTTTAAAATTAGGTGCGTAGTCTAGTTCCCATATATCTTCTATGCGGCCATAATATGTTTGTATATTCCCATTTGGATCTGTGCCATCTATGCGAACACCACTATTTTGATTGGTGCTCCTTTTATCTTGGGCAACTGTGTAAAATGTATTCCCATTTATCTCGTACCCTTGGTACATGAGGATATGCCATGATGGTTGCCTAGCCAATAAATACAGTTGCTCATCAATATTGTCATCGCCTTGACATTCTTTTACGCAACCAACCACTAAAACTTTCCATGTGTTTGACGCCTAATCCAAGCTTCATCTTTCCTTGGAAACTTGGATCGTAAGAACTCCTTATGTATCTCGATGTACGGATGCACCAATGATGAGTTCTCAAGAAGAAGCGTATAGTGTGCTTTATTGAAATAATCGTCTTCCATGCCAATATATGTTTTCTTCCCTAAAGTTCCTTTACCACTTGAGTCTCCCCTCGTGTCGCGATTTGGGAACGCCAATCGGGCAAGGTCGGAATAAAGTCAACACGAACTCAATGACCTCCTCTCGCTCCATAGCCCCAGGCGATGCTTCCTTCGAGCTTAGAACGGACTTTCACATATTTCTTCAAGACTCCCATAAACCTCTCGAAGGGGAACATGTTATGTAAGAACACAGGTCCAAGAATACTAATCTCCTTCACCAAATGAACTAGGAGGTGTGTCATGATATTAAAGAAGGATAGAGGGAACACCAACTCAAAGCTGACAAGACATTGAACCACATCATTCTGTAGAGTAGCTAGTTCCACTGGATTGATTGCCTTCTGAGAAATTGCATTGAGGAATGCACATAGCTTCACGGTGGCTAGACGTACATGTGGAGGTAGAATTCCTCTTAAAGCAACTGGAAGCAATTACGTCATAAGCACGTGGCAGTCGTGGGACTTTAAGTTTAGAAATTTCTTATCTAACACATTTATTATACCCTTTATATTGGAGGAGAATCCCGATGGGACCTTGATGCTGCTTAGACATTCGAACATGCTGTCCCTCTCTTCTTTGCTAAGCGTGTAGCTAGCAGGACTTAAGTAATGACGTCCATCATCTGTCTTCTCTGGATGAAGGTTGTCTCGTTCTTTCATGCCCTTCAAGTCCTGGCGTGCTTCAAGTGAATCCTTTGGCTTCCCATACACACCCATGAATCCTAACAGGTTCACACAAAGATTCTTTGTCAGGTGCATCACGTCGATTGCGTTGCGGACCTCTAGGACTTGCCAATAGGGTAGCTCCCAAAAGATGGACTTCTTCTTCCACATGGGTGCGTGCCCCTTAGCATCTTTGGGAACAGATTCGCTGCCTTGTCCCTTTCCAAATACTACTTTCACATCCTTGACCATTGCGAGTACATCTTCCCTGGTTCAGTTATGAGGCTTCTTCCGGTGGTCTGGCTTACCTTTAAAATGCTTACCTTTCTTTCTTACTTGGTGATTCAAAGGAAGGAATCGACGATGGCCAAGTTACACAACCTTTCGACATCTTTTCAAATATATACTATCAAGGTCATCAAAACAATGTGTGCATGCATTATATCATTTGTTTGTCTGACCTGAAAGATTACTTAAAGCAGGCCAATCATTGATTGTTACGAACAACATTGCTCGTAGGTCAAAGTGTTCTTGTTTGTACTCATCCCAGACACGTACACCTGGTTTGTTCCATAAAACTAGAAGTTCTTCAACTAATGGCTTCAGATAGACATCAATGTCGTTGCCAGGTTGCCTCAGACCTTGGATGAGGATCGGCATCATAATGAACTTCCGCTTCATGCATAACCATGGAGGAAGGTTGTAGATACATAGAAATGGCGGCCAAGTGCTATGACTAGTGCTCTGCTCCCCAAAAGGATTCATACCATCTGCATTTAAGGCGAACCTTAAGTTTCTAGCCTCATTTGCAAACTCTGAAATTCCACATCTATCGCTCTCCACTTGGGACCCATCACCGGGGGTGTCTCAAAGATATTGTCTACCTTGCGGTCTTCTTTATGCCACTGCAACAACTTTGCATGGTCTTTATTTCTGAACAAACGTTTTAAGCGTGGTATTATAGGAGCATACCACATAACCTTGGCAGTGATTTTCTTTCTAGGACGTTGTTCACCCTCGACGTCACCAGGATCATCGCACCTGATCTTATACCGCGATGCTTTACATACCGGGCATTCATCCAAATTCTCGTATTCATTGCCATGGTAGAGGATGCAGTCATTAGGACATGCATGTATCTTCTAGATTTTTAATCCCAATGGGCAGACAACCTTTTTTGCTTCGTACGTAGTGGTGGGCAATTCATTTGGCTTCGGAAGCATCTTCTTTATGAGGTTCAATAAATTCCCAAATGCCTTGTCGGATATACCATTCTTTGCCTTCCAATCGTAGCAATTCCGATTGTTGTACCCAGCTTTTTTGCCCTCTTCTACTGCCGTCGGGTATAGCAACTTCCTATGATCCTCAAGCATGCGCTCGAACTTAACTTTCTCTTTTTCACTATCCAATTCTTGTTGTGCATCACGAATGGCATCGCCAAGAGCATCACCGAGATCATCTTCTACCGCTACCTCTTCTTCATCTCCCCCCATTGTAGTATCATCAAAGGCACCATACTGAGCAATAATGTCATCAATGTCTAAATCTTCTCCTTCACCTTCTTCCATCATTACCCCACTTTCTCCATGCTTAGTCCAACATATATAGTTTGACATAAAACCTGACTCAAGCAAATGTGAATGAAGACTCATTGAGCTTGAATATTCCTTTAAATTCTTACATAGGGCACATGGACAGCACATGAAACCATCCCGCTTATTTGCCTCGGCCACACCTAAGAAATAGTGCAAGCCCTCAATAAAGTCTTGGGAGCGGCGATCGGCATTGTACATCCAATGGCGTGACATATTTGTAATTACCGACAAATTATGAAAACCTTGAACATAATTAAGTATTTTATTACACAACATAAATGACACACACACGGTTGATTAATTAACTAAGCACAGCTACAACGTAAGCAATCCCAACTATCACTAAACAAACTAAAACTATAATGCATTTCAAGTAACATAATTATTTCGTGATAAATGCGCAACTAAAAAAAGATAAATCATTCTTACATTGAATATCAATAAGCTTCTCCTCCCGCTGGCTCATCGACTCATCGCCAGCAGCCTTGCCACCTCAAGCACACCCAAATTCTGCACGTATGTAGCATAATCTTCCTCCCAGTACCAACCATCGCATCCATTGCCCTCCCACTGAAATTAAAGCCAAAAAATATTTAGTCAAAAATATTCAAGAAAAGCAGGTCAATTAGCCATAATTATAAAATGCGTAAGAAACTCACATCGCGATCCGGGCACTTGTAGAAAACACGACCCTTGTTGGGTCCCTGTCTCTTGACTCGGTACTCCATCACAATATTCTGCTTACACTTGCCGCAGATAATGAGAGGGAGTTCTGGCCTCAGTCGTTTCGCAACCGAACGAGAGGCCGAGGATCCGGTACCAGTTGTCATCTACTTTCTATACTTATTTTTGCAAACTAGTGTAAATTTCATATTTTCTAAAATGATATATTTAAATAAAACTAGTACGGATTTCACATGTTTCAATAAATAACCATCCGTACTAGTTGACCTTGCTTACGTGATCATCTCGGCCAGCATTTTTCCACCGGACGGCACCGTACTTGACCAAGGAAGAGCTCCGATTCTACGAGAAAGGGAACACGGTCTTCCACGACCGTTGCCGCTCTCCCTCGTAGAATCAAAGTTCCTCCTTGACGTCCGTTACCGCTCGGCAGAGAACATGTTGACCGAGCTGAACACGGTCCGCAAGTTCAACTAGTACGGATTTTCTATAATTTTCTAACTATTTACTAAGTTTTTCATTTCATGGAAAATTTAATTCTAAAAAAAAGGCATGATTTTTATGTAGTTCATTTCATGGAAAAAATAATTCTAAGTGACCTGCTCGATATCGGCGAGCTCACGGACGTTTAGGTTGCCGAGGATAGTAACATTTGTAGATGACATTTATAGGTCTGAAGTTATCAAATATCCATCAAATTATAGCTCAAAAACATGTTTCAATAAATAACCATCCGTACTAGTTGACCTTGCTTACGTGATCAACTCAGCGAGCATTTCTCCACCGGACGGCACCGTACTTGGCCAAGGAAGAGCTCCGATTCTACGAGAAAGGGAACACGGTCTTCCACGACCGTTGCTGCTCTCCCTCGTAGAATCAAAGCTCCTCCTTGACGTCCGTTACCGCTCGGCAGAGAACATGCTCGCCAACCTGAACACGGTCCGCAAGTTCAACTAGTACGGATTTTCTACAATTTTCTAACTATTTTCTAAGTTTTTCATTTCATGGAAAATTTAATTCTAAAAAATAAAAGGCAAGATTTCTAAGTATTTCATTTCATGGAAAAAATAATTCTAAGTGACCTGCTCGATATCGGCGAGCTCGTGGGCGTTTAGGTTGCCGATGATAGTAACATTTGTAGATGACATTTGTAGGTATGAAGTTATCAAATATCCATCAAATTATAGCTCAAAAACATGTTTCAATAAATAACCATCCGTACTAGTTGACCTTGCTTACGTGATCATCTCGGCGAGCATTTCTCCACCGGACGGCACTGTACTTGGCCAAGGAAGAGCTCCGATTCTACGAGAAAGGGAACACGGTCTTCCACGACCGTTGCCGCTCTCTCTCGTAGAATCAAAGCTCCTCCTTGACGTCCGTTACCGCTCGGCAGAGAACATGCTCGCCGAGATGAACACGGTCCGCAAGTTCAACTAGTACGGATTTTCTACAATTTTCTAACTATTTTCTAAGTTTTTCATTTCATGGAAAATTTAATTCTAAGATCACGTAAGCCACCGGGGACGAGGATGGCGTGTGCTCCAGCGAGGACGAGCGAGGCGTGATTTTGATGAACTAATTTAACTTTTATTTATCCAAACATATATGCAAATCATCATGTGATTTTGAGCTAAAAATGACATATAAAAGCATAATAAAGTCCAACATATAAAGTTACACATGCATCTACATCGCAAAATGAGATAAGCTACTGATAAAACATAAGAGGATTAAGTTTGTTACCTCCAAAATCGAAGAGCAACACCAATGGAGTGGGGGAGAGCAAGAACAACAGCAAGTTGAAGAACAGAGACAGTGAGTTTGAATGGAATGGCTCGGGCTCGGGGAGGAAGAAATGAGCTGAATTATAGGCCGGGATGATTAGTCTCGGTTAGGGGTCCAAACCGGGACTAAAGATTAATCTTTATTCCTGGGGCATCACCCAAACCGGGACTAAAAGCTTTAGTCCCGGTTGGTAATACCAGCCGGCACTAAAGATCCCTGTCCCGCGGACGACCGTTGGGCAGGGACCTTTAGTCCCGGTTGAGAGTTACTAACCGGACTAAAGGATCCTTTAGTCCCGGGGGCAAAAAATGCCGAGGCTAATGCCAAATTGGGACATCGTTCTAAAGTCTGTTCTCTAGTAGTGTCACGGACCATCGGCGCACGGCCTCCCCAACGGCCACGCCGGGTCAAGCGAGAACGGCAGCGCAGGGCAGCTCTCCTCTGACGAGGTTGAGGGTCGCGCCCCCTAGCCAGCCTAAGCATATCGAGGGAGGAGGGAGCATTGTCCAGCTGCTTGAATCCGTCGGTAACGGCGTGATTCGGCGACTGCAGCGACCTCCTCCATGGCAATGACGGTGGTGTTTCTGTAGGCTGCGATAGCGATGGCTTCGAGCGAGATGCAGTCTCTGCCACTCGTTCTTATCGGATCGTTTTGCTTGGATGGCATGCAGCATGCTCGTACAACATCCTTGCTAAATGGGCCTAACGGCTAGCAAGCCTGCTACTTATCTTTTTTTTTATTTATTTGCAAAGAATTCGCATAAGGCTATTTGTCTCTAATAATTCTCTGCAGCAAACTACATAGTTATTCTATGTGTAAGTACTATTTGTTTAGTTCGCTGACTTTAACAATTATTGTACTTGTGATGTTTTACTATTGTAAAATGTCTATTTATGGTACTGTTCAAAGTATTTGTCCCATTGTATGGTAAATCCAATAAACAAGTATCCTTACTATTATGACCTTGATCTTGCAATTCATTTATTTAATATGCAATCGACCATTTGATTTAAGCCCATTTAAGCTTTTCAATTTTAAAGCACTACGTGCTTAAATTATGGATGCAACATTTTATGTGTATTTTCTCATCAAATGTATAATGCGCATGTTATATATTTGTTTGTTGGCCATACACAAGGTAGCACCAAAGTTGCTACTGCACGATCTACACTAAGTAAACACTTATGGACTATCATCAACGTGCGTACCCAACATCACAAATTAGAACATATGGTCTACATCTTTTCACAAAGATGACTACCATTAGTTCGCATTCCTATTGGCCATCCACAAGGTAGCACCATAGTTGCTAATGTGGGATCTACACTAAGTCCACAACTTAGTGAGTATCCTCAACGTGAGTATCCAATTCGTTTGTGAATTAACTAAGGTCTACATCAAATCTTTGATGACTACCTTAAGACATGTTCATACAACTTGCATAAAATAACTTGGCATCTAATGTTAACATAAATTATGCCCCATTTGAGGTCTACACCTTTATGGTGACTACCTCCATTATTATGATATTATGCATATGAGATTTTTACACTATCATTAATACAAGATTTATCTTGTCTTTATTTTGCATCCCATTACAACACTACCTTAGCAATTTTAATTTACCCTTAAAAGTAAATTCAGAAAATCTATGATTTGCACCTAGTTGGAATAATGGACATGAAAGAGTTTGATCTCTCACTCTTGATGATCACCATTATTCAACATGGCCAATGGACGTAAAGTTAAACTTTATTGTTCTATGGATTCATAACAAAATATACTTGGTGCTCCTAGTAAGAGAGCATCACTGCTTACTGAACAATTAAGTATGGAGTTTTATTTAAATAAAGCACTATATACATCTAGATCACACATATGTGTATCTCAATGGATGCAAATCGAAGCACTATATGGCTAGCTCTCAATGAGCACACTACCACAGAACGGAATTTTCTTGGCGGCCAAAAACCGCCAAGGAATATAGGAAAACCGCCAAGGAAATGTTTTTTGGCGGTGCACCGCCAAGCATGAACCGCCAAGTTTGGATTGCAAGGAAAATAGAGTTTCCTTGGCGGCTGGCCCTCAAGCAATGTTTTCTTGACTGCCAACCTGCCAAGAAAAACATGGACATGTAACAACCGACAAGAGGACAGGAAAATGAGTAGACCGACAAGTAAATACATTTTCTTGGGGGTGAATAACCGACAAGTAAATACATTTTCTTGAGGGTCATACACCGTCAAGTAATCATATTTCCTTGGGGGTGCTTGACCGCCAAGTAATTGCATTTTCTTGAGTGCTACTTACCGCCAAGTTAAGGGTGTATTACTTGGCGGCCTTAAACCGTCAAGAAACATTGTTTTCCTTGTCTGTTGTCCCGCCAAGAAAATTAATTTTCCTTGCTCCCTTCTCAGCCAAGGCAATACATTTTGCACAAATATGGTAGCCAAGGAAATATGATCTCGCCAAGGAAAAGGTAGAAATATTTCACCGAGAACAATTAAATCGAATGGATCAAACAATATCCATTAATGATCCAATAGTCATATAGATAATAACATCGAGAAATCATACATAACATGCAACATCCGATGGTTCATTACAAGACCATTTTGCGATATATACAAAATCTATATGGCAACATTGTTTCATGCCTTCATGTAGCAGCCATGCTTAAGGCAACATTGCTCACTACATTAGCAAAAGGATAGGCGGCACCAAAGACCAGTCATGCCTACATGTCGACAACACATGCTTAAG
This sequence comes from Miscanthus lutarioriparius, assembly GCA_904845875.1. NCBI lineage: Eukaryota > Viridiplantae > Streptophyta > Magnoliopsida > Poales > Poaceae > Miscanthus > Miscanthus lutarioriparius. The sequence goes on from CAJGYO010000010.1 coordinate 57,029,596, forward strand.
GCAACATTGCTTACTACATCGATCAACAAAAATGTTAGTTGAGTGCGCACTTGCATTTGGAGGGTACCAGCACCAATACACTACAACACTGTTGGTTTCTACCAAATTAGACCAAAAGGAAATCCAAACTGCAGCCTACCAGTCACTTGGAGCCATTGGCGTTACCATGTCGTGTGGCACTCCCATCTGTTGCCACTCTCATCTTTTTTTGTTGCGTGCATGGCCGCTAAGTGCTCATCGTCACCTTGGACATTTTCAATATCTCTGCAGCCATTGCCATCATTATCCGGTTCCCATCAAGATTACATAGATTATTGGCTTCATCATAAATGTCATCATGATCATCTTCCTCGTACATGCCATCATCACCTGACTACGGATTATAAACAGAAATCAGAAAAGAAATATATACAGAAACAACAGATTATTAGATGATTTTAGTTATATTTTTACCGCTCAAATGGATAGTTCCAACGGGCTTGAACAGGACCTCCTAGTCGAGCCTCTTGAGGAAGATGAATAATTAGATGCTGCATAGGATTGAAGAAAGCTGGAGGAAATATCTTCTCCATCTTGCAAAGAAGAACAACAATCTGTTGTTCCAATGAGCATATGGTATCCTTTTTCAAATGTTTCACGCACAATTGCCCGATAGAAAAAGCTAAGCTCTGCCAAACACTTCCATATATTTTCAGGCAGGAACCCTCGAAATGCGATGGGAAGTAAGCGTTCCCATAAATATGTGGTAATCATGACTTTTTAGTCCCAATATCTTCCTTGAAGTCAGGTTCACCCCTCTCTTAATGTTGGCTGCATAGCCGTCAGGGAACTTGAGTTCTTGAAACCATTTTAGGATTGTTGGCTTGTCATTCTTGTCAATGCAAAATGGAGCCCGAGGCCTGTCCCACTTGCCATTTGACTTTTGCTTCAAATGTTGAGAGGGACGATTGCAGATTTCAGCTAGATCTTTTCGAGCCTTAGCATTATCTTTAGTCTTCTCAGGAATGTCAAAGCATGTATTCCATATAGCTTCAGCTATATTTCTCTCATTGTGCATCACATCTATGTTGTGTCGCAATAGCAATTTATGGAAGTATGGAAGTTGCCAAAAGCAACTTACATGGGTCCAGATTAATGCAATACACCATAGTTTGCACTATTAGACATAAGTGTGCTCATTTGGGTTAGGATTTCCTCTCTGTTAAATGTCTCGGAGGCTCATCATGGATCATTGTGTTCTTTCTAAATGCATTTGCTTCATATCTAAAAACATGGTCCTTTGGGTAAGAAACGACGATGGCAATCAAACCAGCAAGCTTTGTGACCATGGTGAAGGTTGAAGGCTTTACTATCACACAAGCATATTGGGCAAGCAAGCCTACCATGAGTGCTCCATCCGGAAAAATTACCATAAGCAGGGGAAATCATGGATTGACCATAGATAGGCTGCTTGCATTTTAAATCTCTTTTGATTGAAGCATCCCATGTTTCAACCCCACTCCACAAGCTCAATTAGCTCATCCACTAAAGGTTGCATTAGTATGTTCAATTTCTTTCCGGGATGCTCTGGACCTGGGACTACAAGGGCAAGAAATATGTACTCGACTTCATGATAGCACAAGGAGGGAGATTCAATGGAGTAACAAAAATCGGCCAAGATGAATAAGTACGCATTTATACTAAATGGTGTAAAACCATCTGTTGCCCACAACAAAGGCGAACATTTCTTGGGTCACTAGCAAAATCTGGAAAGTCCTCATCAAATTGTTGCCATGCTTCACCATCACATGGGTGTAACATCGACCAGATCTGGACCGTTTGTGAGACTGCATCATCTTTCTTGTCTTTTCATATGCATATAACTTCTGTAGTCTATCTGTAATTGGAAGGTACCGCAATACCTTACGTGGGACTCTACCCGGGCCTTCCTCATAGCGTGAGGTCTCACAAACATCACATTTGTCTTTCTTTTCATTTTCTTTATAGTAAAGCATGCAATTATTGTAACACACATCGATTTTCACATATCGCATGCCTAGACCCTCCAATAATTTCTTTGACTGGTAGAAGTCCTTAGGAATCTTAGATTACGGAGGCGAAATTTCATTCAATAACTCTAAGTTTGCTTCAAATGTGCAATTGACATATTGTAGTGTGATTTCAATGCTAACAAACGTGCCACACAAAAAAGAGTAGTGTGTGTTGTGCTCTCATGGACTGGTTGGTCTGCACTAGAAACCATCCTATAGAAAGCCCGGGCTGAGGTTGAGGTGTGAGGCTCATCATCAATTGTAGGTGGGTTGGCATTAGCAAGGTCAACCAACATATCATCCATGCGATCAGCTTCATCTAAACTCTCATCACTTCCAGCTTCAATATGACCCTCTCCATGTGATGTCCAGATTCTATAGTCATCTCTAAACCCATGTTTACACAAGTGCATCTCCACATCAAACCTTTTATGCCTAACATAGTTTCGGCACTTGGCACATGGACACTTAATGGTGTCATTTTCAACCAGACTAAGCATAGAGAATGCACGGTCCAAAAATATGTTTGTGTTTTCAATCCACTCATTAGAGGGGGCCTGTCCAGGAGACCAACCACTATACATCCATTCCCGGCCTGTCATTACTTTTATTCTGTTTTAAAAAGATGACAAAAATTATATATATTTCAGGTTCTTGAATATTGACACAATTATCAACCAAATATGGCTAGTAGGGCAGAAAAGAAAGAGAAACACAATAATTATCAACATTGTGTCCAACTTACTACAAATATGCACTCTAACTAATGTCAAACACACAGTTGTTAAGAAAGAACATGATACTTACTGTTACTGTATTTCAGAGTTGTCCACAGAGAATTCCCTTGCACTCCTCAACAATGGAAAACAGATCACATCTACTGAGATCAAACCTGGTAAAAAAAGGCATGATCAGTTTACACATGGGTTCCCTGAAGACGAACACATGGGTTCCCTGAAGACGAACACCAATTTCCATGTGAACTATCTAAAGTCCAACCAGATGTTTCAGATAGCAACAATTAATTTGTTTGAATCGAAAGCCTCAAAAGTTTAGAATATCCAATGTCTCTCAGAACTAATTTCAGACCTATGTCCTAGCGCACAGTATGTGTACTAGTAATGATGAAGAAAAACAAAATAAGAAAGCCATCCTTACCAGGCTCTGAAGTGTTTGTCTGGATCTACAGGATATTGACCTCCGGAGCTGTCTAGACCATGGACCAGTGCGAACACCAGGGCAGCAGCGTCCAGGCCAACTTGCTACAGAATCCCCACTACGGCAGCAGCGTCCACGACAACACCCTGCAGAATCCCCACCACGGCAGCAGCATCCATGGCACTCAGCACCAACACAGTCCAACACGCTGAAGAATCCCCACCACGACGCCAGAGATAGGCTTCACATCATCACAGATCTTGCACGTCTGGGCGTGGGAACAGAGGGGATGAGTGGAGAAGCTGACGATGTCAAGCCAAAGGGTGGAGGACACTGATTTCAGAGCTAAGCCATGGAGATCTTGGGACGAAGGTTCGAGGGGGTGGAGAATGGAGAGGGTGGTGCTGAGGGGGGTCGGGAGTGGAAGAGAAGGGCGTTGAGATGAGGCGGAGGGCGTCGAGGAGAGACGACGGAGGAGGTTGCGTCGAGGGGAGGAGGTGGCGTGGGCGGCAGATGGGTGGCGGCGGCAGGGGGAATTTTGGTCTGTGTTGGGGACGTCCCTGTGTTGGATGAGTTGCCTTTGGGGCGGCGGCGGGTTAGGGTTACGAGCGGGAGCCAATTTTTTCGCGGGAGAGCGACGCGGGACTTGGCTAACTTTGGCGTTGGCACCCAAAACATTTCCTTGGCCGCCGGCAGTCAAAAAAATTTATAGTTTCCTTGAGGGTTTTGCGAAACCGCCAAGAAATATCTATATTTCCTTGGCGGGTCTCACCAACCTTCAAGAAATATATATTTCCTTGACTGTTTTATAGCACCGCCAAGGAAATACCATATTTCTTGGCGGTTTCAATTTGGCCTTCAAGAAAATTCCTAGCCCTCAAGAAATTTCAGGATTGTGGTAGTGGCAATATGAACAACACAAGGCAGTCATTATGCCCAATGCCATCTCTGATTGGCCACAACTTACCAAATGTATTCTAAATTAATTCCTACATTACTTTAGGTCTAAGTGTATGATAAACTCTTATCGAGGAATCATCATTAGCATTAAAGTGATGCTCTAACATCTAAAGTACATCGAATTTTTAGAATCATAACAAGTTCGATGCCATGTAATAATGCCATCCAAAGAACTTTAATGGTAAGATTCAACGCAAAAAGAAGTAGCAGCCCCACGCATTCCTTAGGGTCAAGGCATTTTCCAAATATTACAACCTTATTTTGTCCCAATTGTGTATGTTATAGCCACACAACTTGGAAATGTCATGCCTTGAAACATTTAATTGATTGGTATTACAAATCCATTGGACATAAATATCCGGCTCAACAATAAAGATATGAAGCACGCTTCTATCTTCAACATGACACCACCAGGAAGGCTACTTGTTCACAACAAGTTTCATGAAGAAACCAAGTAGCAATCAAACACTTAATTAATAAGTGGGTCTTATGAGCATGGAGAGCACGATCATCGAATTTACTTCGCTTGATCCAGTTTGGAGACCAAAATTTGTCTCCCATTTACAAAGATACCTAGTATCTACGTCCCATTTTGGTGTTGTAATATAAAATGTTGTCACCAATTTCAATTGAATATCACAATAATATGCCATCCCATTTGATATTCCATTAATTAACTTGCATATAATCTATATATCTGCAAAGAATATCATTATATTCTTCATGCTATGTATAGACTTATACGGGAGTCAATCCAAATGCAAAGAGGAATTTTGCCTAGTGGATAGTTGCACCACAAACTCTATATATAGGGAAGTAAAATATTCCTAAACTCTTACATAGAGACAAGGAAATATTTTGTTAATCGCTTGACGCGATGCCATGATAGTGGGCTTTGGTCGTGCTACTATCATACTCCCTATTGGTACTCAAATAATAATCATGAATCCATTCTTGTATTTTGATTCCATAATGTACCCAGTTAAAATTATAGAGATATCCGTCAAATAATAATCATGAATCCATTCTTGTCTTTTAGTTCTATCTTCGGTAAGCTATGTCATCTATTGTTCAACTGGGGATATTACTAAGGGAAGTACAAGTAGAGTATGTTTCCTATTGTAACTAAATCCTGCTAGGCCTACAAACAGAAGGTGGACTACAGAGGATTCAATGAGGCTATAAGAGTCACCCTCACGAGCTACCACTGATCCAGAATATAGGGTACATCCACAAGTAACCCGGTCTAAGCACCACGCTTACACCTACAATTACTACTTTAACCTAGAGCGTCCTATAGATTAAAGCACTCAAAGAGTTGTGAACCTGATGAGCAATATAAACACGATGCTTACTTTAATTAGAAGTTGATTACCAGAGAATCCTCAGAAGCAAGCTCAAGTAGAACTTGGATCCACCAAGGTACAAGCCGTAGAGTGAGCACCGATAGGCCAACACCTCCTCCAAATTCTTCCCTCACTCTCTATCTCACTATTCTATTTATAAGACTAGATCCTATGGAAGACTAATCTTCTCTTGATTACTGGCTCTGATCCTGAAGATATGAATTAGGGTTTTAGGGATCTATTGAGGGAAGGGGGCAGGGGCTAATATATATAGGCTGGAGCGTCCAACGTGAGCCCTTGGATCATAGAACACATCAAAAGGTTTCTCGATATCAGGTTATGCCAAGATAGGAGCTGAAGTTAATAAAGTCTGTAAAGTGTGAAAAGCAGTTTCACACTCTGGAGTCCAAACAAACTTCACATCTTTTCTGAAGCAACCTAGTCATGGGCTTGGCTATTTTAGAGAAATCCGGGATGAAGCAACGATAATAGCCCGCCAAACCAAGGAAACTCCTAACCTCATGCACTGAAGTTGGGGCTTTCCAATCCATGACTTCTTGCACCTTAGTTGGATCCACTGAAATCCCTTCATCAGACAACACATGACCCAAGAAAGGTACTTTCTTTAGCTAAAACTCACATTTGCTGAACTTGGCATAAAGCTTATGCTCTTGTAGTCTGGATAAAAAAATTCTCAGATGCTCGGCATGCTCTTCAGCATTCGCAGAAAAGATCAAAATGTCATCAATGAAGACAACCACAAATTTGTCCAGTTCCGTCATGAATACCAAATTCATCAAATATACGAAGTATGCAGGAGCGTTCGTCAAACCAAAAGACATGACAAGATACTCATACAACCCATATCTGGTAGAGAAAGCGGTCTTAGGTATATCCTTTGGTCTTATTTTTATCTGATGATAGCCAGATCTCAAATCAATTTTAGAGAATACCTTTGCCTTAGACAACTGATCAAATAAAATATCAATGTGAGGCAATGGGTACTTGTTCTTGATTGTCACAGCATTGAGTGGACGATAATCCACACACATGCGCAATGACTTGTCCTTTTTCTTCACAAATATAGCGGGACAACTCTAGGGAGATGCACCAGGTCGGATAAGACCCTTTTCTAATAGATCCAGTAACTGAACTTTAAGCTCCGCTAACTCATTGGGTGTCATTCTATAAGGCCTTCTAGAAATAGGTGCAGTACCCAGCACTAACTTGATCTTGAATTCGATATCTCGATCCAGTGGTAAACCTGGTAGGTCATCAGAAAATACATCTAAAAATTCATGAACTACCGGAACATCCTCAATTCTTGGGGTCTGGATAGCATTAGCGGTGTTGTGGAGGTCCAGATCTCTGGGAAGTGGCACCAAGAAAGCCTCATTGCTGATAGGATCCCTCAACATAATGACCCTAGTGGAAGTATCAATGAGCACACCATGACCGCTCATCCACTTCATCCCCAAGATTACATCTATACCTAATCCTAGCAAAACTACTAGATCGAATGTATACACTCGTCCCTATATTTCGATATTCACATCCTACACTATCTGTTTGGTAGAAATATTACTTCCAGCTGCACTAATGTAATAACTACCCGTGGATAGTGTAATTACCTTCTGATTGTACTTTGATGCAAATGCTGGACTCATGAATGAATGCCAAGCGCTCGAATCAAACAGTACAACTGTAGGATGCTAATTCACAAGAAACTTCCCATAGTGACAACTTCACCTGAGGGTATTTCTGTCATGTTGGTGTAGTTAACATGACCCCGACGAGCATTGTGATTCCCCTGCTTCTGATTGTTCTTCTAAGGATAAGGACAACTCTTGGACCAATGACTCGACTTGCCACAATTCTAGCAGGGCCTATTGCTTGGCAGAACATATGAATTCCCCGGTCCAGTGGTGCCTTTCAGAAGAGGAACAGTAAAGGCCTTACGGAACCTAGTCTTGGCCTGATTCTTCTTTTAAGGCAGATGATATCTTGTGGCTGCAGCAGGTGGGCAAAACTGATTTCTTACAGCCACTAGAGCTTTAGCATGAGATGCACTTGCCTCATAGGCCCTCTTGCGATTCTTGGAAGCCGCATAGATAGTATTGTTGTTCTCTTGAGTGACAGCGTCACTCACGAACTCATTAAAAGTAGCACTCTTGTTGTTCCCTAGGGTCTTCATCAGCTTGGGACTAAGCCCTCTCTTGAAGCTAGCAATTCTCTTTGCATTTGTATCAACAAATTCTAGGGCATACCTTGATAGATGATTGAATGCATGAAGATATTCAGTAAGATTCTTGGTGCCTTGTACTAGCTTCATGAACTCAGTGTGCTTCATGGCCATCAAGCCGTGAGGAATATAATGCCCTTTGAAAACATCCTAGAACTGGTTCCAAGTGATCTGAGCATTCTCAGGTAAGGTGAACCTATAATGACACCACCATATACCTACAGGTCCTTGCAACTGATGCGAAGCATACTCCGCATTCATCTGTTCCATCAGCCTTAGCAAACGAAACTTTTGTTCAAGCGTGTTCAGGCATTCTTCTACATGTAGCGGCTCTTCAGCTTCTTTGAATATTGGTGGCTTGGTGTCATGGAACTCTTTAAAATCACTATATTGATTTGGCTCTGGCCCCTGACGTTGATTGAGACCATGTGCTTGATGCTGCGCCATGGTACGCATGGCGTCTCCCAAAGCACGCTGACCTTCAACAAGCATGGCCAACAGATCAGTTGGCGTGGGTAGTGGTGGTGGTGGAAGATCCTCAGTACCACTACCCCCACCTCTGCCTGAGCATAGATTGCGTGACATTTGCAGAAGTGCAACAGTGAGTAATGATGGATGATGTCAGGAACATTACAGATGAATTGTAGAATTATACCAAACTAAACTTATTGGATTGAATAATTTTATACAATAAACAGAGGCACAATAATTCATCCTCATAACATCACCAATATTTTACTCCGCACATTCTCACGATGCATATGCATACATGCCAAATTTTTGCCAATAACAAAGCTGGACTTTTATTAATGCTCACATCCACATGGAGCAAACATGCAAGCCTCAGAGATTATATCAAAGTCACTAACTGTATTTAAGTTACATGTGCTTCTAGAAGAAAGCAAAAGATAAAGACCTAGTGCATCTAGCTTAGTGCTACAGCTAAACTACGCATCCTCATCGGTGTCAGCATCAACCACTCCTTCACCATCTTCATCCTCGATAGGCTCAAGTTCCTCCTCTTCTTCTTCTACCGCCTCAGGCACTACGACGACATTGGCATCTATTTCCATGCCTCATCATCAGCAAAGATCACCTGTGGTCCTCCCACCATAGGGTACTTTGGAATAGGGTGAGGAATTAGATTGATCCGATTATTGAGATGGTGAACGTCAATCAGTAGTTCCTCAATCTGGCGGAGGAGTTCATTCTCTTTGATTTTAGCCCGAATTTCTGCCATGACCCTAGCATGGTTCCTAGCTTGTGCCAAACGGATTGCGTCATCCCGCTCATGAGTCAACTGCATGATCTGATCATGGTTAGCATCTCTTTCCCTGACAGCGCTCACAAACTGCTGCCTGCGAGTTTCCAAAGCATCCATAAAATCAGCTATCTCATTTTAGGCTGCCCTAAGCTCATTACCATACTTGCGCGCACGTTTCTGCCACTTGCGCCGCTCATTTTGTGCCTGCTGAAGAGCTATCAAAACACCAACATAAGTGCCCTGATGATCATGGAACATCTTCAGAATAGCCATCATGTCACTCATGGCTGGTCCAGAGCTCTGTGCCCGCTCTGTCTCAGTCATTACCAAGGGATCATCCAAAAGATCTAGCCAAACTGCCTCTGACGGAGCTACTTGAGGAATGGACTCGGCTAGTCCATTGACCAACTCATCACCAAACTCTTGACAAATATCAACTAACACTTCCAAGGCTGCCACTTGGGCACCTTCCCAAGGGGTTTGTCCATCCACTTTGACTCTCCAACCAAGCCACTATGGTCTATTTTCGTGAGGTGGCACAACCACCTCAACGTCATACCACAGTAATCGTCCTTCAGCCTCTACTTGCTTCCAAGTATAACGAGGCGGCTCAGCGTATCCCATAGAATATAGCACCCTCCACAACAGGGTTGGAGTGCCAAGCGCGTGTAGGAATGTGCTGCTCCTAGGTGGGAGTGATGGTGCGGCCATATGTAGTAACATTGCAATTTGGGCGTGAGAGGATTATCTTACAGGATAAGAAATATATAACGGGATAATTAATGATAAGGGAGGGAGTGATGCAAAAATTTAATGGCATGAGTGAACATGATGCATGCACGTTCCGTACGTCCTCATAAAGCTTAGGAAAATTTATAATTCTAGCGACATAGGCGGTGGCACACACATGTTCTCTCTATATACGTATCTAGTCGGGCTACACGTTGCGCTGTTAATGTACCTGTAGGCAAATTCATTACAGCCCACCCCACCAGAGATAAATAAGTACACAATGAAAGCAGTAAACTAAGATACTCTCCATATATACATCCCCAAATATATATACTTCGGTATCCATAGCTACCCGACAGATATACCAACAATTAAGTACCTTCATATATACATGTGTGTAACATGTAAATATTAGAGTAACCGCAACTAACTCTCCCCTAGACCGACAGTTGGACGGTCATGCTCTCACAACTCAGACTAGCCTAGGCATAGAGGTATTTGATCCATACATTACCACCCAAGCGGATGGCATCCATACAATAGCACGCCGTATGGACGACAAAACAAAAATGCAAGCAATTATCCCCCCAAAGTACTTAAATAAGCCATCTAAGAGTCCTTATTTGGGCTTAGAGGATATGACCACTGACACACTTAGATAAAATTTTAGATTTGAACACATCTCTATATAAGTGGCTATAAGTTGTTAAAACTCAAACAAAAGCCTTTGTTTTAAATACACATATGACATGTTTAATGTTGAACCTTGCTCCGATGCCAGCTGTAACAGAACCGACCAATTTATAAGAGCATAAGTACAAAAGCAATCACTGTAGTGATCAAACCGTCATATTTAAACCCATGTAAACCCGGTTGTTCAATGAAACCACGAAGGATTTCAAACTAAGTTGCATACACCCCAAATCATACATGATTCAACATAACAAGCCACATGTTACATCCATTTCGCAAGTATCTCGCGCACATCGGAGTTCACAAATAGCGGAAGCAAAGTAGTTGGAAACCCTCACACACACTTAGTTCAAATACAAGCCAGTTCCATAGTCATATTCAGCAAAAGCATCATGATAAGATAACATAGGAGATCATGCCTATGATCTAGTCTTCATCACCAGCAGGGTGGAGACAATACTTGCAGTAACCATTATAAAGCATGTCATCTACAACAGGAGGGAATAAACCCTGAGTATGAGAATGTACTCAGCTATACTTACCCGTCGTAAACCAAAAATAAATGACACCAAGGTGTATGCAAGGCTTTATCGATGGATCTCACTTGACAACCATATTGCATAAAAGCTTTAATGATCAAGAGCGTAATTTAAATTTTGAGTTAAACAACAAGTTACCAATATTAAACCTGTCATCTAGATTAGCACCTGTACTAAAGCAAGCACTTGATTAGGATCCACACATTAGTAACCATATCCGGTGTAATGTTGTAACATCATCATCATCATTATAACCATCAAGTTCAATTATGTGTTTCTACGTTGTCGCTGCTCAGTCAAGTTCTCACTATCCAGGAGAGACGGCGAGTCAAATCGATTCCTACCCACCTGGGGAATTATTCCTAACACACACCCAAGCAACCTGATCAGGGGTCACCTTGGTCACCTTTGGTATAGCTCAGGAACTAAATTCGTGGGCCCGAGTAGCGCCACACTCTCAAGAAGTCCACTCTGCTAGGATGTCAATCTGCCCTCGAACTTATGCCAATGGCTCCCCACACGTCCTTACTACCACCAGAGTGCGCACTTTCACTTCTTGGCTTCCGGTCTGAGTTGAGCTACTTGGCTTCATGGTCGAAACGAGTTATCCGGCCAACTAAGCGATAGGCATGCGTTCAACATGACATGAGGACATACAATGAATTGGTCCTTAACTAACACAGATAGGGATAGATCCACACCCAAGACCTCCATGCCTTGTTGCTTCTCTATCGACATCCCGCCCGGTCTCCATTCATTATTAACACATGGTTATTTCCACGATAGCAAATATAGCCAACCATGACCAGATATCATTCTATCTTGCAGGTGACAGGAAATCACCTGACTTTATCGGTCTAAGCATGGCTAAGCATTGATTCGCTCCTGGACCTAAATAGGATTCATGGTACATTTACTAGACAAGGAAGAGATAGATATGCAACAAGTGTTTGCATCCAACTCCTATAACTTAATGCATCAAACATATAAAGATACTCAAAGTGACATTTTTAAAACATAGGAGACTTAGAATGCTCCAGGGCTTACCTTTCAGAAAAGAGGAAGGTTGGTGATCTAGGCACTCAAGCAGTTCTTCTTTATCGACTCCTCCTTCTGGGGCCTGCACCTCCTGCTCCTGAACTTGCTGCTGCTCCTCCGGAAGTCCTTGTTCGAATTCTAGAAGAGTGACTCCCTCCGGAACACCTATTGCATGCATATGCATAGCATGAGAGTCATGAATGCAAAAGAGATGGAAGGTGATGATGACATGTATAGCCATGTATAGATAGACACATGAATGGCATGATGATGCAAGATTAATATTTATTTTACTGAGTAGGTGTATATCTCTTCTTGAAAACAAGAACTACACACTCACCAATATTTAACAACCTAAGATAAAGTTGTTCATCTTTAGTAAGAGGTCTAGCACCTATAATTAACAACTTATCTTAATCATCCTAAGCATCTAAATCATCACATCAACACATATAAAGCAATCAAGTCATTCACTGCATTCAATAGATTGAGGGATACAGATAGCAGCTACAAGTTTAATTCATAACTAGAGTTGTACAGACCCAAAAGACATGAAATAAGACTTTCTGGAAAACTTATGGAATTGTCTACAATTCATCTTTAATCATCTCAGCATGATTCCCAAGTTAACAAGGCCAAACAGGTACATTTATCAAATCTGGTCCAGAAATTCCAGAGAACAACTAGTTCAGAAGACCAAATTTGAACAGTGATAACTCACAAACCATTTGGCCAAATGCCATGAAAATTTAACACAAGATATATAAGTAAGTTATCTACAACTTTGTTATAGACAAGATTCCTAGCAAATATCACCTTCACCATGTAATTTGCTTAACTCTAGAATCTATCCAGAAAAATCGCTATAAGTGAATTTTAGGGAAAATAATATTTTACTACATTCAAGAATGGTACTTTGAGCACCACAAATGTTTCCAATAGTTAACATACATCAAATGAGCGCTTGAAAACATAGTGTCCATTCCTAAATAAATTCTTTTCATGCCTTTATTAATTTATTTAGATAATTAGGTGAAATAATAAACATATACCAAAATTGCACAGTTTATTCTACAAAAATTACAACAACTTCTACATGTCCACAGTAGGCTACTATATAAATTTCATAGCATTTGAGCAAGTAGAACATCCTATGCAAAAATGATAAGCTAGCAGGGTTAATAATAACATAAATAGGAAATCTTAGTGAAAAGTGTCAAGCAACAGATTTCATATTTTTCTTAGCTTCATCATAACACAAGAACACTGTGTAAAATGTTTCACAATTATATCTTACATACTTTGACCACAATAAATTCCCTAAGAAGATAGCATTTAATCCAAAGAAATCACTAACTCAACATATAGCACCCAAAAATCATGAGATTTCTACAGAAGCACTAATAACTCCTGAATAGCATCCCATAAAATTTTCAGATCAAAAGGAGCACTACAGCTTGGGTTATGAATTTCCCTTTGAAAAACCCAAAATAAAAGAGATAAATAAAAACAATGAAACTTTCCACTTGACACTATCATATTATTACACTATCAGGTAGATATACTCACAAGGATTCCAAAATGTTCTCATTTACATTTTTTGATTTTTCTATGAATTGATATGATTTTTTCCAAAGTTCAAACAAGATTCTTGAAAAGAATTACGATTAAAACCTAAACCTAAGCCGCTGACACGAGGGACCCAGAGGTCAACGGGCCTCATGCGATAGACACACAGAGGCAGGGGAGATGTTTGACCGGCGTTTGCTCGCCGCCGGTGAGGTCGCCGGTGGTAGCGTCTTCGCCGTTGGAAACCCCTCGCCGAGCCGCGTCGATTGGTGGAGGTGGTTGGGTCAATGGAGCACCGGGGCAGGCTCGATGGTGGCAATGGTGGCACGGTGGCGCTGCACAGTGATGCGTCGACCGTTCCCGGCCACGGCTGGGCCAGGCGAGGGAGGCCACGGCCTCACGGTGCTCAGGCGGAACTACCAAGGGTGATCTAGGGTTAGTGGGGGCGCTAGGGAAGAATGGCCGTGTGCATGTCCGCGCAGCGGGGGAAACACACCGGTGGGGCTCGTGCTCCGGTGAGGTCAGAGGGGTAGAGGTCCGATGAGTTAGGGTTAGAGCATCTACAAAATGCGGGGAAGATGAGGCGAATGAGAGGAAGAACGGAGACACGGCGGTTAGTTCTGGCCATGGTGAGCTCGGAGTCCGGCGGTGACGGACATGACCAATAGGCCCTCACCTTGGCTCGAATAGGGCTGCAAATTGGTCGAGGGCGTAGAGCAGAGCAGGGTGAGTCTACGTGCGCAAGCAATTTAAGAATGGTGGGACAGTGGAGGAGCTATGCAGCGGCAGAGCACTCGGTGGCAATGGCGAGCTCGTCGCTTCGCTTCTGCGTGGCTCGGATGAGGTGAGGAGCGGACAAGGCCAGCGGGTGAAGCAGCTGGCGCGGGCATCGATGTGGCCACGATGGCCTGACCAGTGTGGCCGACGCCGGTGTACGACCACCACCTGGCGCCCGCTGCCTGACGTCGGTCGGCCACATCGAGCCTAGATGAATCGGTTCAAACCGATTCAGAGCTCAACGACGTCGACTGAACGGCCATTCCCCCCCCCCCCTATATCTCCTAATCCGTGCAGTGATTCGTTCATCCAATTGCACTACGTAATAGAGCTAAGTGAGTACTCCAACATTGCCAATACCAACTTAGTCTAGATCGCCACAGTTTTCAAACTATAAGGCACCAAAGTCCCCTTCACGAAATCTCAAAATCTGTGCAAGACAATTTTTCCAAGTTTTCAAACAGCGCTGCATTGTTTTTTGTGAGCCAATTCCAAGCATTTTAGGAGCTGAATTAGCCTATGACACAAAAATAAAAGTTGTTACACTAATTGCGTTCTACAACTTTGTTTTAGGGTGCACAACCATGCAAAGTTTCTAAAGTGACGTTCAACTCCAGTCAAACATGCAACTTGAAATTGATGGTTTACACTATAGCTATGACTTAGAGACCAAACTAGCCTTAGTCATAAATACCAAAGTTGGTCCATGTGATATTCTAAACATGTTTAAGGTACTCCAAGGGTCACACAACCATTTCATACCTTAGCCACATGTAAACCCTAACACAAGTAAAGCATTTAGTGACCACACATGTGATATATAAGCAACATTAGAGATAGAAATTGAGATGCTTATGCTCATGAATGATCAATGATGCTTGTGCTCATGCAATGCCAATGCCCAATGCATACTTAACACCTAAGGTGTTACACTCAACATCATCATTTAGGTTAAAATTGGGGATATTTTGGATATTGTTAGGCCAGCCATCCCAGTCACCAACAGCTGCATTATCATTCACTGGATTGTTCTGTCCACTAAAACCTCCCGGAACCACATTGGGGCCTATCTGAAGATTGGGTTGAGCTGCAGGACCCGATCCATTCTGACCAAAACCAAAAAGATCAAAAGGACCACCAGGGGGAAAGCATCAGGTCCAAGAGCAGGGTCCTCATCCTGTGGCAGCACACCAAGCAAATTACCCTGTAGTACCTCACACTGCACTGTCCATGACTCGCCCTGGAAGCCTTCTCCTTCAGTGAGAACTAGGAACTGAGGAATGGACTCAAAATCAACAACTCTTACTTGCACCAAGAGCCTTGATAAGTGTCTACCATCATCAACCCAGTAAAGCACTCTACCAAAAGTACCGATGGTATTGGCAACAAACTCATCCTCCCTGAAATCTGGCGAAAATCCCATCAGCAACAACCAACACTCCTTGTTGAAGTTGATTGCGCGGCAATTTCTACCCTTGTTATTACTCCACAAAAGTGATCGTGACATCACCGAAAATATAAGCACCATGCTAAATCAGACGATCTCTATCAAAGGCATTTCTAAACCTAACGTAAGCCTGACCAAGGTGGGTGGGTTGCATATCACTAGAGACAACATTCTGCTCGTTGGTCAAGAAATCTATCACTACTGCTCGGATGGCTTGGAAAGTTACCTGATGCGCCGGCATCAGGTGGATGGTTACGATGGCCAAGTCTTGATTCTTGGCACGAGGACGCATCAAAATCACTCTCTCCATTGGCTTCCGAGGGCCAACCTCCAGATGATTGAGCCCACAAGGGACAAACGGCGTTGGGTCGACATGGTTTTCTAATATATGTATATAAAAAGGGTGGTGGTCTTATACAAGTAGAAAATCTTCCTAAACTGGGATATGCAAAAATTTTCTATGAGACCAGAGGAGTTTTGATCGAATTTCAGTTTCAAAAACCACCCTAGGCGGGTTTGCACAGCACACTGCAGCGACCGCCGGACTCAGGCCAAACCTGTCTGGGCCGGTTGACTTCGGCCACTAGAAACCAGACTTTTCCCACGTTGGTCCAATTTTTTTCCAAATTGGCTCAAATTTTACCATTTTCTCTTGTATTTGATCCTCAAATATGGAAATGCAAAGTCCACTGACTGATTTGCTGCCAATAGTATGTACTAAAAAATTCTACGACACAGACCTCGGGAGCATGGTCTTGCTAGGTTGTTAGGCATGGTTCTTTACCTGCTGATGATACACCATTTTTTCCTGTAGCTGCTGATTATACTATATATATTAATCCTTCTCCAACGAAAGCCATAAAACTACCAGTCTAGCATACCACCATGGAAAGCTGGTGGTTCGACAGAACTCTCGCACGGAAATGAAACTGAATGTCTTTTGTGCCAAGCAACAAACCGTGTCAAGAGAATCTGTTATTTCCACAAATGCGTATGATTGTCCATTTTCCCCGTAACGGAGATTCTTCATCTGGATTAATGGGAGACGTGGAGGCCCTCCCAGCGCTGCAATGGATGTAGCCCGGAACGGCAAACATCACCTGCAGGTCGTCTCAGCTTTTGTAGTTTGTGCAGGTCGCTAGCCAGTCGTTCGGCGGCGTGACGGGCGCAGGCAGCTCTGATCCATCCGCGGACAGGCGCAGGCCGCGCAGCAGCGCCTATAAATTTGCACCTGGTCCATCGAGGTCGACCACCAGTCCACCACCACAAGGGGCAAGAAACAGAACGAGCTGTCGCTGCCTACTGCCCTGGTACGTCGTCTTCTGGACTCTGGAGCCAGGGGGCCGCTTGCAGTTCCTTTTCCTTTCATTCCCAGTTTTGTCTTTAATTTCTCTTATTAGTTCCCTCTCATCTGTCCACACTGAACTTTATGTGGCATGAATGAATTAAGATTGGTTGAGATTGGATGGCTCAGATAGGAAAAAGATTATTGTTATGCCTGGTCAAGTTGACCTAATTAGCCATAGAAAATTTAATGCATACTGTTTGACTTTAGCTACTTGTTGGAAAACTCTGAGCACTAGCTGTGTTAATTATTATTATTATTATTATTATTATTATTATTATTATTATTATTATTATTATTATTATTATTTATCATCATCATCATCTAATTGTATGATAACTGTCCTGTTAGGGCAATTCCAACGATGTATTGATGATAGTTTCTATCCTCATTAAATGACTTGCCACGTAGGCAAAACGCTGATATGGCAACGTAATTAATGAAGAAAGAGAGCAAAAATCATAGAAATGGTTTCCTCATGAAGAAATCAGGTCTACTCTTGACCCAATGCACCAAGAAACCATGAAATCGCCATTGGGGAGAAACCACCAGTTTCTAGGGAGCTCGTGTCGCACTCCCATTGGAGGAAGAAGATAGAGTTGGGAGAGAGAAAGAGAAAATAATTATTACTCATAGAAACCATGGGTTGGAAAGCAGTACTTTTTTTTGGTACGGTATTCTATGTTATAGAAACTACTAGTTTTTTTTCATTGGGACTGCCCTTAATCACTTACTTTGAGTTAATAAAAAATGTTCCCAGTACTCTTCAACTGCAAAAAAAAAACAATGGAAAGTTGACTTATCACTAACCATGAAAGCGGCACTAATTGTGGAGTGAGCGTTATATTTAGACAGTGCCACTCGTGTGTTGTGGAGTGATGGTTGTAGCTAAACAATAATTGATACTTATGCCTTTTTTCTCTTTGTTTCATTTATTGTTTCATACCTCTTACTAATGATAAATATTTATATTAAATTGTACTTTTTCTCTTTGTTCATTTTAACATAAGAGGCACAATAGACACTTTGTAGTGTTTATACGCTTGTAAACTTATAATCAATTATTTATCTATATGCTTTTTATTTATATCCACAGTTTTTTACAAAATATCTTTGTGTATATTTAATATGCATTTGGTTCAAACCTTAGCTTCAATTATGGTTGCTCTTGTTGCAGCTCATATATTATGATGCCGTGAATCTAAATTTTAATTTTCCAAATTTTATCTTACTAATTTATACTTTGATATAGTTTTTTATCCTTTTGTGCTTTTTAGAAAACAATAAGGACTTGAGATCGTAACTTGTAATCTTAAGTACTACGATGGCATAAACAATTGTTTAAAAGTTACATAATGTTGCTTAAGATCGGTGGTACAAGTTGAAGTGAGATCTAGGATGGGTAAAGATGCTAACCTCAATAGGATATTAATATTTAGGCTTTATAATAATTGTTTATCCAAATGAATCCCAAAGGCAGTGTTCGGCTGGCTGGTTGTCGGCTGGCTGGCTGGCCAGCCACCTCACGAAATCACTATTCATATCCTGCCAGAACAATATTTTTCTCTCACAACAATAAGCCAGAACAGTATTTTTCAGTCGTGCCGAACAGGCCCAAAGTCTAGGAAGATATGGCCACCTGTGTGCTGTACTAACCTTCCCCATCTCTCAGCTATTCGAATTTTTTTGTCAAGGAATATGTGCAATAACAGTTATACTATCAATCAATATAGATGTGCCAAACATTTTTTATTAAAATGTGTAAATATATCTAAAGTAACAACTTATATAAACTATATGTCATGGCTATTAGTATAGTGTTAAATAATTTGTTATTATCATTAGTATATGAAATATTAAGCAAATATTTTTCATGATTGTTGAAACATAACATATATATTTATCACTCATGCATGCATGTGTTCATGATTTGAATGATGGTAGAACATGTATGATTATTTAGTCAAATTTTAATATATTAATGTTAATATAAGTGGGTAATGTACAAATATATATGTTTTACGTTTATTTAAACATTTGTTGTAATAGAAGATTTTGATGATTTAGATGTAGATTGGAGGGGACAATTTAGTTTTTTTATAATGACATAAGTAGTAATTTAGATAGAAATTTAAGGAGCTATGTAGATTATCTATCATAATAGCAAGTGGGTAATTACATGCAAATTTTAGGGGTTATGTAGATTATTTATCGTAATAGTAGATTGATACTTAGTTATCTATCATGTTTCTTAATGGCACATATGGGTAATTTAAATATGGATTCATGGGTTATTTTATATTTTTTACACAGTCATAGAGGTTTTGTAATTGTTTACAATTTTCTAGTTGTTGCAATTTTCTATCCATGTGTTAAGTTGAAACACTATTGCTTATGTATCCTTTATTCAAATTTTATTTTATTTTATTTTAAGAAAATATTCTATGCTCAAGTGTACCCGGCTCTTACAATGTCTCAAATAGTCGTTTTACCTTGCACCATGAAACTAAAGATGTTGAATTTTTTTATATCAAAACATTAGGTATGTAGTAGTATTGTTTTATAAATTATATAGTATTTAATTAGATTGCTGATATTGATATAACATAATGTTTCTTCAATATGTATAAACTTATTTAAGACAACTTAGGAAATTTATTACCATGGAGTATTGATATGACTTAAAGTTGTTAGTCATTGCTATGTGTTTTCTTAACTATTTTTTCCATGTTCGATAAGATATCTAAATAAATATTTATTTAATGCGTACATATTTACTTGACTAATAATTTTATGTTTACTTTTAACGTAAATACATAGAAAGTGTGTAATTTAAAAATATACATAACATACTTTACGGATGTTGAAATATTTTTGTAATAGGTTATATTAGCATTTACCTCTAGATTTGAGAATTTTTTGTTATTTTTTATAATGGCTAAGGTGGATAATTTACATATGAACTAAAAGGTGTTACTTTCTAATATCTTTCATAATTGCATATATTGGTAATTTGAATGCAAACCTAGGGATTACTTTGTATCATCTTTCATAATAGCATATGTGGCTAATTCATAAAAAATACGACAGTGTTATTTTAAATTATCTTTCATAATAACAGAGTTGGTTAATTTAGATATAAACCTAGTGGGTTATTATGATTAATCTTTTACTAATGGCAGATGTAGATAATTTACATGCAAAATTTGGGGTTGGTTTGAAAATTCTTTCATAGTGGCATATGTAGGTAATTTAGATACAAATTTATGGGGTTATTTTGAATTATAATGGAAGAAGTGGATAATCTAGATACAAAATTAGTGGGTTACTTTGTGTATTTTCATAATGACAGAGGTGGGTAATTTTTAATAAAACATAATAGATCCAATGTCTATTATTTATGATTATTGTGCTAATTTCTAGGATTTAATTATCTTTTTTTCTAAGAATTAACATGGAGCCTCCATTAGAGCATTAGTAATAGTAAGGTGTTTTGTATTGCTAAGAATAAGCTTTTGAATACTATTTTGTTGACGAAAATATTTGGAATACTATAGCACTATGCCTTCCCAAACACATCTAATAAATAAATTGCACTACGAACAAAGGGTATATATCTTCCCCAATGTACTGCTAGTCTTCTACACTGTATATAGTCTTGTCAAGGGCTTTTTAATTACTTCATTTTGGGTGTATATTCTTGTAGTACACTAAATAAGTCTTTTGTTTTTTCAAATTCCAATAGTGGTTACTCACTTGATGTGTTATCAAGCAGGAGCGGTACAATTGGTAGTACCTTTGAGTGGATCAGATACTTGAGGTACAAAATGTTTTCGTCAAAACCTACCCAATTCTCCAATTCTTGCAACACAACCCGGCAGAGTTCCCTAGCAAGGATGTCAGCACAAATAACCCTTGATGCTGAACTTGGCACAAAATATGAAGATTCTGGTGATTCCTTTGATTACCCCATGTTTTTAGAGGGGACCACTTCGAATCTACAGCAGGAGCGTTCAGAGGAGGATACAGACTACTTGCAGCCATTTGGTTGCTTGTTGGTGCTTGATGTAATGAGCCTCAATGTCATTGCATTCAGTGAAAATGCACCCGAGATGCTTAAAACAATCAGCCATGCAGAGCCAAGTATCTATGAATCCCCCAATGTTGTCCATTGGGACGAATGCATTGTCACTTTTCGTGGAATATAGTGCCACATCACTACACAAGGTACTAAGGTCTGCTGATGTTTCTTCTTTTAATCAAGTCCTAGTTGAATGCAGATCATCGGGCAAGCTATTTTATGCCATTGCCCATAAGGTGACTGGTACTGGTTGTCTAGTGGTTGATTTTGAGCCAGTGAAGCCTTCTGAAATTTCTACTGCTGTTGCATGGGCTTTGCCGCAGTCTTACATGCATGCGGCGCCGGCAGTATCAAAGATCCAGTCAGTGCCAGGTGGGAGCATGGAGGTCTTGTGCAATACTTTGGTACAAGAAATCTTTGACTTAGTGGGATATGATAGAGTCATGGCTTACAAGTTCCATGAAGATTATCATGGCGAGATCATTGCCAAGGTTAGAGAACCTGGTCTTGAACCATTTATTGGCCTACACTATCCAGCCACTGATATCCCTCAAGCGCGCCGCCAGGATTCTTTTCATGAAGCACCAAGTTCAAATGATATGTGACTGCTCTATGAGGCCAGTGAAGATTATCAAAGACGAGGAACTCCCTTTTAATGTTAGCTTGTGTGGTTCAACTCTTGGGGTGCCACAAAGTTGTCACCTTCAGTATATGAAGAACATGAAATTGGTTGCCTCTCTAGTAATGGCTGTTGTGATAAATCAAAAAATGGAGAATATTCTGATACCAAGCATGAACAACCAACAGAATGGCGGCGCCCGAGGAAGAAGCTATGGGGCCTCATTGTTTGCCATCATATGAGCCCTAGACATGTCCCCTTTTCGCTACGGCATGCTTGTGAATTCATAGCACAAGTGTTTGCTGTCCACATAAATAAGGAGCTAGAATTGGAAAAGCAGATGTGACACAGAAGTATGATAAAAAAGGTTAAAGGTTTTGTTCTCCATGACGTACCATTTTTTTCTTCATTTGTTTTTATTAAGCTCTTATAGCAAGCTAGGAGTTTTTCTATCTGATTTACATCAATGTTGTAAGGACCATTGGCTTAATAATGTTCCATTATATTGCTGGGCTCACAGGTTAAGTCATATGGATTTCGAGATGGGTGAACTTGTGTTACAAGACATGCTGGAGGCCGCAATAAGTGAAGTACGGCCAGCTTGTCAAGGAAAAGAGATCAGAGTATCTACCGACCTTGCAGAGAAATTTCGCTAGCAAAGGCTTAATAATCCGAACTTAATGCAGCTACTGCAGAATGTCCTGTTCGACTTCCTATTTGCTTCTGTGAAGTTCTGTCCCATTGGAGGTTCCATTGTAATATCTTGCAACCAGACTATGAAAATTGGAGAAAATATTAGTACCATGGATCTGGAACTTAGGTACACTTCTCATGCACTTTATTGCACTCATACAACATTTTCCTGATATGAAGTAGTGATATTCGAATAATACGTAAAAGCTAGCATTGCATTTATGGGTTTCAGGATCAAGCACACAATGATAGCACTCCCAGAGGAAATGTTTTCACAAATGTTAGAAGGAGACAATGAAGAGCAGTCAGAGCAGGACTTGACCCTTGTAATTTGTAGAAATATTACGGCCCTGTTTGGTTGAGCTGTGGCTTTTGAAAAAGATGTTGTGAGCTGTGGACTGTGAAAAAGCTGCTGTGAGCTAAGAGCTGCGGGAAAAGTTGAAAGTCGTTTGGTTGGAGCAGCTGTGAAACTGTAGGCTACGTAAGAAATGTATGCCATGCCCCTGAAGTCCTAAGGGACTATTTATATGCAAATTGCTCATAAATAACTATTCTATTCACTTATTCGCATGTAAATCACTATTTTGGAAAGGAAACATTATTTTTTTCTAAGTTTTTCATGAATCAAAGTGATATGGTCCACATAAATAGAACAAGAGCATTTTATAAACGACAAAGGGCACATCCATTGATGTCATCCCTCAACACAACTATCATCCTCTCGCACTAACCAAAGCATCAGCTATTCTACTGTGAATGGTATTCATCGTATGCTCATTCTCCACATCTTCACTATCATCTCCCTGTGTTTATGTCATGTCACTTATCTGTTGTACCAAGTATTCCTCATCAGCATCACATCTCTCGAACTCCTTATCACGCAAATTGCTGTCACAGATAAAATTATGCAATGCCAAATAAGCAATAATGATATGCTTCTGAGTCGAGTTGAGAAACTTGGTATGCCCATCAAAATACACCACTTCTCCTTATACACTCTGAAAGCCTGCTCAATGACACTTCGAAGGGAAATGCAAGAAATTGAACACCTCATACTTCCCCTGGGTGGTCCTGAATGATGATGAAATTCTGGTATATGGTATGCGCTTCCTTTGAAAGGGGCAAGATACCCTATTCGGTTTGGATAACCGGAGTCCATAAGATAAACGGAGCCCTTCACCAACTTGCGGCTCCCACTGGGTACTTATAGGCCTTCCTTTCAAGAATTTAGCCCTCTTCTGTCCAAGATTGAAACCAAGCTCAATGGGATCAGCAAGATGCTTTCATATCAAGGCAGATTGGTACTTGTTAACTCTGTCTTCACAGCTATTCCAACTTTCTATATGTATAGTCTCATTTTGCCTCCCCAAGTAATTAAGCAAATTGACAGGTATAGGAAACATTATCTGTGGAGTGAAGGTGATATCAACAAAAAAGGTTCCTGTTTGGCAGGCTGGGAGCCTGCTTGCAGGCCCAAAACTGAGCGTGGCCTTGGCGTACTTAACATACAATCACAGTAAGTGCGTGTTTAGTTCGCGAATTTTGGGAATTTGACTACTGTAGCACTTTCGTTTTTATTTGGCAATTAGTGTTCAATCATAGACTAATTAGGCTCAAAACGTTCGTCTCGCAATTTCTAACCAAACTGTGCAATTAGTTTTTTTTCGTCTACATTTAATGTTCCATGCACGTATCGCAAGATTCGATGTGATGGCTACTGTAGCACTTTTTTGAACTAAACAAGCACTAAGGCCACGTTTAGTTCCAAAAAATTTTGGTTTTTGCCCATCACATCGAATCTTTGAACGCATGCATGGAGCGTTAAATGTAGACGAAAAAAAAACTAATTGCACAGTTGGGTAAGAAATCGCGAGACGAAACTTTCGAACCTAATTAGTCCATGATTAGACACTAATTGCCAAATACAAACGAAAGTGCTACAGTTGCAAAACCCAAAAATTTTCGTGAACTAAACGTGGCCTAAAACAACCCTCTTATTGAAATTCATGGACAAATTCTATAATCATGCAAATGTCCCCTCGATAAGCCTGACATGGACAAAACTTTACTCCACCAATGTCCGCCCCATGCAAGATGTCCAGTTGGATCCTTCTGGTGGAAGGATGTGCTCAAGCTATATCTTATTTTACATCATGGCAACATGCAAACCCAACCTAGGTAGCTCCATCCTCTTTTGGTCTGATAACTGGATTGAACCCTGTCTCACAAACATATTCCCACATCAGTTTTCCTTTGCCAGAACATAGAAAAGCTCCCTCAGATTCTTCTTGCACAATGAAGTCAATTAGATTTTTGCTCTTCTACTCTCAGTCCAAGCCTCTGAAGAACTTGAGGCCCTTCAACTCCTTCTGTAGGGTAGGACTTGGAACCAGGATCTTTTAGACAGCTGGAAGTACAATTGGAACGCTGGGAAATTTAGCTCTAAGAAAGCTTACATTCTCCTTCAAGGCCCTCGGTAGCCTCCCCCTCTTCTCCTGGCTCTGGTCTTCTGGAAATTTTGGTAAACATAAGTTCTTCTTCTGGTTACTTCTCAAAGACTGCTCAAACACAAGGAATCTGCTAAGAAGAAAGAACAAAGTTTTGGAGGACTACAGCTGTGCCATTGGCAACTCTGGAACTGAAGAGACATGTATGCACCTGTTCTTCGAGTGGCCTTTCATCATAGCCTGCTGGAACTACCTTGATATACATTGGAATTTAAACATACCGCCCATGGATATGGTCATAGAAGCCAGGTTAGATATTGGACGAAGCTACTTCAGAGAAATCATCATCGCTACTTGCTGGATTATTTTGGACCTTAGGGAATAGACTGATTTTTTATAACATACCTTGCACTGTCAACAAGTGGAAAGAGCATTTCAAAAAAGAAATTTCCTTGGTTTGCATCAAGGCCAAACCCAACCTTGAAGGTGCCCTAAATCTTTGGTTGGAGAATCTGCCTTAGTAGCCTTTTCATTTTTGTTCTTGAGCTTTGCAATCTCCTTATATCCACGCCTTGTGCACCTGTACTGCTCTACTTACTTCATTAATACAAAAAAATTGGTGGGGGAATTCCCCCACCGAGCCCTAAAAAATCTCCAATGTCATTTGAAATTTCAAAATTTTAATTTCAATATCTTAGAACATAAAACAATTATTTATAAATCTAAAAATGACTTCAAATGAAAGCTTGTTAACTACAAAGTTGTAGATCGTATTGAAACTACAACTTTTGTGCAGATTATGTCAATGTCCGAGGTTGTTTGAAAATTTTAAATTTCAAAATTTATGAGCTACAAAGTTATAGATTACATTGAGCTCTAATATTCTAATATCATTTTTCTTTATCTATATTCATATAAGAAATTACAATTTTTTAGGAAAACTATTTTAAGAGGTGGTCCTTAGAATGATCGTCTCGGTTAATTGATTTCTGGAGGCAATTGCCTTGCAATATCCGACCATTGAAAATGATTAAGATGAGAGCGTTTGCCTAGAAACTGCCTCCACGGTTACAGAGGCGGTGCTACAAAATACCCAACTCTCAGGGGTCTATATCCTCAAATCCTATACACTCACCCCTATGAGCACCTTCGAAGAATTGATAAATCTCGAGTGATGAAGTCACCATAGACGCTTCACTATCGAGAGGCACCCTATAAGCACCTTCGAAGAACTGAGTAGACCGACAAATCTTGAGATTGACGAAGTCATCATAGATGCCTCGTTGTCAAGGGACACGTCGTCTGCCACTGGCGTCATCAAACCCTAAAATAAATCTTGGAAAATGAGAGGACTTTGAACTCAGGTAGGGTTGGTTCCACCATGAGAAGTTTAACCAATTCATCTTATGTAGACCTAAGATATATAATGTAGGCAAATTTTGTTGTGGGACATCCTCATCCTCATGTCAAAAAAAAGTGGTATTGGTAAATCGACACCACAAAACATTAAAATTTATTAGGTAATATTATGAAATCTCTACCATTTATGTTAAGACATCATATAAATTATTTTATTAATTTCTCATATCTATGGAGAGAGATAAGATGGGAGAAATAGTATTTTTGTCCTTGTCTTCACATCCTTTCTTCGTTCCGCTCTCATCTTGCATTTACCTAGTGTTGCCGTGAGATTCGGCGACGATAGATGCATACCGCATACATCGGCAAGGTATATACCTGACAAGATGCAGAATTTCGTTGGTGCATTTTATTTGGCAGTAATAATTCTATCACTGTTTGTATCTAGCTTAATAAAGTTGACAACACTAGCGTCCTATTCGTTTGGAATTGTTTGGCTGATAAACCATGACTAAAAATACTGTTGGCTAATTTGGTGTAGGAAAAAAAATACTATTTGTTAACTAGAAATACGACTTATAAACTAAACAAGCCTAACGAACCGAGCATAGGACTATGACAAAAGCCTCTCCTCTCCTAGTAGCCAACGTTTCATTTGCTTTCTCACTTGCGCCACTTCGACTGAAAGACGAGATGCTCTGCACTTGTTGCGATCCAGCAGAAAAAGCTCCGTATGGAAATATCCTGTTCATGTCCGGTTATAAAGGGTGCTGGAGCACTTTGCTCTTTGCACTAAGCTCTTGTTTAGTTCTACCTCAACTTTTAAAAAGTTACTACAGTACCTGTCACATCGAATATTTGCGGCCCGTGCATATATGGAGCATTAAATGAAAAGAAAAACTAATTACACAGTTTGGTGGGAAATTACGAGACGAACGTTTTAAGCCTAATTAGTTCATGTTTGAATACTATTTGTCAAATAAAAACAAACATGCTACCGTAACTCCAAAATCTAAATTCCTACCACTAAATACAGCCTAAAACGTTGCTGCCACTCAAATGAAAGACTCTCCTGGTACCTTTGGTCCGAAGATTGCCCAAACAGTGTGACGACTGACGGATGAGAGTGGAGTGACAACGACCTCGACTTTTCGCTGCCCTTCTGTCACTTGGACTCACAGACGAGACGGGACGCTGTGCCTCCCAGAGATTCGCTCCAGCGTCCAATCCAGGGCTTGCTTTCCACGTAGTAACCGTACGGTGTGTACCGTAGGGAGGCAATTTCCTTCGCCGCGAAGATACATCCTCCAGTGTCAGTGTGTGGCTGCATTGGCTGCTTGACTGACCAATTTGTAGCAGTAACAGAAGCTTCTTTGTCTAACTAACTGATCGATTTTCCGTAAGTCAGCACGAATGATTTCAAAGAAAACAGTTTGTTCTCTTAAATACGACATGTCTTTTCAATTTGTAGAAGTGTTTGTGAAAATAAATCACTGCATATAATTTCATGTCTCCGACAAAATATCTATAAGATATAGAAAGTAAAATTAAAAAATCAACTAGGTCACATCCCAAACATCAAATATTTTTTTGTCAGAGAAAGTTTGATTTATTTGTCCCTACAGCTAAATTCTTGTGTGAACTAAAAAATATAAATTCTCGTACAAACTAAGTATAATGTAACTCAACTAGTTAATCTAGGTTTAAGTCCCTTGGCTCTACACTTTCTTGCAACCCAAGTTCACCCATTCCCCTTCGTAGTCCAATGAAAGTGGAACCGCTAAAATGGTGTGGTCCTCATCCTCGGCGGCCCCTGCAGAACGATGCTTGAGAGGATCCCACCGAGCGGGCGAGTAGAACGCTACCAAGGAGGACATGTACCAAGTCATCAACTACCTCTTGCAAGAGCTCTACTTCAAGGATATTGAGGGAGACAAAGCTTGAGTTTACCAGGTATACATTAAGAAAGTTAAAAAGCAGGTCTTTCGAAGTTGAGAATTTTGTGTGAAGACCGTTCTACCACTTGGGACAACATAAAAAAACCCATTAGTCCTTTGTTTATACCTATCTTATACCTTTGCTCAAAAGGAGGTACGGACATACAAAAACTTATCTTATACCTTGCTTTTAATCCTTTGTATTGGTCTTTTCTTCCCACTTTTCAATCTCCTTCTTCCATCCATGTCGAGCACTTGATTACCTTGGCCATCACCATCTCCTCCATGGTTGTCACTTTGCTCAACACTAACCTAGCTCATACAACATTTAAGCAAAACATTAGTCCACCAGTTATCACTCAATTACCAAAACCGAATTAGGTATTTCAACTTAGGAAGAAGAGTTGCCACCACTAATGGTGGATACAAGGGGCAGAAGCGTCTTTGGGCATAGCGACAATGTCTAGAGCAGAGGGCATTGTAGAGGCGGTGACCTGGGGTGGAAGGGGCAGGCAGAGGGTCGAGCGGAGGGCGTTGGATAGGGTAGTGAGTTGTAGAGAAAAAAGAGTGCAACACGTGCGTGGGATACAAAAGTATTTTGGGAAAAGAGTGAGCTAGGATTTTGATGCAAGAGCATGATGGCTGCAAAATGTTGGTCACAAAACATCGCCGTATTGTTAGAGGGCAATGATCATATCCATAACGCATGATGGTGAAAGCTCCATGAATGGTTTTGGTAATTGAGCACTAGTGGAATAACCTTTTGCTAAGTGTTGATTAATCTAGGTTAGGTCCACACCAATATGGTGAGCAAGGCTTGGAGATGTATGAAGGGTGATCAATCCAAATGGAGCAAGCGCGTACTTGGAGAAGATGAGGAGGTGAAAACAAGCCTAAAGGCAAAGGTATATGTTAGGGGTTTTGTTTTCATTGGCTGAGATGTAATAAAGTACGTGGTCGGGTTTAGGACATATAGTCATACTATGAAGAGGGGAACTCTAAAAGCAGACATGGTTATCTAGTGCCACTAGGTGTTGATTTACATGCATATTATCCCAAGTGATGTGGTGAGTAGCAAGCGAATTTTTTTTGAAACACTTTGAAAAATGCTAACTCAATGCTTAGATGTTTGGAAAAACATTTGGAAGTGGGAGAGAAGACCTATTGGTTGTGTTGTTTAGCACTCACCTGAGCTGGAAGCCCTATGGTTGGTTTTGGTAATTGAGACAAATAGTGGACTATCCTTCTACTAAGTGTGCGATTAAGCTAGCTTAGGTCCACACCAAGATGGAGAGCAAGGCTTCGAGATGGATGAAGGGTGATCAATCTAATTGGAGCAAGCTCTCACTTGGAAAAGAAGAAAGAGAAAAATAAAATCCATGTTGTGAAGGCAAAGGTGTAAATATAGATTTTGTTTTGTTGGTCAAGATGCAATAGAATACGTGATCGGGTTTAGGATAGATAGTGTACTGTTAGGAGGGGACCCCTAAAGTTTAAATGGTTATCTAAGTGCCACTAGGTGTGAAAATACATTGCATATGCATTAAACCTAGTGACATGGTGAGAAGCAAGTGAAAACCCTTTGAAAAAATGTTTGTGAAAATGCTAACTCACTTGCACATATGTGGGACACATATTGGAGTTGGCACATTTCAAAAAGGGGTTGAAATAGAGCTAAACACAATCTCCGGTGGTCCATCGAATTGTGCCGCTGGGTCTCTAGGCTGACCATCGGACTATAGGTGTACTGGTTTTGACTATAGCTAGGGTTAGACATCGGATTATTCTGATGGCCTACCCTAACTAACCATTGGAGTATAGTTTGGCAGTGGAGGACACGTGGTAGGCTGAAGGAGTTGTGCGATTTTCAAAAAGGTCATCAAATTGTTCTAAGGCTAGGTGTCAGCACATGCCGATGGTGAAAAACCATTTTGGAACCTCTCTAGTCTGCATCAGAGTGACAAGAAATTCCTCCGATGGTTGCCCTAGGCATGACATCAGAGCATACGCTACCCTAGCCATTGGAGGAACCCAACGACTAGTTCCTAATAGAGCACGTGTGACACCATCGAATTGTGCCAATGGGTGTCAAACAAGAGCATCGAAGTATATGCTACTAAAAGGATCAAGATGCCCAAGAGGGGGGTGAATTGGGCTAATTCTAAATTTCGTGCAATAATTAAGTTCTACGGTTAGCCCAATTAACCCCTTGTGCCTAGAAAGTGTTTCTATTGAACTAACGCACAAAAGTTTAGCAACCTAAGTTCCAATCCTACTCTAGCATGGCAATTCTATGAATGTAAGAACAAGAATTGAATTGCTCAAAGTAAATACTCAAAGTAAATGCTCAAAGTAAATAGAGAGGGAGGAACGCGGCGATGTTTTGCCGAGGTATCAGAGAGTCGCCACTCCCCACTAGTCCTCGTTGGAGCACCCGCACAGGGGTGTAGCTCCCCCTTGATCCGCACAAGGATCAAGTGCTCTCTACGGGTTTATTCTTTGACACTCCATCGCGGTGAATCACCCACAACCGCTCACAACTTGAGTTGGGTCATCCACAAGCTCTCCGGATGATCACCAAGCTCCCAATCACAACCAAGCCGTCTAGGTGATGGCGATCACCAAGAGTAACAAGCACGAACTCTCACTTGACCACGACAAGCCTAATGAGAAGGATGGATGCACACTTTGCTACTCTTGATCTCACTAATGAGGGCTCTCTTTGGGATTCTCAAATCTCAATCACCTCATTAGGACCTTGCTCTTCTTGGCACTATCTAAGGTGTTTCTCAGCTATTTGAATGAGCAAAAGTACCCCCACACACGAGTGGAGGTGGTATTTATAACATGGGCTGAAAAACGAACCGTTATGTGCCTCTGCGGGGTGATCGGACGCTCCGGTCAGTACACCCCGAACTCCAGTGTTTACAGTGTGACCGGACGCTGGCCAGCGTCCGGTCAGCACTGACCGAATGCATCCGGTCGTGATTTTCCCTCTCTGGAACCTTACTAGAGTTGACTGGACGGTGGCTCTCAGCGTCCGGTCACTTCACCTCTTAGCGTCTGATCGCACCAGACGAAATCACCTTGGTCAAATGAACTGACCGGACCCTGAGCCAGCGTTCGGTCACACCGGAGCCAGCGTCCGGTTAGTATTTGACCCTCCATTTACTTCCAACTCTCGATCATATGTGAATGAAGTTTGCTCCATTGGATCTAAGGGCTATTTTGGAGCTACCTAGTGCTAGTTTTAACAAGTGTGCACCACACCTAACTTACTAGACCCACCTAGGTCAAGCTACCCGTCCATACCCCCCTTAATAGTACAGCCAAAGGAAAAACAAAGTCCTAAACTACTCTAAGTGTCTCTCCAACTCCAATCGACACTTAGAACTAGTCTATCCTTAACCTTGTCATCCATCCTTTGAAAACCGAAACGATTTCCATCGTAGGGGCATGACTACCATGATTGCCCAATCGATCTCCATTACCATGACCTAACTTAATTTTCTCTGCACAACACACGTTAGTCATAGTAATCTTGTATTGTCATTAATCACTGAAACCCAACTAGGGGCCTAGATGCTTTCAATCTCCCCCTTTTTGGTGATTGATGACAATACCACCTTGAGTATGCGAAAGAGTTGAGGTTTTTAACATGCTTGGATCATATAATCTTTTGGCAATAAGAACAAAGGTGTTAGTCAAGCTTATATGACCCAAGCCAACATGATGTACTCAAAAGATATGAAATAAGCATGAGTACAAGTAATAAAGCTCATTTGCATCGGAGTAAAACGCGGAAGCAAAGGCAAATGAGCATAGCACAAGTGATATGCCATATAAATAATTCAAAGTAGAGAGCACACATGTTATATATCATGATCACGTAGATATCACTATCACATAAATATAGTTTAAATGCATAAGAGTAAACACATGACGAATGCATAATAGTGTATCACACATAAAACTCCAAATGTAATAGATAAGCTAATATAATAACTAAGCTCCCCCTAAATATGTCGCTCCCCTAAATGTGTTGCTCCCCCTAAGACTAGCATACTCAAACCCTCTCCCCCTTTGGTGTCAAACACCAAAACCTAAGGGTCGGTCGGCGGGGCTGCAGCGGACGAGCCGGGCGCTGAGGTACGAGGAGCGAGCTAGAACTGGGTGCCATCATCATCTGACCCTGAGCTCTGAGCTGTCAGACCCTCTATAGCCAAAAGCGATGCTGAAGCAGTCTGGGTCAGATCAGGAACTAGAGCTGCTGTAGGCTGTGCTAGTATAACTGAAGCAGCTGGCTCTAATGATGCCACTGACGAAGGGAGCATCTCTGTAGTCTCGGTAATATGTGCAACGATAGAAGGACCTGGGACATGTAGATATGGAGGAGTAGGCTGCCCTATCAACTCACTGAAGGAAGCTCTAAGGCTCCTGGACACTGTGGTCTTTGGCACTAGCAGCGAGGACATCTTAGCCTGTGTGAAGCCCATCTGAAAAGGTGTGAACTGCGGGGCTAGCATTGGCAAAGCAAAATACTAGGACACCTACTCTATAGGAGAAGCAAACTATGCTGGTGGCTGTCCCTAACTCTGAAGCCCACTAGGCTGTAACGCTGGAGTCATAGAAGTAGTAGCGGTCTGACCAAGCTGGGGAGAAGGCTATGGCGGTGGAGCCCCAATAGCTGTCACTACATGCTGCATAAATCCAAGAAGTTGTTGCTGCATGAGGATCTGCTGCTGATGCATGGCATACTGCTGCTGCTGCTGTAGAGCCTATGTCTGCTGCTGAATAGCCAGCTGCTGTCTCTGAAACTCATCCTGCCGAGTCTGGAACTATGCGAAAGTAGCAGCTATCTCCTATGCCTGGCATGCTTGATCCTGCCTCATCCGCTCAAGTATGGCAAGAAGAGCGGGGTCTGTCTATGGTGCAGGTGGAGCTAAACTGGAGCTGCCTGCCTCATGATCATGTCGGCGTGCAGGCATTTGAGGGACATCGTGGTAGTCCTCATCTGAGCTGTCGTTGGGGTCGCTCTCGACCACCCCCTCCTACTGAGCAAGCTCCTCCTCCTCGGTAGCTGCAATACCCCTGATAATATCATCCCACTGGGCTGCAGTCTCCGGCACCTCAGGACGATGGCGCGGCTGACTAGGTGTTGTAGGTGTACTATGCCGAATCATCTGAGACAGGTTATAAGATGGGAACTCTGTGGTGGCACCACTGTACTCAGCAAGCATCTTAGGCAGCCTCACTGTGACTGCTCTATGGATAAGGAATGTGATCCAATGAGCATAGGGTAGCTGCATGTGACCTCTAAAGCCCTTAGCTATAGTATCCTCCATCTCTGACAGAAGAAGATCCCAAATATCAAAAATTGTCTGCTGCATCAAAGAGTTGATAAGCCACAATTGTATGCGAGTCAAGCCCTCGCGATACCCCATCCTCGGTAGCAATGTCCTCCTCATGATAGCCTCAAGCACATGAGCAGTAGGGGTAAGATCACTGGGGTTCCTGCGTGACCCTTCGCCGAAGGGCTCAGTGAAGCAGTGGCGAACCAAGTCTGTAGGGGGCACCATACCGCCATGAGGGCGTCTAGGAGGCGCTGTCTGTCCATAGCAAACCTCATGTAACCTGACAGGCTGCTTCTGAAGCCTGAGTATCTCCATGACCCTAGTGTTTGTTAGCCTGTAGTCTCTGCCTCTAAATGCAAAGTGAATAAAGTTATGGTGTGGGTCAATCCAGAGAGAAGCATAGAACTGACGAACCCAAGATGGAACATATAA
Source organism: Miscanthus lutarioriparius (assembly GCA_904845875.1). Lineage (NCBI taxonomy): Eukaryota > Viridiplantae > Streptophyta > Magnoliopsida > Poales > Poaceae > Miscanthus > Miscanthus lutarioriparius. Next base: position 57,063,658 of record CAJGYO010000010.1, read on the forward strand.
TCTGGTCCGTCCAATCAAGTTTGTTAGCCCCGGCAGATATGCAAGGTAGGGGCAAATGTGCTCTCCAGCTGCTGCTGCTATAGACTCAATGCTGCCAACTCTCTGAGATCTAAAAACTGCCCCACTGTTGAGATAGGCATTATAGAAATCTTCCTACAAAGGTGTGTAGAAACCCTTAGATGCACGCTCATCTCTCCTCGGAGGAAACCACACCTCAAAGTCCATAAATCTCAGCTGCTGCACCTGCTTGGCCGTGGTGGCCCTCAAGTCCAAGTGTGTCACAGGAGGCGGACCCTGTGGTCTGGGCGGTGGGCGAGAACCCCTCCGCTGTGTATTTGCTCTCAGTGTGATTGGAACACGGGTGTGACCAGAGCGGTGAAGCTGTGGCTGAGGTGCCTGCTCTGTCTCCTTGGCCTGCTGTCCCTCCTGAGTCTGCTCTGCTGGCGGTGCCTGCTGCTGTGACTCCCCCTGAGGCTAACCCTCATCCAAGACAACTCGCCGTACTACAACCATGACAGTCCCAGGTGGACCACCAAGACGGCACTCAAACTGCTCTAGGACTTCTCTTGTAGCTGGTGGAAGCTGCTGATCTGCAATGACTACTCCACTACGAGCACCTCCTCTCTCGGCACGCTCTGCAGCCTCTGCAACTGCGGCTGCTCTCGCTGTCTCTGCATCTGGATATTTCCACTTCCTGGTTGCTAGCTTCTTCGTCGCCTTGCCTTTTGGATCTGTAGGCTGGCGAGGCGGGGGCCTCTGATCCTCATCACTAGGACCACCTCCGACATTCTTCATGCAAGCCATCTGAAGGATCTGAGGAGAAAAACTGCCACTAACAAAGATCAACTGTCAATCTATCGCTTCTGAGGCTTGGCCTCGATCCGTACTCGCGAGCTTGGCCCCGAGTTAACTAATAACTGCCACTGACACCTCAACGGCACTGACTCGCTGCACGATGGAATAGATAGGATATACAAATAATTTTAATTATTCATCTAGAGATATGAAATCCTATGAAAGCAAGCAATTAGTTACAAAATTGAAACAGAGGGCTTGCTACCTGTCGAACCGGCGATCCGAGGAGAAGAGAAACGAATCGGGGAACCACAGGATTTAGAGGCTAGGGTTAGGGTTAGGCGATGTGGATTGCACTGTGTTGGCGTGGGTAGCTAGGGTTCTAGAGGCGGCGTTGACGCACGGAGTAGGTGAAGCTGGACAGCGGTGAGGAAGTGGCACGGCGGTGCTGTGGCGCGCGGGACCAACGGCGTGCGGGCACGACGGCGCTGGCAAGGGAATAGAGCGGCGTGGGGAGGCGCTGCTGGTGGCGGTGGTGCACGGGCTCGACGGAGGATGGAGCGGCAAGCGACGGCGTGGGATCCATGGGGAGGCGCAATGCGGCGGCTTGGGCTTAGGTACACAACGGCATGGCAAGGTGGGTTGTTCCTAGCTTGGATGTGTGGCGGATTAGGTCACAAAGCGTGGCGGCTTGTGGTTAAATGAGTCCCCCGATGGAGTTGGATAAGGAAAGAGGAAAAGAGTTCATATGCCACACGAATCCTATTGACCAGACGCTCCGGTGGCAGCGACCGGACGCTGCCACCCAGCGTCCGGTCAATTCCAGAGAGGTCCAAATCCTCTGGAATCACAAACGGACGCGTCTGGTGCACACCAACCGGACGCAGCCAGAGTGATCTCCGCCAATTGATCCTCGGTCCTTACACCTTCTAGTGAAATATCATTTTTAGCAACATGATCTCTAAGAAAGTGATGGTGGATATCTATGTGCTTGGTGCGAGAGTGTTGAACCGGATTATTTGCAAGTTTTACCGCACTTTCATTGTCGCACAAAAGAGGTACTTTTTCTAGAACTACACCATAGTCTAGCAAAGTTTGTTTCATATAAAGTATTTGTGCACAACAAGCACCCGCGGCAATGTATTCCGCTTCGGCGGTGGACAAAGCCACACTATTTTGTTTCTTGGAGGACCAAGACACAAGTGATCTACCAAGCAAATGGCACCCTTCGAATGTGCTTTTTCTATCAACTTTGCATCCGGCATAATTCGAATCGGAATAGCCAGTTAATTCAAATCTAGGTCCTTTGGGATACTAAAGGCCAATGCTTGGTGTGTGCTTAAGATACCTAAGGATTCTTTTTATGGCAATTAAATGAGTTTCCTTAGGATTAGCTTGAAATCTAGCATACATACACACACTAAACATGATGTCGGGCCTAGATGCGGTTAAATACAACAAGCTACCAATCATAGAGCGGTAGAGAGTTTGATCAATCTTGTTACCTCCCTCATCTAGGTCGAGATACCCATTGGTTGGCATTGGTGTCTTGATTGGCTTACATTCATCCATTTTGAACCTCTTGAGAAGATCTTTTGTATATTTCTCTTGAGAGATGAAGATCCCTTCTCTCATTTGCTTGACTTGAAAACCAAGAAAGAATGTAAGCTCTCCAATCATTGACATCTTGAACTCCTTCGACATCAATTCACCAAATTCTTTGTAAGAATCTTCATTTGATGATCCAAAGATGATATCATCAACATACACTTGACAAATGAAGATATGCCCATCAAGCTTCTTGGTGAATAGTGTGGTGTCGACCTTCCCAATGGTGAAGCCCTTCTCAATGAGGAAGTCCCAAAGGCGCTCATACCAAGCTCTTGTGGCTTGCTTAAGCCCATATAATGCCTTGGACAACCTATAACATGATTAGGATATCTAGGGTCTTCAAACCCGGGAGATTGATCAACATAGACTAGTTCATTAATAAAGCCATTTAAAAATGCACTTTTCACATCCATTTAATATAATTTTATTTCATGATGTGATGCATATGCAAGGAGGATACGGATGGCTTCTAGTCTTGCAACCGGTGCAAAGGTCTCTCCAAAATCCAAACCTTTAACTTGATAGAACCCCTTTGCAACTAGTCTTGCCTTGTTCCTCACAACAACACCTTGATCATCTTGCTTGTTTCGGAACACCCACTTTGTTCCAATGACTCTTGCTCCTTTTGGTCGCTCTTCAAGAGTCCACACTTCATTGCAGGTGAAGTTGTTCAACTCTTCATGCATAGCATTTATCCAATCCAGATCTTGAAGAGCTTCTTCTACCTTAGTAGGCTCATAGCAAGAGACAAAAGATTGATGAGCAATAAATGAAGCAAATTTTTGTGAGCGAGTCATTACACCCTTTGATAGACTCCCTATGATGAGATCTTGTGGATGATCTTGTAGTAGAGGTGTATTTCTTCTATTGACCACTTGAGGAGGAGGTTGTGGAGCATCAACATCTTGTGCTTGTACCACCATTTGCTCATGGGAGACATGAGTGTCTTCATTTTCTACTCTCCCATCTTTTTCACCATCTTGTGGCACATTTGATGAAGAGGGTGGATCAAGCACTTGTACATCATTTTTAGGCTTGATGTCTCCAACCAGAATGTTCTTCATAGCCTCTCTCAATGGTTCATCACCTAAATCATCAAGATTCTCATGTGCTCCTTGGGAGCCATTAGATTCATCAAATTCCACATCATATGTTTCTTCAACCAAGTCGGTGGCATGATTAAATACTCTATATGCTTTGGACTTTGATGAGTAACCAACAAGAAAACCAATATCACAACGTCTTTGAAACTTCCCTAGGTGTTGCCGCTTCTTATAGATGTAGCATTTGCAACCAAACACCCTAAAGAAGGAGACGTCAGGCTTCTTCCCATTGAGCAACTCATAAGGTCTCTTGCCAAGGAACTTTTGAAGGAATAGGTGGTTGGATGCATAGCATACGGTGTTGATAGCTTCCACCCATAGAGCTTTAGGGGTGTTGTACTCATCAAGCATTGTTCTTGCAAGAGTGATCAATGTTCGGTTCTTCCTCTCAACTACACCAATTTGTTGAGGAGTATATGTTGCGGAGACTTCATGTTTGATTCCAACTTCATCACAATAGGCTTCTATGTTTGTGTTGTCAAATTCTTTGCCGTTGTCACTTCTTATCTTCTTGAGCTTCACTTCAAATTCATTTTGTGCTCTCTTGGCAAACTTCTTGAAACAAGATGCAACTTCAGATTTGTCATGAAGGAAGAATACCCATGTATACCTTGAATAGTCATCAATAATGACAAGACAATAAAGATTTTCTCCCAAACTCTTGTATGTTGTTGGTCCAAATAAGTCCATGTGTAGGAGTTCTAGCACTCTTGTGGTTGACATGAAAGCTTTGGTTGGACGAGTATTTGTAACTTGCTTGTCAGCTTGACATATACTATAAAGCTTGTTCTTCTCAAACTTCACATCCTTCAACCCCCTCACCAAATCATTCTTCATTAGCTTCTTGAGTGAGCTCATCCCAACATGAGCAAGTCTTCTATGCCATAGCCACCCAAGTGTTGTTTTGGTGAATAGGCAAGTCTTCAAGTTTACATCTTCGGAGGTGAAGTCCACTAGATATAGGTTGTTGTATCTAAATCCTTTGAATATAACTTGATCATCATCCTTCTTGGATACAACAACTTCCTTCTCGGTAAACAAGTATTGGAAGCCAAGATCACACAATTGTCCAATGGATAGCAAGTTGAAGCTCAATGAAGCAACATATAGCACATTTGAGATTGAATGATCATTTGATATTGCCACTTTGCCCAATCCTTTAACCTTGCCCTTTGAATTATCTCCAAATGTGATTCTTTCTGGTCCATCTACTTCTTCATCTAGAGAGGTGAACATACGAGGATCACCGGTCATATGTTGAGTGCAACCACTATCAATAATCCAATGACTTCTACCGGTCTTGTAGTTCACCTACACACAAGAGATCAAGCTTTAGGAACCCAAACTTGTTGAGGGCCCTTCACCTTCTCAACAAGTGACTTAGCAACCCAAATTTTCTTAGGCCTATTCTTGTTGGGAGGTCCTAAGAACATCACTTTCATTTTCCCACTAGAATCCTTTCTAAGCATGTAGTGAGCATTGAAGGCAAAAGGTCTAGCATGCTTGGGCAAGGGTTGTGGTGGTGGAGTTTGGCACTCATGAGCAAAGTGGCCTTCTTGTCCACACTCAAAACACTTCTTTGGCTTTGGCTTTTGTTGATGTTGAGCTTGAGCCTTCTTCTCTTTGTTTGCCATGTATCAAATGCCACTTCTATCTATCTTCATGATGGTGTTTATTAGAAGCTCACTTTGAAGATACTTGCCTCTAGTGAACTTGCTCAAACCAATCTTGAGATGCTCTTTTTCCAACTTGAGCTTCTTGTTCTCTTCCTTAAGAGCATCATTATTTTTCTCTTCCATAAGCTTCTTGTTTTCTTCTTTGAGCTTCTCATTTTCAAGCATCAACTCACCATCATGATCAAGAGTTTCTAGCACAATGGTGTTGTGGTTTTTTATTTCTTCAAGATCTTTTTTGAGCTTTACATTGTCATTCTTGAGCTTGATAAACTCATCATAATCATCGGCCACAACCACTTGCTTGCCCTTGCTAATAGAACCTTGCTCAATGCTCTCAATGATCAAATCATCACATGATGTAGCTATATCAATCTTAACAACATCGTTAGTAGCATCATGTGGCTCATTAGATAAAAATTCTTGAGCAATGACAAGATTATCATGATTAATCTTAAGAGTATTATATTCATCTTTTAGCTTGTTGTGGCTAGTGATGAGCTCATTGTGTATCCTCTCAAGTTTATCATGTTTATCTTTAAGCTCTTTCTTAGAAGATTTGAGCTCATTGAGTTTGGATGACATAGTATCATTTGCTTCTTTAAGCTCACAATTAGCCTTTTCCATTATATCACATTTTGCTAAAAGTGAATCATTCTTAGCATCTAGCTTTTCATTTTTAGCTCTAGTCTTTATAATGATCTTAGTGTATTGTTTAAGCAATTTAGCAAGATCGTCATAAGAAGGTGATTCATACTCATCATCATCACTACCACTATCATCATCACTAGCATGTTCATCATCACTACTATCATCATCATTTGATACCTTACGTTCACCCTTGGCCATAAGGCATAGGTGTGTAGAGGATGATGGCGGTGGTGGCGGTGAAGATGATGAAGAGTCAATGACAATAGCGGCCACCTTCTCATTGTCACTATCATCATCGGAAGAGACACTAGATGAGTCAATGTCCGTGAGCCAATCACCGACGATGTAAGCCTTTCCATTCTTCTTCTTGTGGAAGTCCTTCTTCTTGCCATCTCTCTTCTTGTATGGCTTGTTCTTTTTCTTCTCATCTTCATCTTTATTGCTTGAGTCATCTTTCTTGCCCTTGTTCTTGTTCTTGAACTTGTCTTTCTTAGGCTTTGTGCATTGGTGAGCTAGATGACCAAGTTCTCCATAATTATAGCAATCCATCTCGGAGATTGGCTTCCTTCTAGAACTTGTGAAGAACTTCTTCTTCTTGCCATCGAACTTGATGCCACTCTTGTTTAGCTTCTTTAGCATCTTAGAGGTTTTCTTCACCATGAGAGCAAGGCTTGCATCATCAACTTCATCATCACTTGAGCTCTCATACTCAAGCCTTGCTTTGCCCTTCTCTTGGCTAGCTTTAAATGCTAAGTCCTTATCTTTCTTCTTGATAGAGGATGAGCCATCTTGTGGCGTGATGTGCATATACATCTCATGAGCATTGATCTTTCCCAAGATTTGTATCGGTGTAGCGGTGGAAAGATCACCTTGATGAAGCACGATCATAATATGCCCATATTTTTCAATGGGGAGGACACACAAGATCTTTCTTACAACATCAGATGGTTGCATTTGAGTGAGTCCAAGCCCATTGACTTCCTCTACAAGAATATTCAAACGTGAATACATCTCGTTAGCACATTCTTTGGGAAGCATCTCAAAAGAGTTAAGCTTTTTCATGACAAGATGATAGCGTTCCTCACGCTCACTCTTTGTTCCCTCATGTAGTGCACAAACGTCCGACCATAGTGCATGGATGTCTTTGTGGTTTCTCACCCGGTTGAACACATCTTTACAAAGGCCTCTAAATATGGTGTTTCTAGCTTTTGCATTCTATTTTTCGTAATTCAACTCATCGCCTTGTAGGTGTGTAGCATCCTTAGGTTTTGGGAAGCCTTGTGAGGTGGCTCTAAGTATTCCAACATCTAGAGCTTCTAAGTACGACTCCATACGAATTTTCCAATAAGGAAAATCGTCCCCCTCAAAGATAGGAGGAGGTCCATCCCTATGAGACATCTTTCTCTAGGCGGTTAAGCCTAAATACGTGAGCACGAGGCTCTGATACCAATTGAAAGGATCAAGATGCCCAAGAGGGGGGGCGAATTAGGCTAATTCTAAATTTCTTTGCAATAATTAAGTCCTACGGTTAGCCCAATTAACCCCTTGTGCCTAGAAAGTGTTTCTATTGAACTAACGCACAAAAGTTTAGCAACCTAAGTTCCAATCCTACTCTAGCATGGCAATTTTATGAATGTAAGAATAAGAATTGAATTGCTCAAAATAAATACTCAAAATAAATGCTCAAAGTAAATAGAGAGGGAGGAACGCGGTGATGTTTTGCCGAGGTATCGGAGAGTCGCCACTCCCCACTAGTCCTTGTTGGAGCACCTGCGCAGGGGTGTAGCTCCCCCTTGATCTGCGCAAGGATCAAGTGCTCTCTATGGGTTGATTCTTTGACACTCCGTCGCGGTGAATCACCCACAACCGCTCACAACTTGAGTTAGGTCATCCACAAGCTCTTCGGATGATCACCAAGCTCCCAATCACCACCAAGCCGTCTAGGTGATGGCGATCACCAAGAGTAACAAGCATGGACTCTCACTTGACCACGACAAGCCTAATGAGAAGGATGGATGCACACTTTGCTACTCTTGATCAAACTAATGAGGGCTCTCTTTGGGATTCTCAAATCTCAATCACCTCACTAGGACCTTGCTCTTCTTGGCACTCTCTAAGGTGTTTCTCAGCTGTTGGAATGAGCAAAAGTACCCCCACACACGAGTGGTGGTGGTATTTATAACATGGGCTGAAAAACGAACCGTTATGTGCCTCTACGGGGTGACCGGATGCTCCAGTCATGTTGACCAGATGCTCTGGTCAGTACACCCTGAACTCTAGTATTTACAGTGTGACCAGACGCTGGCTAGCATTCGGTTAGCACTGACCAAATACATCCAGTCATGATTTTCCCTCTCTGGAACCTTACTGGAGTCGATCGGACGCTAGCTCTCAGCGTCCGGTCACTTCACTTCTCAACATCCGGTCACACCAGACGAAATCACCTTGGTCAAATGAACTGACCGGACCCTGAGCCAGCGTCCGGTCACATCGGAGCCAGCGTCCGGTCAGTATTTGATCCTCCATTCACTTCTAACTCGATTATATGTGAATGAAGTTTGCTCCATTGGATCTAAGGGCTATTTTGGAGCTACCTAGTACTAGTTTTAACAAGAGTGCACCACACCTAACTCACTAGACTCACCTAGGTCAAGCTACCCATCCATACCCCCTTAATAGTACGACCAAAGGAAAAACAAAGTCCTAAACTACTCTAAGTGTCTCTCCAACTCCAATCAACACTTAGAACTAGTCCATCCTTAACCTTATCGTCCATCCTTTGAAAACCAAAATGATTTCCATCGTAGGGGCATGACTACTGTGATTGCCCAATCGATCTCCATTACCATGACCTAACTTAATTTCCTCTGCAAAACACATGTTAGTCATAGTAATCTTGTATTGTTATTAATCACTGAAACCCAACAAGGGGCCTAGATGCTTTCAGCTATGACCTGTATTAGTCGTAGCTTATATTTCGATGGTGGCTTCTTAAGGGCGTCGCCACTTCCGATGCCCCGCAGACAGCCCAGTCAACAGGCCCAAACAACTAGTTTCTTGGGGGGCTTATAAATAGATGTTGGCTAGCTAGGTGTGCAACTAAGGTTTTGCTAGGTGTGTTGCTATCTCTACTGCAAAAGAGTTATGCACCCTAGTTTCCAATCCTATCAACTAGCCTATCACACTAAGCTAGGAAAGTAAGCACATAACCAAGGCACATAAAATAACTATGGATGGTAAAGGGCGATAGAGCTGCAAACTCCCATTCGACGACGCCGGTATTTTTACCGAAGTATCGAGAAGCATGCAAGCTTCCTCCTAATCCTCGTTAGAGCCCCTCTCAAGGATGCCCTCACAAGGACCAAGCTCCCCTAAACCCATCAACCACAACCACACATGAGCCACTTAGGCACTGTTGACGGTAGTTAACAAACATTATAAACCGTCAATATAACATGCATAAGGGCATAAATAAGATCATCAACAAAGATTTAGGAGTTTAAACTAATAAATTATATGAGTTTTGGTGAATCTATGATTTTTGCAGAGTTTATCAAGAAAACCATCAAGGTGGACCTAGATGTGAGAGTTAATCATGCTTATCTACAGCGAAACGGACACCAGAAGACTCTAGAAGACTCGAGATGACTCCACGCCGAGGCAGAGAGCGAGGGCCTATCAAGTAGGGCCACCCCTAGGCCCACCTGCCAGCCTCCGCGTTACAATGTCGGTTCTCCACCGCCTCCTAAGTTGCATCTACGCCATTCATTAAGCCGGTTTGATCCAAGGGCTCATGTTGGACTCTCCGGCCTATATACAGCAGCCCCTACCCCCTTGAAGGCATCAAGTCATTTGAGAAGACAGAAACCCTAATCATCCTTAGAGCTCCACCATATTCTAGGGCATAACTAGTTAGGCTAGGTCTAGAGCGAGGCAAGTAGGCTTCTCTTGGATTCCCGATCGTGTCAAGAGCTTGGTTCGATATAATCTTTGTACACCTTCTCTCTTTTGTATCTCTATTATTTTTATATGCTTGCTACAATTGTTATGACAATATTAGTATTCATCTTATTCATGTTCTTCGTTATAATGTTCATCGTCTACTTTGATTATATAACTAGTATAGTTGGATTATCATCATATTCATGCATATGTTCATATAGCGCTCACCCTAAGGATCCATGGGTGGGTGGTCAACATTGTGTAAGCATGGTGCTTATACGTTGTTTACCTGTGGATACACCCTACATTCCGGGTCATGTGGTAGATCATGGATGTGACACTCCCGTTGAGTCCTTTGTAGTCCACTCCCCAATGTAGGTAGCACGTAGGATCTGGTTACGAAGGGGGACAAGCTCTGTTCTTAATCTCTCTTAGTAATATCCCTTATGTATAGATATGAAGATGATCTTAGCAATGACTATTAGATGTAATTGAACTAATCAATATATGCTTTGACTTATAATTAAGAATAACTTAGGAATTATTCCTCTAATATTCTACCTGACCATGCTAATGCCATAGAAAGGAGTACTCTGAGTGATTTATCATTATCATTGATCAATACTTATCATATATATATCTTATCCTATGACTTACCCTTGTTTTGAGTAGAATATTGGTTATGGTTTACTTCTCCATTAATAGTATAAGTTATCAATACTTGTCCATGCTAGACCTTCTCTGTGGTAAAAATATAAATAACGATACCTGAAATACTCTCAGGTGAAGTTCTACAATGGTATAATTATCTATACACTTGCAAATTCCTTTTTATTCATATCTATATATTCCTCCTAGTCACATAAATTAATAAAGAACTATTTAGTATTATTGTAGTAGTAGTGTTAGGTAGTACCAACAAGTATCTCTAGCAACATTACTAGGGATGACAACCTAGTAAAGTAATGTTAGGAGATATAGGTTTATAATAGGTGGCTATTAAAACAAGTGACAAGTTAAAAAATACCAACAGCCACATAGGCCAACTTCACACCTGCTACATGCTACTAATGGGCTGGGGTGTTACATTCACCCCCCTTAAGGGCTAACACCCTCAGCAGCTTACCACATATATATGTGGCAGATGTCTAGGACTACCCCTTGGTACACCCCTCCACGGGTACGTTTGGAAAGACAAAGCTTATAACTAGCCCTCACCCTCCTAAACTTCTGAGGTGGTGCTAAACCCACCAACCACAACCACACATGAGCCACTTGGGCCAACTTCACAACTACTACAGGCTACTAATTAATGGGCTAGGGTTGTTACAATAGCCCCGGGGCCTTCCCACTCGCAAAGTGGATCTCCGAGATGGCCTCTCCTGGACCGCTACCCATTGTCTTCACTATAGAGCTTCTAGACAAACCGCCATAGGCCTCGTTCCCTCCGGTACACGGTGGTGGCCACACCACAAACGCAGTTGGTGTGGTCTCACAAGCCTACAAGCCCCTCCGGGTACAACAATGGTGCGTGCAAGTACCTTATGAGTAAGAGGTATGTAAACCTCACTAAATACTAGGCCTAAACCTAGAGAAAGCACTAATGTGGTGATCTAACTAACCTAAGCACTTCGCAAAACACCTATGCTAATCATCGAGTATATCACTAAGCACTTTGGTGGCTATAGCAACTGAGATGAGCCTTAACTCACATAAGTCTTCCTTGAGCTCTACACGCACTCATTTTTTTGGCCAAGGGGTTATTTATAGGCCCCACCTCTAAATGTAGCCTTTGGAACTTGCACACTCACCGGACCGTTCGATGATGGGTTGTCGGGCCAATCCAATGCCCAGTCCACAGCTAGCAGTTGAAACTAATCGTTCTGCTGACCGTTGGGTTCTTCTGTGGCATATAGTCTAATGCCTACTGTCGGACCGGTCTAACGCCCACAAACCCTCTCTAGAATCTCTCTGCAAGCCATCGGACTAGCATTCACTAGTTCGACGCTTCTGCTTTTTTTGTCTGAATCAGCCGCTGTATTGTGAACAGTTGTAGTGGTTGGTCCATCGCCACTATGGGCGGACACCCCTACTCGATTTGACGCCCTTCTGACGCCACTGCTAGGGTTAGCTATTTCCTTTGGTTCAACGCCCCTCCTAGGTTGGACGCCCTACTGAACCCTCTTTCAACTTGTTTCTTCGAGAGTAAATATAATTCTGTTAGGCTTTTTATTGGACTTTTTCATTAACTTTTCATTGTAAGTTTAACTCATACATGTGGTGGTCTTATTCTAAGAAAACAACACAGCAACTTATGAGATATGCTTCTAGTAAGATAGATGTTTAGCTTCCCAGGTACTTAGTTTATACTTGAATCTTTCCTCCATTACACTCCAATCTGTATTATGAAGTTTGTAGAAGTGCATAGGTACCTCAAAGGGTGTGACCTTACTCCCTTCGTCCCTAATTAACTGTCGCCGTTGGTTTCCATACCGAAAGTTTGACTTGATTTGTAGAAAAAATACGTGCAACATTCCTATCTCCAAATATATTTATTAAAAAACTAGATTCAAATATCTATCTATTGATATTAATTATGCACCATAAATATTAATATATATTTTTTATATATTTAGTCAAAATGTTTCTTGGGAAATGAAAAGGATAGATATTTAGGGACGAAGGGAGTACTTCACATCTAAAAAAGTTTAGTATATTTACTCTCGTAACTATATTTGCCTCTCTAAAACAGAAAATCTCGTGACTATGAAAATTAATCTTTAGACCAAATAGTTGTTTAAAGATACAGAGCAATAATTTTACATTTTTGGCTTGCTCCATATCATGGTCCAAGAAAATTAATCTTGCCTATTTTATTTTTGGAAAAAGAGTGATCACTCCAAAATTGAGGCTAAAAAGAGGAAGGTCCTTCAAATTTGACTAGACTCTATATACCTTTAATCCAATGAGTGCCAAACCGGTAAACAGCTGCGTCGTCCTGGCGTAGCTTTCCACGCGGTGGGACGACGAACAAGTGACAGCGACCTAGACGTTTCACGGTTCTCGTCGGGTCACTTGGGCAGCTCACAGTCGAGACGAGATGTGTTAACGATGTGTAGCCGTGTAGGGTAGGGAAGCAACCTTCGCCGCGAAGATATGCATGTGGGAGCCTGGTTGCATTGCCTGCTCGACTGATGACCAATGTTAGCAGTAGCAAAAGTTTGTGCTCGGGTGCGTAGCAGCAAAGTTGAGAAACACTTTGTACTAATCTTGATCAGCTTTCATGATACTTGACTGATATATATCTGTATATTTAATTTATTAAGGAATATATTTTTTCGATAATAAACCACATGTCCACCAATAAACTCGAGACATGTCAATTTAGTCTCCCGAGATAGTAATAATAGGGATGAAGCGACTTTAAAGAACAATATATCAATTAACTCCGAAATTATACTTGCAAAACTTAGTACTGTAACCACCCTTTAATTTACAGTCACTTTTGAATTTCAGCACTACTCCCACAATATTTTTTAAAAGTGACAAGATGGACCAGACCTGTTTAGCTAAATCTAATTATTACTCGAGACCAGCTAAAATTTAGTCATCTAACTATTAGCCTTACACATGTTTGGTTCCCAGTCTAAAAAAAGGTGCATACATCCCTAGCAATATACTATTAGCCCTCATAAGTTATATGCTATTCCCTCCATTCTCTTTTATAAGACATAAACATATATGAAAAATTAAACTTTAAAACTCAATAACAATAATTTGACTAATACTTTTTAATTATTATATTACAAATTTGATACATTTGGATTTGCAATTAAATATAGTATCCAATTATCATAAGTTTATAAGTATAAACAATATAATGTAAAAATAAATAAATAATCAAATTGTAATTTGGTAGACCTTGGTATGTCCGACCGCACCTTATAAAAAGTGGTAATGCTACGTGTCTTACATCCGCCGCGAGCACAAATCGTCACACTCCCACAGGTCCACCGCCTCGTTGCTTACGCTTTACCCTGCCGCTCGTTTTGCCTGTGAGTTTATTGAAAAAATCACCCATCAATATCCCTTCCGCTTCCTCCCCCTGCCGCAGTGCCTTGCGGCTGCCTCGTCCTGAGTGTGGACGTGCAATCCCCTCGTTGCTGCCACACGCCCCATCCGTCGCCGCTCGCTTGCCCCCGTCGCACGTGCTGGTGCTGGTGGTGCTCGCTCCGCCTGTCACACGCGCCGCCCGCCAGCCCGAGCCAAGCCCGGTGTTGGTGGCACCGGTAGAAGTGGTGCTCGCACGCGTAGATGTTGCTAGATGCTAGTGGTGCTCGCGCGCTGCCGCTTGCCACCGGCTCCCACCCCGACAGCCGGAATCTGACCGGCATAGGCGCTCCCCCTCCGCTATGTTCCAAATATATGTTTCTATACATTTCCGAGGTATGTTAAAGTTGTTTCATATGGATATTGTAAAAGTAGATCGGGGATGTTGCACATGTTGCATATGTTGCAAGTGTTTTAGAGACATGTTGTAAGCGTTTGTTCAAAATGTTTCATCTGTTCTAGATGTATGTTGCAAGCGTTTTGATCCGGATGTTGCATATGTTTCACACATATATTGCAATAATATGTTCCAAATGTTTCACATGTTCCAGTCTTCCGTTGCAGCAAGGGTTTTTTTGTTGCAAGTTGCAAGTGTTCTATCTAGATGTTGTATATGTTTTCACACATATGTTGCAAGTGTATGTCCCAGATATTTCATCTGTTTCAGACGTATGTTGCATTCAAGTGTTTCATGTTGCACGTGTTTCTTGCGGTTTGGAGAGTCAAGGGGCACAGGGGAATGACAGTGGTAGAGCACGGGTGCCGGGGAATGGGCCGTGGCGAGCCGGCGGATGTGGCGCGTGGTACGCTGGGGGCTGGCGGTCGGGGGCAAGGAGAGGCGGGGTGCGCCTGCGGGGCGGGGCGAACGGATGGGGGCGGGAAATCAAGGCCGACGGGCGGATTGCAAGCGAGTCTTGTACGGACACGACTACGGAGATGCACATGCGGGCATGGCGAATTAGTGAGCGGAGTGCAGGCTGTGCAGGCGCACGCAGGAAACAGCCGTTTAAAGGAATCCTATCCGGTCAGCATGTTCCTATAAAAAGAGAACGGAGGAAGTAACAGCTAGCTAAGAAGTTGACTAAAACTAACTCATTATTTATTAGCTAAGAAGTTGACTAAAACTAACTTATTATTTATTAGCTTTCTTATTTATTAGGCCCTTCTGAATCCTCTGGATTAGAATCGGATGAAAAAATGACATAATCGTGTCTCATCCAAATGGACTAGATTTAAGAGAGATTTTAACTCATAGTTTTTTAAATCTTGAAATCTAATAAAACTGTTAGGATTTTTTTATCTAAATTCTTAGAATCGCTTGGAATTCAAACCGGCACCTTTGATAGACGAGCTAATTTTCACTTGGACAAGCAAAGGTAAAGTAGAGTTGGTAATTTAACGCGAGCCTAAGGACGTTCTTAATGGTTTCCAAATAACTAGTTTAGCAAGAATTGCATTGGTTATCAGGGAGAGATTAAATAGCCAGTGACTCTCAAATAACTAGTCTAGTATAATCTTCTAGAAATAACTCTCTCACGGCTCAAATAACTCTCTACTATAATGTTTTTTTTAATTATTTCTAAGTCTAATCTAGCTATTTGAAAGTTGGGACTGAGAAGTTGTTTGCAAGAAGAAACACCAGAATTCGAATAACCGCCGTTGTAATCACCGTGGTTATAAAGGCAGCCTGCAAGCCCGGAAGAAGACCCCTCCTCTCCCTCTCCCTTCAGCACTTTCTCGCAACCCACGCCGCGTCCCTTCCCCTTGGTAGTCCAGTGGAAGTGGAACCGTCAAAATGTCGTCGTCCTCGACGATGCCGCCGCCGGCGTCGCCGCGGGAGCACGTGGAGAGGATCCGGCGGGAGCGCTACTACATCGGGCGCGGCAAGCAGAACCCACTGGCGGAGGACATGCACCAGGCCGTCAACTACCTCTCTCAGGAGCTCTACTCCAAGGACGTGCACTTCCTCATGGAGCTCGTGCAGGTAATCGATCGGCCGGTGTAATCTCCTTTTGGCGTTTCTCTTGCTGTCGCTGTTCTTGTGTGAACCGCTGTGTGAGTTGCCCTTTCTGTGTGCCATTGTGTTCCATCAGATTATTTCTGTTTAATTTGGTGTCAACTGCCAAAGAATAACTACTCTATATGTGTGTATGAATTTGGGTACCGATTTAGCATAATTCTTTTATTTGTTAGCATAATTTGTCAGCCCTCCTTTTCAGTATTGTGAGTTTATGTAATTATCATAGTTAAGCCGTTGCTCTTGTTATTTTTTCCTACATAAGTTTTCCACGTGGTCAGTAATTATTGTCGAATTGAAAAAGACATGTAGTTGTCATAATCCTTTTCTTCAATGTTGAATAGCAGAACTAACTGGTAAAACAAAAAGTTCATCTTCTTGTGTGTCCTCTGTATTTATTTCATTCCTCTTAACCTGTGAAGCGAACAAAAACACTAATCCTTTTTTTAGAATAAAAACACTAATCCCGGAAGTTAGGCATTGTCTGTGGCCACCTTATTTATATCAGTTTGCAGGTGTGCTTGTGCTTAAATCTTAATACTTCGTCTCATACTTTACTTTCTTCCTCAAAAAATAGAACGCTGAAGATAATGAATACCCTTCTGAAGTAGCACCTTCTTTGGAGTTCCTCATTACATCAAAGGATATTACTGGATGTGGTGCATCCTCAACTTTGCTCATCTTCAACAATGAGAGGGGTTTCTCTGCAACCAATATAGAGTCAATTTGTCGTGTTGGGAAATCAACAAAGAAGGGAAACAGACATCAGGGTTACATTGGAGAGAAAGGTAAATATTCACAGTTTTTTTCATTTATTTTGTTTCCTAAATCACCATTTAGAAAAAGAAATATTCATCCACGGAGATAAAATTAGTTAGGACCTTTTCAGTCAATTTCAGGCAAATGATAGCAGTAAAAGATCATACAATATTTTAATTTTGAATGACTAAAACTATGTTCAGTAATTAATATGATGCTGATCAATTATATCATGGGAAAACATTCCGTGGAATCGTGGAAACCACTTGAAAAATATATTTAAAAGTTTTTTAAAAAATGACACTTGGCCCTCCATATTGCATCCGATTTGTAGAAAAGTTGAGTTCATACAAAAAAATCTAGGTGCATTTGCACTAGAACACGAACGGACTTGCATCTCAACTTTTAAGACATGTCCGATATATGAATTTACTATGGACGTGCCAAGTTTTGAACTTATGGTAATTTCTACCAATAAGGTGGTTTCCACCAAATAATCATAGATCACGCCATTTAAAACAATATTACATGAAAGCTATGTCTTTTCTAATTTCTTTTTTGGTTGCCATGTCTTACAGTGGTATTACAGTGGTAGAGACCTCATTGTGGTACAAGAGCGTATGCTCATATTATGCATTAAAATAAATATTGTAATTGTTTTTAGACAAATTTTTGTAATCCTATCTAACTAAAGTAAGGCCTTTAAGACAATTATTTTAATACACAACTACACATGTTATGTTTTGAGATGCTAGCATTAGCATTCATAAACTAAACACTTGGGATGGATTACTTTAGTCAAATTGATAAACATATTTTTAGATGAATTAAACAATAGTTATGCTAATATTATGCATTTAAATTTAAATTTAAATTGCTGTGAGCTGTTTATTTAATTAGATCAGATCGTTAGGATCATCCATTATTTCCTAGGAGGTAATAGGTAAAATATATATTTATTTAATTTTATCTTTTATAAAATAGGTAAGGTTTAGATATAAAGAACCTTCTAGATCTAATTGATGCATGCACGATCTATTGGATGTGGTATATCTTTTATTTTGCAACTTTGGACATGACATAATTTGATTAGGATAAACTGGAAAAGATATAAGTATGTAATTACGAATGTAGATATATATGCAAGAGATATACGTAGCCATTTAAAATATATGTGGTATATAATTATGCACGTAGATATATAAATATGCTATAGCAATAGATACATGTTAGCCATACACGCACTTGCTCCTGAGATTAGGGATTAGGGATTTTGTTTCCTTTTATGCACCAACCGATGGGTGGCGTGCCCCTGAGATCCGAGAGCCATGTTGTCTAAGGGAGTGACAACGGGTGGCGGCGAAGGCGGCGCGCCACCGGGAGGAGGCTAGCAGCACAAGTGCGGTCGGGAGGGGGGTGCCACGCCACGACCGGGAGGAGGCTAGCGGTGGGCAACAGTTGGTGGGTGACGAGCGTGGGCAAAAAGGAGGTGGACGCGAGCGAAGCAGAGGTTGTTAGCCCACAGATCACCGGCTCAGTGCCGAGCACCCGCTAGTGTTACTGAGCACCCACTAGCTAAGCCGACCACGAACAAGCGTTGTCCGTCCCCCACACTATGGCGGAGAGGTTGAAGAAGAGGGAGAACAGAGCATACACACACGTTATAAGACACGGTGTTGGCGAAGCCTGTATGGGAGATGGTAAATCTAAACTCTCTTTCTTGAAGTTACCGTGGTAGTCTATTTATACAACTCTATCATCTAGTCTCTTTGCACAACCCTCTTTTTGCAGAACAAAGACTAGATAACATATAGGACCTGACTCTGCTGCTACGGCCTCGCATGTGGCTACAATGTCACAGGAGCCGCGGTAATACTTTGCACTGCAGCGGCTACAATATCACAGCGGGGGGGTCTTTTGGCGTCGCCTTCTCTTGATGTGTTCACACAAGGAAAACAGTAGTTTATTCTAACAATTCTTCATCTAAACTCATCACTATCCCTTGTACCCCTCTATGCCGATCATCTCCTTCAGCTCCGTGAGCCGAAGACGTTCGAGTGGCTTGGTGAGGACGTCCACGAGTTGTCGACCAGTTTTGACGAACTCAATGACGATCTGTCCTCCATCGACATAGTCCCTGAGGAAGTGGAACTTCACGTCGATGTGTTTGCTCCGATCGTGTAAAACCGGATTCTTCTCGAGGCGATGGCGGCTGGTTGCCCACCATCGCTTTGGTGGGTGAGCTTCCATGTTGGTCAGCTACGCCCGAGGCGCAGCAACCACACAACAACACGCCGGCGTGGCGCCGCCACGCATCGCCTTTGCGCGTAGATAAGCGCCACCACCTTCTGTTTTTCAATGACGACCATGAAATTGGGGTCGGCCCGAGGAAGACGAGCATGCCGCAGGTGCTTCGTCGTCCGTCGATGTCCCCGCCATGTCTCATCGGGCCGAACACGATGTGAGCGCAGCCTACTCTCATCGATCTTTGGGAAGATGATCCCATGATCCACCGCCCTTTGACGTAGCGCAGTAGCCATTTCACCGCAGCCCTGTGATCCTCTCTAGGATTCTCCATGAAGCGACTGATGTAGCACATGACGAACGCAATGTCCAGCCTTGTGTGGACAAGGTAGCGCAGACCACCGATGATGCTCCGGTAGAGTGTTGCATCCACCTTCGCCGGATCGGCCTTCGTCGACCAAACCGCTCCTCCATTGAGTCACGCGCAGCTTGCACTCAGCCATGCCGCTTCGCTCCAACAGCTTGGAGGCATACGCGCTCTGACCGAGCATGACTTCCTCCTTCCCCTGTCTCACCTCGATGCCGAGGTAGTAGGAGAGTGTGCCGAGATCGTTCATTCGAAAACGAGCCGACATCTCGCGCTTGAAGCTGTTGATGTCCTCCTTGAGCGCGCTAGTGACGATCAAGTCGTCCACATACACGCTGACGACGAGCTCCTCGTTCCCCCGTCGCCACATGTAGAGCACGTGCTCGGTTGCGCATCGTTGAAACCCAAGCTCGCCCAGCGTGGCGTCAAGTTTGGCGTTCCATGCTCGTGGGGCCTGCCGCAGCCCGTAGAGCGCCTTGCGCAGTCGGAGCACCCTGTGCTCCTCTCCCTTGATGACGAAACCTAGAGGTTGCCTGATGAAGACTGTCTCTACCAGCTCGCCGTTGAGGAAGGCCGATTTAATGTCCAAGTGATGGACGCGTCAGTCCTTTGCTGCTGCCAAGGCTAGTAGAAAATGAATCGACTCCATGCGCGCTACTAGCGCAAAGACCTCCTCGAAGTCTATGCCCTCACGCTGAACAGAGCCTCGGGCGATGAGGCGCGCCTTGTGCTTGACAATGGCGCCGAGCTCGTCCCGCTTGACCTTATACACCCACTTCAGGCTGATCGAACGGCATCCTGGAGGTGGATCGATGAGCTGCCAAGTCTCATTTTTCTCGATCGCCTTCATCTCCTCCAGCATCACCCGTCGCCAGTTTCCGTCCCGCTCGGCTAGTGCGAACGTGGGTGGTTCCTCTGCACTGACGAGCAGCAGCTCTGCGTCATTGAGCAGCCTACCCACCAGTCCTGAGGGCCCTGTGCCGCCGACGATGTCGTCCAGCCTGTGGAACCGCACCTCCTCTGCTTCGTGGAAGGCATCCACGAACTCAGTGATGTCACTTGGAGGTGAGACGAACTCGATCGGCATCGATGGAGTTCCCTGTTTTTAGCGGAGTGCTCTAAGACAACACCTTGAGTGCTCGGCACCACTGTTGCGATGCTTTTTTCTACTACTCGATAGCTCGTCATAACTCCCGCAGGTGCTCGGCCCCACTGTAGAGGTGCTTAGCTCGATCTTGGAGTGGTTGGCACCACTATAAGACGTCTTGGCTCCGCCGCACGGAGTGCTCGACACCCGTCCCAGTAGTGGTCGCCACAACTATAGAACCTCTTGGCGCCACTCTCGGCGTGCTTGGCATCCCTCCAGAGTGCTCGGCACTCCTCGAAAGTGCTCGACATCCCTCCCGAAGTGCTCGGCATTGTCCTAGGAGTGCTTGGCTCTACTGCTGGAGTGCTCAGCACCTCTTCCCTAGCATCTCCACCACCGTGGATGACCAAGTGCTCAACGATGAAGGTGCCGGTGAAGAAGCCGCTGCCTTCCCCGTGCTCGGACCGGTCCAGGTCCCCAAGTCTTCTCATCGAACACGACGTCGCGTGAGACAAGCACCTTGTCTCCGCGTGGGTCGTAGAGTCAGTACGCCTTGGTACCCTCCACGTAGCCCAGGAACACCATCGGTGTGCTCCTGTCCTCCAGCTTGGTGAGGTTCGGCTTCGTCTTCCTAACGTGGTCGATGCAGCCAAATGTCCAGAGGAAGGACATGCTCGGCTTGCGCCCATACCAAGCTTCAAACGATGTCTTGCCCGTCAGGGCCTTGGTCGGAGCGCGGTTGAGGATGAACACCGTCGTGGTCACCGCCTGCCCTTAGAACCTTGTCGGCATGCCTTTGACCTTCATCATGGATCGGGTCATGCCGACCACCGTCTGGTTCCGTCGCTCCACCACGCCATTCTGTTGTGGCGAGTATGGCGCGGTGTGGTGTCGCACCACACCCTGATCCGCACAGTACGCAGCGAACTCCACCGAAGTGAATTCACCACCGCGATCAGTCCTTAGCAAGCGGAGCTTCTTGTCGCTCTTGGCCTCCGCGCGCATCTTGAACTTCTTGATCACCGTCGCCGCTTCGTCCTTGCTCGTCAGGAGTTGTAGCCACATGTAGCGACTGCAATCATCCACGAGCAGGAGGAAGTACCGCCGACCACCGTTTGTAGCAGGCGTGATCGGCCCACAGAGGTCGCCGTGGACGAGCTCGAGAGCGTCCTGCGCGCGATACTTGGCTGCCTTTGGGAATGGTAGCCTCCTCTGCTTCCCGGCCAGGCAGCTGTCACATAGCTCGCCTTCGTGCTTGATATGAGGTAGCCCTCGGACCATCTTCTCCAGCCGACCAAGCGCGTCGAAGCTAAGATGTCCGAACCGGGCATGCCACATCCACGGTTCCTCGGAGTGCCTTGCCGCCAGGCACACCGGCTGCTCTACCTTCAGGTCGAGCAGGTATAACCGGTTTAGGGACCTCTTTACCTTGGCGAGAAGTCGCTGCTCCCGGTCCCTGATCCTAAGGACTCCGTCCTTGATCAGTACCTCGCTATCACGCTCATCTAGCTGACCAATGCTGATGATGCTGGAACGCAACTGCGGGATGTAATATACATCCGTTAGCGCTTGGTGCTCCCTATTTTGGCACCTAAAGCTGATGGTGTCGCGCCCTTGGATTGCCACCCTTGAGCCGTCACCAAACTTCACCGTACCGGTAACATCGTCGTCGAGCTTGGAGAAGGATGCCTTGGAGCCCATCATGTGGTTGCTTGTACCAGAGTCCAGATACCACCACTGCTCCTGGTCGGTGTCCACACGTCCTAGGTGAACTTGGGCGCGTGGTTCGTCGAGGTTGACAGTCTTCAGGGCCTTCCTAGGTCCTTCCACCGTCGTCGCCTCTTCCCTCTCCTCGGCCTCGATGTCGTGCAGTGCATAGAACGTCGCTATCAGGATAGTGGCCTCATCCTCATCGTCAGCTTGCGCTAGATGAGCCTGAGCCTTTTTCTCTTGCTTGCGATTTGGGCACTCCCATGCCCAATGACCCATCTTCCCGTAGCGCCGACAGGCGTTGGGGTCGACCTGCTTCTTCTCCGAAGAAGCCTTGCCGCGGCACTTGCCATCGCCACCGCGGCTGGAGGAGACTGCCTTCCCGGAGTTCCTCTGAGCAGCCCACTCCTCTTCCGTCAGCAGCAGTTTGCTGTTGTCCTTCGTTATCGCTGTAAATGCTCCAGGTAACTTGTCCACCGCCCGTGAGGCGGCACATCCGTCCTCAATTGTGAGGGTGGACAAGTCCAAAGATCGTCTCTATGGAGAGAGCGATCTGGATGTACTTTGCCAAAGACGGAGTGGAGGTACTTGGAGATCACCTCCTCTTCGTCGATGGTGATGCCATGGCTCTGACTTGTCGATGAGCGTCTGCAGGCGGAGGGGTGAAGTCCACCACCGTTTCACCATCCTTGAACTTGAGGTTGGCGTACTCATGCTTCAGAAGCTGGGCCGTCGCCTCTTTGCGCTGATCGGAACCGGCCAAGCGCCGCCGCAATAGCCTCCCATGCCTCCTTAGCAGAGCTCTTACGCCCAACGGCTCCTGTACTCACTTGACAAAGATGGCGAGGATAGTCTCCAACGACATGTCATCTTCTTCATTGTCGATGCCCTTGTCGATAGCATTCTAGAGCCGCTCGGGCTCGAGCTTGACCTTCATGGTCACCGACCACTCTCTATAGTTGGTGCGAGTCAGCGTCGGCTAATCTGGTGCGGGCCGACCTCCCATCATCGCGAACAACGACCTCCGGTCGTGGCTGGGCAGCCCACAGGCGGCATCTGCTTGTCGCCCATCTCCGAACCACCCGTTATCGCCACGTTGTAGTCTGCGACGGCGCTTGTACGGCTCCAATACCACTTGTTAGCCAACAGGATCACCACTCAGGGTGAAACCGGTCTTGTCGAGCACCCGCTAGTGTTGCCGAGCACCCACTAGCTAAGCCGACCATGAACAAGCGCTTGTCCGTCCCCACACACTATGGATGAGGTTGAAGAGGGAGAACAGAGCATATACACACAAGTACAAGACACCGGCGTTGGCGAAGCCCTATATGGGAGATGGTAAATCTGAACTCTCTTTCTTGAAGAGTTGTCGTGGTAGTCTATTTATACAACTCTATCCATCTAGTCCCAAAGACAGCTATCTGCTGCAATAAATGACTAGATAACATACTGTGGCTGACTGCTGCGCGGCCTCTGCATGTGGCTACTGATGCTCAGCAGGTGAGTCGTGTGGTGCACACACTCGCAGCGGCTATAATATCACAAAGAGGGTCCTTTTTCGCGTCGCCTTCCTTGCTGTGTGTTCACACAAGGAAAGCAAGATAGTTTATTCTAACAGAGATGGCGGGCGTGACGAGCGCTAGGAGAGTTGAGTCGATGTCGTGCGACTTGAATTGGGAGGAGGCAGATGGATAAGGTTGGAGTGGGTAAGATGGGGTGGACTCTTTGATGTGCCTTATTTCCAATCTAATCCCACTGTTCCGCATTATTCTTTTCTTTATATATAATATATGTATTTGTACAAAACGCCTTAAAAAACAGTTAGGCGAGAGGAAGAGGTCACTGCCTAGAGAGCGCCTAATGCCTAATGTAACCTTGCTCAAATTTGTTTCATCAGATGTCAAATCTTTGTAGCATTTTTTTCATTATCTGTTTACCTACTACAACCAATTCACTGCAAAGGATTACATAACGTACTACATATCTGGTTACTATTTGTGCCTAGTTTCAACTATTTTTTGTTGCCTCTGATTCAGGTATTGGGTTCAAAAGTGTGTTCTTGATATCAAGTCAGCCCCACATATTCAGCAACGGCTATCAGATCAAGTTCAATGAGAAACCTTGTGCAGAATGCAATATTGGGTACATTGTACCTCAGTGGGTGGAATCCACACCTAGCCTTTCCGACATCGAAGCATTATATGGGTGCTCAAAGGTCCTACCTACAACTATCATCATCTTACCATTGAAGAGTGAGAAGATTGATGCAGTGAAGAGGCAGCTGTCAAGCATGCATCCTGAAATGCTACTGTTCCTGACAAAGATCAGGAAACTTTCTGTCCGGGAGGATAACTCTGATCCCAGCAATACAACTGTTAGTGAGATTTCGATATCCAGTGAAAAGAACTACCAAGCCAGGAAGAACATGCATGCTGAGTCGTACACAATCCATTTATCTGCTGAAGAGACCGGAAAAGATGAAGCTGAATGTGGTTATTATATGTGGAGGCAGAAATTCCCAGTAAAGCCAGAGAACAGAGTCGATAAGCGTGCTGAAATTGATGAATGGGTGATAACCCTGGCCTTCCCACATGGCGAGCGTCTGTCCCGTGGGAAGCAGCTATCACCTGGCATCTATGCTTTCCTCCCAACTGAGATGGTAACAAGCTTCCCCTTCATCATTCAGGCTGACTTCCTCCTTGCTTCGTCAAGGGAGGCTATACTGTTTGACAGTCCGTGGAACAAGGGAATTCTAGAGTGTGTCCCAAGCGCTTTCATGGATGCTTTTGTGACACTCATAAAGTCTGGAGCTGATGCATCACCATCAATGTCTCTGCCATCTATGTTCAACTTTCTACCCATCAATTCTTCACAGATCCCACTGCTTGAGCCAGTTAGGTCTGGCATCAAAGACAAGGTCCTTGTGGAGGCTATAGTTCCATGTCAGTCTTATGCTTCACGGAAGATATTCTGCAAGCCCAGTGAAGTTGCACGGCTGAAGCCAGCATTTTGGACTATCCTTGACAAAGCATGGAAACTCGGAGTGGATCTGAAGAATCTGTTGACCCATGGAACCTATATTCTTAGCTCTCATTTTGACAACAGCATATATGACAGTGTGATAAACTTTCTGGAAGTGAAAAATGTGGACCATGAATGGTATGCAAAATGCATTGAAGGCTCAAATCTTGTCAAGGAGGTACATGAACAGCTTTACCTGGAAATTATATATTTTGTTGCAGACAATTGGCAAAACTTTTCTGGTACAAACATGATGTCCATTCCCCTATTGAAGTATGTTGATAGGGGTGGTGTTCTCTCGTTCTGGAGCATATCTAGAGCTAGTCAGTGGAATGATAGGTTGTGCATTGCGTCTGAAAACAAGTACATATCATGGCTAATCAGCTGGAACAGGGAGTTTCTATCTTCTAACCGGTTCTTTCTGCCTCCCAGCACACAAACAGCTCTAGAAGATTTGTCGGAGAAGATAACTGTGAAAAACTGGCTTAAGAATCATGCAAGAGTGGAGGTTGTCTCTGTCTATAGCTATGCATCAAGTGTTGTTGATTCCTTGGGTTCTGATCAAAGAGCTGTCATTGCCTTCGCACACTTTCTTTACCACTCTTCCAAGACGCTTCACATCGAGAGCTACTACTTATCAGAACTCTGCCGCACCATGCCAGTAATTGATAGCTATGGCTATGTTGTCAAGGAAAGAAATAGAATTATAGTTCCTGCCAAGGGGAGCAAATGGGTTGGTTTGATGGGTACAAACCCATGGAGGAATGAAGGCTACATTGAATTGTCAGCAGATTACAAGTCAGCAGGACATTTTGCTGGAAACTACACTTCTGAGGACCAGCTACTGGAATTCCTCGAGACAAATTTGCAGGCTTCGGATGTGCCATTCATACACCCACCAGATGCCAGATTCCCTACTGTTTCATCACCTCTAACTGTGGAGAATGCATTCTTGCTGCTGGAATGGATAAGGAATTTGAAGTCAAATGGTGTGAGATTACCAGACCTGTTCTTGACTTGTGTCAAGGAAGGAGTTAGCTAAAGACGTCGGCTGGGTACAAGTCGCCTAATATATCATTTCTGTCCAGCTCCAATTGGGGGAGTCTTCTGCAAACAGGACCTTCCTTTGTTGATATACCAATGATTGATCAACAGCACTATCAAAACAAGCTACATATGTATAAAGAGGAACTCAAGGCAATTGGCGTGAGATTTGAATTCCAGGAAGCTTCAGCTTACATCGAAGTCGCCTCATGTCTATTGCTGCTGGCAATTCGCTGACCAGAGAGAATGTGTACACACTGCTTCGGCTTATTCGGTTTCTAGGAGAAAAGTTTCTATCTCCGAGTGAACTGATCAAGAGTGTCAAAGAGGGACGATGGATGAAGAGTACTCTTGGCTACAGGCGTCCTGCTGATTGTATCATCTATGATTCAGATTGGGCAGTGGCATCATGTATCAGTAACCAACCATTCGTTGATGTTCTGTCCTACGGTGTGGCCATCCTTGAATATAAACCCGAGCTGGAATTACTTGGTGTTATTGTGGGGTTCAAAGACAATTACCAGCTTGTTATTGACAACTTCAAGTTCAGTTCTGATGATATTACTTCTGAGGCTACTGTATTAATCCTCAAGTGCATCCGTTATGTGGGTTCATGTGATGATTTTGTAAGGGAGCTCAAAGATTTGAAATGGTTGAAGACAATTGTGGGATTTCATGCTCCTAACATGTCCTTTCTTGTGGACCCTGAATGGGAGTGCCTTCTAAAGGTCTTTAATGGGGTTCCTGTTATTGATTATGGATTTTATGGCAGTGTGATCAGTTCATACAAAGAAGAATTGAAGAAGACTGGGTTGATCACAAGATTCGATGAGGCATCAAAGGCTATAACCCATATTTTCAAGCAGAAGGTGTTGAATTCATCGCTTGAAAAAGCAGATCTCCTGGCTCTACTAGGATCATATCGTCAACTGGCAACACATGACCTAATTCCAGTTGAGCTTTTCAACGCTATGCGTACTGAAAAGTGGCTGCACACCTCACTGGGATTCCAATCTCCTTCAGATGCAATTCTATTTGATGATGAATGGGAACCTTTGTCTCCAATAGCAAATTTACCATTCATAGGTGATGGTGACTCTTGTTATGGTTTAGGAATGGAGATACATGGCTACAAAGATGAACTGAAGAAGTTGGGTGTTACTGTTGAATTAAAACAAGGTGCTAGATTCGTCATCACAGGCATCAGCATTCCTCGTGACCCTTCCAAGTTGTCCAAAGCTACAATCTTGTCACTGCTTGGGTGCATCAAGAGCTACTTCACCCTTGCAGCTGGACCTCCTAAGGGCTTCCAGGAAAATTTGTGCAAGTGGTTGAAGACATCCATGGGATATCAGTGTCCTAATGATTGTATCCTCTTTGATCCTACACAGTCTTCTATCTGCATGGAAGATGGACCTTTCATAGATGAAGCATTCTATGGTTCAGAGATAGCCTCATTGAAAGATGCTCTTACAAGAATCGGAGTAACTGTGGATATCAAACATGGAAAAGATCTTGTTGCTCGGCATCTGAGGAGCCACAATGATAGGATTACCATTTCTCGGATCTACTCATACCTGATGGAGAGCAATTGGGTGCCTGAAAATAAAAATAGCAATTGGATTTGGATACCAAACGAAATGGATGGTGGAGAATGGGTGACTCCAAGAAGCTGTGTTCTTCATGATCGGAACAATCTTTTTGGCCTGCAGCTTCATGTCCTGGACAAATATTATGACAAAAAGTTGCTTGACTTCTTTTTGTACCATTTGGACGTGAGGAATGGGCCTGGTTCTGAAGATTACTGCAGACTATGGGTCACATGGGAGAAATCCGTCCAGGAGATAGCTGTGTCTGATTGCTCTGCTTTCTGGAAATTCATTGCGACAAACTGGAGCAAAAACACCCAGAAACTTCTTTCTGGTTGTGTCAAAGTTCCTGTGTGTACTGACGGAAAGATCATTTTATCAATGAAGGAGGATGTGTTCATTCCTGATGATCTACTACTTACAGACTTGTTCAGCAAGCTAGCTCAGCATTCATTTTTTATCTGGTATCCTGCTTCTATCCTACCTTCCATGTCTCGAGCAAGCCTTAACTGCATCTATGATAGCATCGGTGTTCAAAGAATATCCAACGCAGTCACCAAGAATGATGCCTTCACCTTAGACAATTACCATTTCAGAACAACTGATCCAAGTAAGGTGATCAAGGTTGGTCTACTCAAAATAATTCTCTCATTCCTCGCTGATCCTGCTTTCCGACATTCCTGCTGAAGAGAGGCACAGGATGGTTTCTTGCCTTCTGAATGTGACTGTCCAAGAGAGTGATGAACCAATCACAGTGGGGTATAGTGTAAGATTGTCATCTGGAGAGGTTGTGGATGTGAAGTCCAGCCGAATGCTTAGGTGGGAAGGGAGGATTCCAAGCTGTACATGCAGAGTAGCGACGGCGAGCCCAGCTTCAAAGAAAAGATTGAGTTTGCGACCTACTTCGCAGAGGAGATATCTCAAGGCCTGCTCTTTGAGATGGCGGATCAGATCCCTTCGCTCACGGAGCTTATTAAGTTTGGCAGCTTACTGGATTTCAAAGACGCTGCTGTTGGGTTCTTGCTGAAGTCAAAAAACCTTCAGATGTTTCCTGAAGACGAGCATTTCCTTAAGCCTTCAATGCTAGGTCTGTGCCCTGAAACTAAACTTATTATTGTGCCTTCTAAATTTTCCCCAAATTACATAACTATATAACCTACTGATGCCACTGTCCCCAACTCTTTCTATACGCAGATGGCAGCAAGAACCATTAGTTCTGTCGATTATGCTCTTTTGATGGTGTTCATGGTCAGTAAATGTTTTCGGTCTTCTTTAGGGCATTATCCTGCATGTATAATGTTTGTATGCTGCATCATATGTTTTCTCACTGCAAACCAAGTCTTATGTAAATTCTCTTGGCAGGTTGCTGGTGACCTACATAAAAATTTGGTGCTGACGTGCTGTGCTTGGAAGCTTCTGAATGTGACTGCCCTGGTGTTTTCTAGAGTCCATCTTGTGCCTAGTCAATCTGCTCCTATATCTCTTGTTTAAGTTTGGACTAATGCGTGCTGGAGTGCAACTTGTCAGTGGTTCCCGTGCAAGTATTAACTATTATGTGCAAACCTGAACTCAACTGTGATAAGTAATATTGTTTCCAGTGCGTTGTCTGATCTATTTATTTCTGATCCTATTTGATGAGTTTGTGTTTGACATGAACAGTGCAGAAATTATAGCTGCAGTGCGGTGGCTTGCTTACTTTAAATTATAAAACGGCTGGCATGGTCGCTGTTGTTTCAGCATGATTCACGATCCTAATTCTTCCTGTGTGCTAAATGTATATTTTAGGCCTATCACTCTTTATTCGGTTGCTGTACGTTCAGATTTTGGTATATTGGTCAGCACGCAGCTAAGTTTACCATTTCGAATTATTGCCATAGGGAAACTTCGAAACGATGTATCTGCTTTCGAAAATCGAATAGATTGTTGTTTTAGTATATTCCTTTGTCTCAAAATATTTAAGCCCTTTATTACTTTAAATAGGATATCCTACTATTTCCATGTTAGGGCATTTTTCTCGAAACTTTATGCGAGAGCTTGCCTGTATTTGTATTTGATGTGAAAGGTTAGTTTTTCACTAAAATATCTATTCCTAGCAATTAAAAAGGATATGGAGAGTCTTTTGAAGATGCTCTAAAGCTACCAGTCTAGCATACCACCATGGAAAGCTGGTGGTTCGGCAGAATTCTCGCACGGAAATGAATCTGAATGTCTTTTGTGCCGAGCAACAAACCGTGTCGAGAGAATCTGTTATTTCCACGTACAAATGCTTCTGATTGTCCATTTTCCCCGTAACGGAGATTCTTCATCTGGATTAATGGGAGACGTGGAGGCCCTCCCAGCGCTGCAATGGATGCAGCCCGGAACGGCAAACATCACCGCCGATTTCAGGAGCAGACCGAACGCGCATTCCTGCAGGTCGTCTCTGCCTTTGTAGTTTGTGCAGGTCGCTAGCCAGTCGTTCGGCGGCGTGACGGGCGCAGGCAGCTCTGATCCATCCGCGGACAGGCGCACGCCGCGCAGCAGCGCCGGTGTTTGATTCGATGACTAAATCAGGAGGTGTGTCGGGAGGATGTTGCATGGGGTGTTCGTATGCTAATAAAAAAACAAATTATATAATCTGTCAGTTATCCATTAGACGAATTTTTTAAGTCTAATTAATCCGTCATTAGCACATATTTACTGTAGCACCACATTGTCAGATCATGGACTAATTAGACTTAAAAAATTCATCTCGTACATTAATCGTAAACTATACAATTAGTTTTATAATTAATCTATATTTAATACTCCATGTGTCAAACACCACCTAAATTTGCACCTAGTCGATCGAGGTCGACCACCAGTTCACCACCACAAGCATATGATTGGCAAGGGGCAAGAAACAGATCGAGCTGTCGCTGCCTACTGCCCTGGTACGTCGTCTTCTGGACTCGAGCCAGGGGGCTGGGCTGGCAGTTCCTTTTCCTTTCATTCCCAGTCTTGTCTTTAATTTCTCTTATTAGTTCCCTCTCATCTGTCCACACTGAACTTTATGTGGCATGAATGAATTAAGATTGGTTGAGATTGGATGGCTCAGATAGGAAAAAGATTATTGTTATACCTGGTCAAGTTGACCTAATTAGCCATAGAAAATTTAATGCATACTGTTTGACTTTAGCTACTTGTTGGAAAACTCTGAGCACTAGCTGTGTTAATTATTATTATTATTATTATTATTATTATTATTATTATTATTATTTATCATCATCATCATCTAATTGTATGATAACCTTTCCTGTTAATCACTTACTTTGAGTTAATAAAAAATGTTCCCGGTACTCTTCAACTGCAGAAAAAAAAACAATGGAAAGTTGACTTATCACTAACCATGAAAGCGGCACTAATTGTGGAGTGAGCGTTGTATTTAGACAGTGCCACTCGTGTATTGTGGAGTGATGGTTGTAGCTAAACAATAATTGATACTTATGCCTTTTCTCTTTGTTTCATTTATTGTTTCATATACCTCTTACTAATAAAAAAATATTTATATTAAATTGTACTTTTCTCTTTGTTCATTTTAACATAAGAGGCACAATAGACACTTTGTAGTGTTTATACGATTGTAAACTTATAATCAATTATTTATCTATATGCTTTTATTTATATCCACAATTTTTACAGAATATCTTTGTGTATATTTAATATGCATTTAGTTCCAACCTTAACTTCAATTATGGTTGCTCTTGTTGCAGCTCATATATTATGATGCCGTGAATCTAAATTTTAATTTTCCAAATTTTATCTTACTAATTTATACTTTGATATAGTTTTTTATCCTTTTGTGCTTTCTAGAAAACAATAAGGACTTGAGATAAGTAACTTGTAATCTTAAGTACTACGATGGCATAAACAATTGTTTAAAAAGTTACATAATGTTGCTTAAGATCGGTTGGTACAGGTTGAAGTAGAGATCTAGGATGGCAGTAAAGATGCTAACCTCAATAGGATATTAAAATTTAAGCTTTATAATAATTGTTTATCCAAATGAATCCCAAAAGTCTAGGAAGATATGGCCACCTGTGGGCTGTACTAACCTTCCCCTATCTCTTTGCTATTCAATTTTTTGACAAGGAATATGTGCAATAACAGTTATACTATCAATCAATATAGATGTCTTTAAACATTTTTATTAAAATGCGTAAATATATCTAAAGTAACAACTTATATAAACTATATGTCATGGCTATTAGTATAGTGTTAAATAATTTGTTATTATCATTAGTATATGAAATATGAAGCAAATATTTTTCATGATCTTTGAAACATAACATATATATTTATCACTCATGCATGCATGTGTTTTCATGATTTGAATGATGGTAGAACATATATGATTATTTAGTCAAATTTTAATATATTAATGTCAATATAAGTGCGTAATGTACAAATATATATGTTTTATGTTTATTTAAACATTTGTTGTAATAGAAAGATTTTGATGATTTAGATGTAGATTGGAGGGGACAATTTAGTTTTTATAATGACATAAGTAGTAATTTAGATAGAAATTTAAGGAGCTATGTAGATTATCTATCATAATAGCAAGTGGGTAATTACATGCAAAAATTTAGGGGTTATGTAGATTATTTATCGTAATAGTAGATTGATACTTAGTTATCTATCATGTTTCTTAATGGCATATGTGGGTAATTTAAATTTGGATTCATGGGTTATTTTATATTTTTACATACAGGTCATAGAGGTTTTGTAATTGTTTACAATTTTCTAGTTGTTGCAATTTTCTATCCATGTGTTAAGTTGAAACACTATTGCTTATGTATCCTTTATTCAAATTTTATTTTATTTTATTTTAAGAAAATATTCTATGCTCAAGTGTACTAAGGCTCTTACAATGTCTCAAATAGTCGTTTTACCTTGCACCATGAAACTAAAAGATGTTGAATTTTTTTTATATCAAAACATTAGGTATGTAGTAGTATTGTTTTTTATAAATCATATAGTATTTAATTAGATTGCTAATATTGATATAACATAATGTTTCTTGAATATGTATAAACTTATTTAAAGACAACTTAGGGAAATTTATTACCATGGAGTATTGATATGACTTAAAGTTGTTAGTCATTGCTATGTGTTTTCTTAAGTATTTTTTCCATGTTCGATAAGATATTTAAATAAATATTTATTTAATGCGTACATATTTACTTGACTAATAATTTTATGTTTGCTTAACGTAAATACATAGAAATTGTGTAATTT